>OU342740.1:80971783-81537208 GCA_910589775.1 Avena eriantha
TTGCAGCAAACAATGAGAAGAGGAAATTATAATTAGTTGTGTATTGGCACTGACCTGGAAAACAGTGATGCACCTATACTAATCTAAAGCAAAAAACAGGAAGCTTAAGTACCTGAATGACCACCATGGTTCCAACAGCAGTCGCTACATGGGCAGCTCTTGGTGAAGGAGGCTCACCAAGTGGAGTAAGCCTGAAAAATATTGTTATGTATGATCAGAACGAGTGAAGATTTTGTGCACATGGTCACCAGTGATCCTCTGGTCTTTCAAAAAAAATCGAAAATTATATTTCTGAGTTTAAAAAAATTCTGATAAAAAATCTGGGGACATAGGCCAATGATGTATTCTACAAACGTGCCCAAATACCCAATTCAAATACTTTGATTATGAGCTACACAAAAAATGACAAAAGTATGGATCTGAGTATGCATAGTTTAACATCTCCAAATTTTATCAGATTTTGTCATTTTTTTTTGTAGCCCACAATATAAAGAAGTTCGGGTTGCAAATTGCATTGCTTACACCATTGAATATGCCCAGAATTTATTTCAGATTGTTTTTGAAACTTAATATGATTTTTAATTTTTTAATGAAGGTAGCGCTGGAGCTCGGGAATCAAAGACACTTTCCGAATAAATTTACCAAGATAAACACACAGATATAACCAGAGAAGCCCATGGGATCTATAGAACTTGGGGAAAGTAATAGGATAGAAACATGAAGCACCAAATTATAAAAACACGAATAAAAACCACTGTACCTGGTCCACTTATTTGATAACACATCATAACAGTGAACATCTCGGGTGGCACCAGCAAGACCTGCAATCAAGGAGGTCGATAAGTAAATCAAGTTAGGGACACCAAGTTTGACAATTTCAAGTAGTAATGAATTAAGGAAACCAAGTC
The DNA here is from genome assembly GCA_910589775.1 of Avena eriantha. NCBI lineage: Eukaryota > Viridiplantae > Streptophyta > Magnoliopsida > Poales > Poaceae > Avena > Avena eriantha. The sequence goes on from OU342740.1 coordinate 80,972,692, forward strand.
TCCTTTCAACGAACTAAGGTCCCCAGCACCTCTATGTGTAGTTTTTGAGCAATTCACTTGATACTTTATCACACCTCATACAGTAAGGCCACATCAAAAGTTTCAAATCAACATCTCCAGTTTGAGGCCATAGTATGCTCCAACACGTTATCATAATTCCAACAACGCACCACAAATGAGGTGGGCATTACAATACTTGAATCTCCCGAATGTGATCTAAAATCTAATTGTTTCAAGAACTCACATTCGTATATCAAGTTTGGCCACCTAAATAAAACAATATATAAGCACTATATTTGGCGTTACAAGTAAAAGCCTGAGCGCAGACTTACACAGCAATATAACGCCTTAATGTCCAACTCATAATTACTATCCAAAACATGGTACTAGCACCTCAAATTCCCAGAGTGTCATTAATTAATACAATCCCGCCTAAACAGCAAACAGCACCGAGCAGCCAGTACCCTAAATTCCACCTTTTTAATGAGACTGGAACACTAAGCTCGCAGTCCGGCCTAGTTTCTAACCACCCAAAATAGACACTCCCTCACTCCCAAAAAAGGTCTTTTCCCTCTTTCCACTCCGAAGCAAGATCACCAACGAAACCATTTCCTGCTGTTCCAGTTATCTTCAAACTTAGGGCTTCACAAACAAAAACAAGCTAGAAAGCAGCACCCTACAGCATCAAGCAAACCCATTTGAAGCACAAGAGCAAGCTGAGGTAGAAGAAAGGGGCGTTACGGATCCCAGCGCTCCCAGCCGACGAGGGCGGCGTGGCGGAGTTGCCCTCGAGCGCGGTGGCCCCACCGAAGAGGATCAGGCGTGGCCTATGTACCCGGGGGAGCCCTCCTCCCGACGGCCGGCACCGCCGTGAGCGTGTGCCCGCGCAGCGGCACCCGGGCCCGTCCTCCTTCTTGTCCCATCGCTGCCTCCACCACCGTGTACCACGGGGCCGGCCTCGGCCCCCGCCGCCGCCGCCGGAGCTCCAGCTGGCTCGGGAGGCGGCGACACGGAGGGGGTCTCGCTCCCGCTTCCGGAGCCGCCGGTCTGCACCGTCGCGACGGCGGTGACGTCGGAGTCGGAGTCCGACTCCGTCGCCATCCGCGCGTCCACGTCCATGGATAGCCGCCCCCGCTGCACCTAGGTTTTCCGCGAGCTCTAGATTCCCTCAAGGGAGCTGCCGGCCCCGCTCAGGGAGACCTCACCGCTCGCCGGCGGCTTCGCCCTAGGGTCCGCCGCCCGCCGCCGGCCGACGCGAGGCGAGGAGATGGGATCGCGAGGAGGAGGAGGGAGGAGGAGCGTGGGGCAGGACCAGGAGGAGGAGGCGAGCGCGCGAGCCCCTGGGGATTTGGGAATTTGCGCGGAGCGCGCGGCCGGTGTGGGGGCGGGAAGGGGCGGCTGCGGGGATACGGCGGAGTCGGGGAGCGGAGCGGAAAATGTCGTGGTGGTGACGGAGACGGAGAGGGCGTGGAATGTTGGGGATATTTTCGATTTGATTTTGAAATGAAATGCAGATTTTGTTTGGTGTGATCCCATGGAGACTTTCGCGCTTTTGGTTTTATTTTGAAACGAGACTTTTCTCTTGAGCTAAATTTTGGCTTTTTTCGTACTGGTGTTTGTAATCCGGCCTGCCTGAACCCCCTCAATTTATATGGGATTTCTTGAGATCAAGGTTCCTGGATTCCAAACGGTGGGCTCCTGTTCTGTTTGGGGCGTTTATTGAGGTTGATGCTTCTTTATATTACTCCAAGTCCTTAACCTGCCATTTCATGAGCTAATAGAGAAGAACGAAATCGCATGTGACACATCGGCTACGAGAGAATTCTATACTTTGTATGTAATTTTTTTTTGATACTTTCACCCATGTGCATGTGTGTATGGTTTATTCTCAAACATGACGCACTCCTAAAAACAATTTGTGTTAGAGCAATGCAGTTCATTCCCCGTGGACACGAGAGAATCAGTACATCGCTATCTGCATTTTCCCCAACCACAATCTTGATTTTGGACGGTTTTATCGATGTGTGACGTGTTTTATAATCCTCGATTTTATTTTGATGGGCATTGTGACGGTATGCCTTCATTAGGATTCATGCTTGCTATCCAAGTTAGTACTCCCTCTGTCTAGAAATAACTGACTTGGATTCGTCTAAATTTGAACGCATCTAGACGCATTTAAGTATATAGATACATTCAAATCTACAAATCCAAATCAGTTATTTTTAGATTAGAGGAGTATCATTTTTAGAAAACTGTGTTATGTGGATCCTCGGATTAACCATCCGAGAATTCATGTTATGCATATCGCCACGATCCTGTGATCAGTCTGTTATGGCACATTACCGACAAGTATCATTACAACATCCGAATATAATGAGTAAGACTTACAATATGACATCATGGTTATACCTTACATGCGTCCCACGTTACTCCAATTATACCAGCGAAAATTTATCAAGCATAAACCCAAGTCATGCCTTAACTCTACAGGCAGCTGACTGGGAGAACGAGCACATCATAGCTCGCATAGTCGTCAACGTCTTTCCTCTTTTCTCCATCTTCTCGAAGTCTGACCAATAAATAGTCAGGGTCAATGCCAGTGAGTACGTTTGAATATACTCGTAAACCACCTTAGAAGACTATGCAATATGGTTGTTGGTAGTAGGAGGGTTCCATATGAGGCTCTTTCCTAAAACTAGTTTCTCTTGTAGATATAGCATCTCTATATCTTTGTGCAAAACATTTGAAAACATTAAGTTGAAAAACCACTAGGATGGGATCAACCTCTTTTCTTCCTTGTCATCCCATGACCTAACAAATACTTTCCTCTCTGATCCTCCATGACCACACCTGTTTTTTCCTTCTGGTCATCCCATGAGCGATCATTTTTCAAAGCTTTTTGGTTTCCGAAATCCATTTTGAAACAAAACCAACACCGCTAAGCAGCAACATTTCAATCGTCCATGACCCACATACACGGCTATTCGAACATATTTACACTCTACACGAGGTGTACACTTTACCACACCATTCGAGTACCTACCTGATCCCTTATGGATAGTGGGTCGAGTAACCGATCAAGACCCTCCAGATGCCCACTCCAGTATAAGCACCTACCCTGTGAGTTATTCCTCTCAGGACTGGGGTGTCAGTACCAAGGACCATCCGGAGCGCGGTTTACACTCGCACAAAGTGTGCACTTTCAATGAGAGGCTCATAGTATCGTCTGGCTGCTCACGAAGGCCGTTCGCATCTCCACCATATCATTGTTTCCAACACATGACCCTTTACGTAGAGAGACCCGGCATCGAGGGATGCGATCCCTTATAAGTAGTTGTGAGGCAACCTATACCAGAGTATACATAATTCAAGTCAAGCCCTATCCTATTCCAGGGTAATTTGATTGCACGATTTAGTTGTTTAGCAAACTACATTAGGACCGTGTGCGTTTTCGTAAACCTTTTTTTCCTCCTTCTCCTTTTAGCACCATGATGGCCCAAAATATATCGGCTCGTTGGGGAACCCCAAGAGGAAAGGTATGATGAGCACAGCAGCCAGTTTTCCCTCAGTACGAAACCAATGTTATCAATCTAGTAGGAGCAGGAAACACCCCAAAGGTGTTGCTAGCTGAATGTTGGCAGGACGCACTATCGGGCCAGCCAGCAACGTGGAGACCTACACAACACAACCCACCAGAACTATGTCCCCAACTTGCGATGAGGTTGTCAATCTAACCGGTTTTGTGAAAACAAAGGATAAAGTATCGAATGGAAGGAAGTAATAGTTTGCAGAAAAGTAAACACAAAGCAGTAAATAGTTTGTAGATTGATGTAAAAGAAAAGACCGTCGGGTCCATAGTTCACTAGAGGTGTCTCTCCTTAAGATAGATACATGTTGGGTGAACAAATTACAACGGGGGGCAATTGACAAACATCGAGGGAAAGCATACAAGCATATACTATCATCTTGACTCCTTTGAGATTCGATTGGGCATTACAACATTATACATAGACCGCCATCCAACTTCATCTATGACTAATAATCCACCTTTAGGGTTATCATCTGAACCTCCTCCAGTATTAAGTTGCAAGCAACAGATTATTGCATACGAATTGCGTGTAAGTAAACAATACGGTTGGTTCTATGAACAAAGGATTGTTGTTTTCTCCCTAGTAGAAACAGCACATCTAGTACCTTAGAGATTTCTTTCACTTCCCCGGATGACCAGAGGCATGAACCACTATCGAGCATAAATACTAACTCTTGAGTTGCTAGCATCTACTTGGCCAAGATAGCTACTCAAACGGAAAGCATGCAAGATCACAAATACAAAGACATGATAGAATCAATAATCAATCTGAAATAGCATCTCAATATCCATCGGATCTCCGCAAACACAACATGCAGAATTACCAATAGATGATCTGATCATGAACGGAGCTCACACAAGATCTAAACATGATAGCACAAAGGAGGAGAACCAGCCATCTAGCTACTACATGGACCCGTAGTCGAGAGTGAACTACCACACATCACACTGGAGGCTTGCATGATGATGGAGAAGGCCTCAGGGTGAATTCCCTCTCCGGCAGGGTGCCGGGAGAGCATCAGATCCCTCCTGATCTAGGGACAGATACGACGACCGGCTACAGACTCTTTCGTGGAATTTTGATCGGGTACCTAGGGGGTTTCTGTATCAGAGGCATATTATAGGCGGAAGGAGAGGCCAGGGGGGGGGTGCCTGGGCTGGCACACCACCCCTGGCGCGGGCCAAGCCTGGCTGCATGGCAGGTGTGTGGCCGCCCTCTGATTACGTCCAAAACGTATCACTTTCTCGAAAACTTTTGCTATGTTTCTCCTCTATATGTGTGATTTAGATGCAACTAATGCGGACTGGAAAATGTACCTTTGGTGTGCCGGCAGGGAAGTTACTCGGTTTCCTTGTATCCCACCGATGTATTGAAACCAAGCCCACAAAAAGCCGAGCCATAGAGAAAATGGAGCTACCGAAATGTCTGAATGATGTGCAGAAGTTTACGGGTTGCCTGGCATCGTTAAGGCCGGTTTGTAAGTCGGCTGGGAGAGAGGCACTGCCCCTCTACCAGTTAATGAAAAAGGTAGATAAATTTACATGGACACCACAGCTGATAGCGCGTTCCGAGAGTTAAAAAATATGCTATCCTCTACACCAATATTAGCCGCGCCACTACCCAAGGAGCCAATGTTGCTCTATATAGCCGCGACCAACCGAGTCATAAGCGCAGTAATAATGGTGGAATGCGACGAGGAGGAAAGTCGGTGCAAAGGCCGGTGTATTACTTGAGCGAGGTATTGTCAGCGTCAAAACAGAATTACCCTCACTATCCGAAGATGGCATATGGCGTGTACATGGCGGCTAAGAAAGTCAAACATTACTTTGAAGAACACCCCATCAAAGTGGTGTGTGAAGAACCCATATCCGATATTATGGGTAATAAAGATGCTAGTGGCCAAATTGCAAAATGGGCAATTGAGTTAACCCCGTATGGACCACAGTTTGACAGAAGAGAAGTATCAAATCACAGGTTATGGCAGATTTCTTTGTGGATTGGGCCGAGATGAAGTACAAACCACCTCTATCGGACTCAAATTACTGGCGAATGCACTTTAACGGTTCAAACCTAAAGGAAGGACTAGGGGCCGGGTAGTGCTTACCTCGCCCAAGAAGACCAGTTCAAATACGTCCTCCAGATCCATTTAGCATGTCAAACTATGTGGCCAAATACGAAGCACTTGTGCATGGACTCAAAGTACCAAGGGAGGTAGGCACATGTCAGATACTATGTTTTGGTTATTCGGATTTGGTGGTACAACAAGTGTTTGGCAATTGGGACACTCTAGACACAAACATGACACTTTACAAATTTTAATTTCCAGAAGATAAGTGGTTTCTTTGAGGGGTGTGAATTCCATCACGTACCTCGGATTGAAAATGAGGCAGCAGATATATTATCCAAGTTGGGGTCATCCCGGTAGCGGAAGGTAGGGTATGATCTATAGGCCTCAAATGTATCTTGAGTTGGCAAGGTGATTTGGAGAAAAACAAACTTGCCTTTATAGGGTGGAGTTTGAGGGTTTTGCCAAGAATGGATTTTAGATAGTTTTAGGTTCCAAATAATTATGGAATTTATTTGGCAAGGTATTATACCCAAGGTAGATGATGTCAGCTTGAAGTGTCCATCTTTGGCAACCTTGGGTGTTGCTAAACAAGATCGATTTGAGAAGAAAACAAGGATTGGAGGATCTATGGCATTAATTTTCTGTACCACCTAAAGAAGGTTGGATTAGTGAGCTCAGACCTTACCTTGATGCAAGGTATAGATGGGTAGTTAGACCAAGTTATATAGATGATCATGGAAGAAGGAGTTTGGCTTGGTTACATTTGAGGTGGTCTAGAAGTGATGGCAAACTTTGTTGAAAATAAAGCTCCCATACCAGATGAGTCATGATGCCTTATAAGCCATGCGGGTTTAAGAAGCACTAAGATTCAATGGAAACAAGGAAGGTGTGGATTGATAGACCATGGTTAGTATACCATAACCATGCAAGGATTTTGTCAAGGGGAGGTAGCATATGGATGTGAGATTCAGCCAAAGTAGGCAAGATGATAAGACTTGCAGAAAAGATTATTATCTTGACTACAAAACCATCAGGGATGAGTGGCTACAAGAATGGTCTAGCCAACATCAAGAGGTGGTCTTTGGTAGTACACATGATTTACTACAAGATGGTTCAAGTGCATTACTAAAAATGCACAAGGGTTGAGAAGGAGAGGCATACAAAGAAGTTATGTTGAAACAATTTCTAGACTTAGTCAAATTTAGCAGATTTAGGGTTTTTGATTAGAGAATAAGAGATGGTGGTTTTGAGATGATGCAAGGTTCCAGAGCATCATCAAGGGGATGATGTTGAAGTGTATATTGAGTAGAATAGATCCATGCTTGATATTGGTCTTCATTGACTTGGAGACTTCTAGAATGGATCACTTCAGAATTGATCTGGTTAAGGGTTTTAGAGGATCACCTAGTGGCTAGAGATCAGATCCATCTTGATTAACTTGTTTAGGGTTGACACTCTTGGATTATATAGATGTTAAATGATGAGCTCCTAGGGTAGCTCATACTAATTCCTAATAAAACAAGCCAGACAACAAATCAAGGCAATAACAAGCAACTCAAGCTATTACTAGAGATACCATCAAGCCTAGCCTGAGGTAAGGATGGGTATTTGAAATGTTGGAGTTTGAATGAGGTGAGAGTCCTTGGTATCTCTACCAAGAGTAGAATTCAAAAGCTCTATAAAAGGTTTTAGAGAAACGTAGAGGTAAGAGTATTTGGAAGGTTTTGTCTTGAGAACATAAGGAGGTTATATATTATAGATCTCCATAATTTTGGAAATAGAAGCTACTGAAATAATTAGGGTTGCAAAGGCACCTTGGCTCAGGTTTTTTAAATGACAGAACATTAGAGAATATGTAAAATGAGCCAAGATAGTTTTATTAACTAGATTTTGTCAATTTGTGGTGAGATAAGGAGTATATCATATGTTATACATTCAAATGCATAAGCACAAATAAACAACAAGAAAACACTGTAACAGTTAACAAGAATTTTTTTTTGATCCCCATGATTTTTGCATTCTGGACAACTAATCAGGGTTGCTGAACTACATCAAAATTGTAGGTTGCTTCTAAAGAATTACAGAAAACTTTTGTAGGTGTACCCATTGGGGGCTCAGTTAATATATCAGAAATGAACCAAGAATTTTGACAATAGTTTTTTAACTCCTTTGTAATTAAGATTTTGCATCTTGACAATAAACGAAAAATTAGCTCAAACTTGAGCTACAAGTAAGCACGATAGATTTTCTTTAATTAAATGTCTCATTGGAGGTAGATGGATGCATCTTCTTGTAGTACTCAGTATCGTCGGTGTGAGTTTCCAACTATCAAGAAAGAACATTCTCAATTTTCTGAGTGATGATGAGATTACTGTTCATTTTCGTAAAAAAAGTCCGAGGATACGGATCTAAACGCCACAAGCCTAGATTTCAGACATCTATAGTGGAACATCATGTTGTACTTATGATTCCCGTGTTTTATGAGTTTTCAAACTTATTCCTATAGTAACTTTGCCCACTTGAAAGTGATTTTATGTCGATTTATTGACATTAGGTAAATTTTGAACTATAATTAAATTATGAGTTCAACTTCTTGCTAAGATTTTGCATCTTTACAATTTAACAAAATTAAGTCAAACTTGAGCGACAAGTAAATGTGATAGATTGCTCTTGAATTATTTGTATATTCAGAGGTAGACGGGTGCATCTTCTTGTTGTAAACAATGTCGTCGATGTGAGTTTCCAAATATCAGGAAATATCATTCTTAATTTTCCGAGTGATGACGAGATTGTTCCTTTCTTAAAGATAGTCTGAAGAGTATGGGTCTGAATGCCACAAGCCAGGTTTTTAGACATCTTACCACCATATAGTGTACTAATAACTTTGAATATTCACCATTGGATCTAGATTCGTGAATCCGAACATTTCTAGTTTTGGATCTTCTTTTCCATTCTAGCTTCTAGAAGATTCTATTGATAGTCTTGAACACAATGAATGCATTATGCACAAACCTCTCAAAACACACTTCTCCATCATACCAGAATCTTCTCCCTCGTTTCTTTGGACCATGTTACCAAAAATTTCAAGTGTTAGGTAGCTAAAAATATTTGACTTCTACACATGATGATACAAAGTAGAAGAACCAAATATACACCCATACTTTATAGCTGTTGATCAAATTTATATTTTTCCACTTTACCTTTTATAATTTATATAGTGATGATATGTCAGACGTCTATTATCTGAGCCTCATGTGTAGGGCATGTTATCTAATCTTACCACTATATAGTGTATGAATAACTTTGAATGTTGACTGTTGGATCAAGACTCGTTACTCCTAGCTTTTCTAGCCGTTGGATCTTCTTTTCCCTTCTAGCATCTAGAAGATTCTATTGATAGTCTTTAGCATGATGAATGCTATACACAAACCTCAAAACACACTTCTACATCATACTAGAATCTTCTCCCTTGTTTCTCTAGACCATGTTATCAAAAATTTCTTGTGTTAGGTAGCTACTAATGATTGACTTCTACATGATGATACAAACTACAAGGACCAAATATACACCCATAATTTATAGATGTAGATCAAATTTATAATTTTTTGTGCTTTAGCAATTATAATTGTATATAGTGATGATTTGTCATACGTCTACATTTTGAGTCTCACGCACAAGTTACTAGTACCTAATAATCGTTGACTTCTACATGATCTTACCACTATATAGTGTACAAACAACTTCGAATATTGACCGTTGGATCAAGACTCACGAATCCCAACATTTCCGGTCATTGGATCTTCTTTTCCATTCTAGCATCTTGAAGATTCTATAGATAGTCTTCATTACAAACCACTATATAGTGTACGATTAACTTTGAATGTTGTCCATTGGATCAAGAATCGCAAATCCTAGCTTTTATAGCCGTTGGATCTTCTTTTCCCTTTCTAGCATCTAGAAGATTCTATTGATAGTCTTCGGCATAATGAATGCTATGCACAAACCTCAAAAAATACTTCTCCATCATAATAGAATCTTCTCCCTTATTTCTGTAGACTATGTTATCTAAAAATTCTTGTGTTAGGTAGCTAATAATCTTTCACTTTACATGATGATCCAAAGTAGAAGGACCAAATATACACCCATACTTTATAGATGTTGATCAAATTTATATTTTTTGTGCTTTACCAATTATAATTGTATATAGTGATGATATGGCATACGTCTAATATCTGAGTCTCACATGTAACTTACTAGTAGCTAATAATCGTTTACTTCTACATGATCTGACCAGTATATAGTGTACAAACAACTTTTAATATTGACCATTGGATCAAGACCCGTGAATCCCAACATTCCTAGTCATTTGATCTTCTTTTCCATTCTAGCATGTTGAAGATTCTGTTGATAGTCTTCATTACAAACCACTATATATTGTACGAATAACTTTGAATGTTTACCGGTTGATCAAGACTCGTGAATCCCAGCTTTTCTAGCCATTGGATCTTCTTTTCCATACTAGCATCTAAAAGATTCAATTGATAGTCTTCGGCATAATGAATGCTATGCACAAACCTCCGAACACACTTCTCCATCATACTAGAATCTTCTCCCTTGTTTCTCTAGACTATGTTATCAAAAAATTCTTATCTTAGGTAGCTAATGATCTTTGACTTCTACATGATGATACGAAATACAAGGACAAAATATACACCCATACTTTATAGACGTTGATCAAATTTGTAATTTTTTGTGCTATACCAATTATAATTGTATATAGTGATGATATGCCATACGTCTACTATCTCAGTCTCACGTGCAACTTACTAGTAGCTAATAATCGTTGACTTCTACATGATCTTACCACTAGATAGTGTACAAACAACGTTGAATATTGATCGTTGGATCAAGACTCGTGAATCCTAACATTTCTAGTCATTGGATCTTCTTTTCCATTCTAGCATCTTGAAGATTCTATTGATAGTCTTCATTACAAATCACTATATAGTGTACGAATAACTTTGAATGTTGACAGTTGGATCAAGATTCGTGAATCCCAGCATTTCTAGCCGTTGGATTTTCTTTTCCATTCTAGCATCTAGAATATTCTATTAATCGTCTTCGGCCTAATGAGTGCTATGCACAAACCTCAAAACAGACTTGTCCATCATACTAGAATCTTGTCCCTTGTTTCTCCAGACCATGTTATTAAATATTTCTTGTGTTAGGTAGCTAATAATCTAAGACTTCTACATGATGATACAAAGTACAAGGATCAAATATACACCCATACTTTATATATGTTGATCAAATTTATAATTTATTGTGCTTTACCAATTATAATTGTATATAGTGATGATATGTCATATGTCTAATATCTGAATCTCACGTGCAGCTTACTAGCAGCTAATAATTGTTGACTTCTATATGATCTTACCACTATATAGTGTACAAACAACTTTGAATATTGACCATTGGATGACCGTTCAATCAAGACCCACGAATCCAAACATTTCTGGTTGTTGGATCTTCTTTTCCATTCTAGAATCTTGAAGATTCTATTAATGGTCTTCATTACAAACCACTATATAGTGTACGAATAACTTTGAATGTTTACCGTTGGATCAAGCCTCGTGAATCCCAGCTTTTCTAGACGTTGGACCTTCTTTTCCAATATAGCATCTAGAAGATTCTATTGATAGTCTTCGGCATAATGAATGCTATGCACAAACCTCAAAACCCACTTATCCATCTAGAATCTTCTCCCTTGTTTCTCTAGACCGTGTTATCAAAAATTTCTTGTGTTAGGTAGCTAATAATCTTTGACTTCTAGATGATGATACAAAGTACAAGGACCAAATATACACCCATACTTTATAGATATTGATCAAATTTATAATTTTTCGTGCTTTACCAATTATAATTATATATAGTGATGATATGTCATACGTATAGTATCTGAGTCTCACTTGCAACTTACTACTATCTAATAATCATTGACTTCTACATGATCTTACCACTATATAGTGTACAAACAACTTTGAATATTTACCATTGTATCGAGACCTGCGAATCCCAACATTTCCAGTCATTGGATCTTCTTTTCCATTCTAGGATCTTGAAGATTCTATTAATGGTCTTCATTATAAACCACTATATAGTGTACGAATAACTTTGAATGTTTACCGTTGGATCAAGCCTCGTGAATCCCAGCTTTTCTAGACGTTGGACCTTCTTTTCCAATATAGCATCTAGAAGATTCTATTGATAGTCTTCGGCATAATGAATGCTATGCACAAACCTCAAAACACACTTCTCCATCATACTTCAATTTTCTCCCTTGTTTCTCTAGACCATGTTATCAAAAATTTCTTATCTTAGGTAGCTAATAATCTTTGACTTATGCCTGATGATATAAAGTACACGGCCAAATATGCACTATATTGTATAGATGTTAATCAAATTTATAATTTTGTGTGCTTTACCAATTATAATTGTATATAGTGATGATATGTCATACGTCTACTATCTGAGTCTCACGTGCAACTTACTAGCAGCTAATAATCGTTGACTTCTACATGATCTTACCACTATATAGTGTACAAACAACTTTGAATATTGACCGTTGGATCAATACTCACGAATCCCAACAATTTCACTCGTTGGATCTTGTTTTCCATTCTAGCATCTTGAAGATTCTATTGATAGTCTTCATTACAAACCACTATATAGTGTATGAATAACTTTGAATGTTGACCGTTGGATCAAGATTCACGAATCCCAGCATTTTTAGCTGTTGGATCTTCTTTTCCATTCTAGCATCTAGAAGATTCTATTGATAGTCTTCAGCATAATGAATGCTATGCACAAACCTCAAAATACACTTCTCCATCATATTAGAATCTTCTCCTTGTTTATCTAGACCATGTTATCAAAAATTTCATGTGTTAGGTAGATAATAATCTGTGATTTCTATAAGATGATACAAAGTACAAGGACCAAATATACACCCATACTTTATAGATGTTGATCAAATTTACATTTTTTTGTGCTTTACAAATTATAATTTTATATAGTGATGATATGTCATACGTCTACTATCTGAGTCTCACGTGCAACTTACTAGTAGCTAATAATCATTGAGTTCTAAATAATCTTACCACTATCTAGTGTACAAAAAACTTTGAATATTGACCGTTGGATTAAGACTCGCGAATCCGAACATTTCCAGTCTTTGGATCTTCTTTTCCATTATACCATCTTGAAGATTCTAGTATTCATTACAAAGCATTATGTAGTGTACGAATAAGTTTGAGTGTTGGCCATTGGATCCCGACTCGCGAATCCCAGCTTTTCTAGACATTGGATCTTCTTTTCCATTCTAGCATCTAGAAGATTCAATTGATAATCTCTGGCATAATGAATGCTATGCACAAACCTCAAAACACACTTCTCCATCATACTCGAATCTTCTCCCTCGTAGCTAATAATTGTTGACTTCTACATGATCTTATCTTATATTATCTTACCACTATATAGTGTACGAATATCTTTGAGTGTTGGCCGTTGGATCCCGACTCGCGAATCCCAACGTTTCTAGCCATTGGATCTTCTTTTGCATTCCAGCATCTAGAAGATTCTACTGATAATCTTCGACATAATGAATGCTATTCACAAACGTCAAAACACATTTCTCCATCATACTAGAATCTTCTCCCTTATTTTCTCTAGACCATGTTATCAAAAAATTCTTATGTTAGGTAGCTAATAATCTTTGACTTCTATATGATGATACAAAATACAAGGAGCAAATATACTTTATAGATGTTGATCAAATTTATAATCTTTTGTTCTTTAGTAATTATAAATGTACATAGTGATGGTATGTCATACGTATACTATCCGAGTCTCACGTGCAACTTAGTAGTAGCTAATAATCGTTGACTTCTACATGATCTTAACAATATATAGTGTACAAACAACTTTGAATATTGACCGTTGGATCAAGTCCCGCGAATCCCAACATTTTCAGTCGTTGGATCTTCTTTTCCATTCTAGCATCTTGAAGATTATATTGATAGTCTTCATTACAAACCACTATATAGTGTACAAATAACTTTGAATGTTGGCCGTTGGATCAAGACTCGTGAATCCTAGCTTTTCTAGCCATTGGATCTTCTTTTCCATTCTAGCATCTAGAAGATTCTATTGATAGTCTTCGGCATAATGAGTGATATGCACAAACCTCAAAACACGCTTCTCCATCATACTAGAATCTTCTCCCTTGTTTCTCTAGACCATGTTATCAAAAATTTCTTCTGTTAGGTAGCTAATAATCTTTGACTTCTACATGATGATACGAAGTACAAGGACCAAATATACACCCATACTTTATAGATGCTTATCAAATTTATAATTTTTCATGCTTTACCAATTATAATTGTATATAGTGATGATATGTCATACGTAGTATCTGAGTCTGACTTGGAACTTACTAGTATCTAATAATCAATGACTTCTACATGATCTTACCACTATATAGTGTACAAACAACATTGAATATTGACCATTGTATCGAGACCTGCGAATCCCAGCATTTCCAGTCATTGGATCTTTGTTTCCATTCTAGGATGTTGAAGATTCTATTAATGGTCTTCATTGTAAACCACTATATAGTGTATGAATAACTTGGAATGTTTACCATTGGATCAAGCCTCATGAATCCTAGATTTTCTAGCCGTTGGATCTTCTTTTCCATTATAGCATCTAGAAGATTCTATTGATAGTCTTCGGCATAATGAATTCTATGTACAAACCTCAAAACACACTTCTCCATCATACTTCAATCTTCTACCTTGTTTATCTAGACCATGTTATCAAAAATTTATTATCTTAGGTAGCTAATAATCTTTGACTCTTGCCCGATGATACAAAGTACACATACCAAATATACACCATATTGTATAGATGTTAATCAAATTTATATTTTTTTGTGCTTTACCAATTATAATTGTATATAGTGATGATATGTCATACGTCTACTATCTGAGTCTCACGTGCAACTTACTAGCAGCTAATAACCGTTGACGTCTACATTATCTTACCACTATATAATGTACAATCAACTTTGAATATTGACTGTCGGATAAATACTCACGAATCCCAACATTTTCAGTCGTTGGATCTTGTTTTCCATTCTAGCTTCTCGAAGATTCTATTGGTAGTCTTCATTACAAACCATTATATAGTGTATGAATAACTTTAAATGTTGACCGTTGGATCAAGATTCACGAATCCCAGCATTTTTAGCCGTTGGATCTTCTTTTCCATTCTAGCATCTAGAAGATTCTATTGATAGTCTTCGGCATAATGAATGCTATGTACAAACCTCAAAACACACTTCTCTATCATATTAGAATCATCTCCCTTGTTTCTCTAGACCATGTTATCAAAAATTTCATGTGTTAGGTAGCTAATAATCTTTGATTTCTATAGGATGATACAAAGTACAAGGACCAAATATACACCCATACTTTGTAGATGTTGATGAAATTTACAATTTTTTGTGCTTTACAAATTATAATTTTATATAGTGATGATATGTCATACGTCTACTATCTGAGTCTTACGTGCCACTGACTAGTAGCTAATAACCATTGACTTCTAAATGATCTTACCACTTTCTAATATACAAACAACATTGAATATTGACCGTTGTATCAAGACTTGCGAATCCTAACATTTCCAGTCTTTGGATCTTCTTTTCCATTATACCATCTTGAAGATTCTATTGTTAGTCTTCATTACAAACCACTACGTAGTGTACGAATAACTTTGAGTGTTGGCCATTGGATCCCGACTCGCGAATCCCAGCTTTTCTAGACATTGGATCTTCTTTTCCATTCTAGCATCTAGAAGATTCAATTGATAATCTTCGGCATCATGAATGCTATGCAAAAACCTCAAAACACACTTCTTCATCATACTCGAATCTTCTCCCTCATAGCTAATAATTGTTGACTTCTACATGATCTTATCTTATCTTATCTTACCACTATATACTGTACGAATAACTTTGAGTGTTGGCCGTTGGATCCTGACTCCTGAATCCCAACTTTTCTAGCCATTGGATCTTCTTTTGCATTCTACCATCTAGAAGGTTCTACTGATACTCTTCGACATAATGAATGCTATTCACAAACCTCAAAACACATTTCTCCATCATAATAGAATCTTCTCCCTTGTTTCTCTAGACCATGTTATCAAAAATTTCTTATGTTAGGTAGCTAATAATCTTGGACTTCTACATGATGATACAAACTACAAGAAGCAAATATACTTTATAGATGTTGATCAAATTTATAATTGTTTGTGCTTTAGGAATTATAATTGTACCTAGTGATGATATGTCATACGTATACTATCCGAGTCTCACGTGCAACTTACTAGTAGCTTATAATCGTTGACTTCTACTTGATCTTACCACTATATAGTGTACAAACAACTTTGAATATTTACCGTTGGATCAAGACCCGCGAATCCCAACATTTCTAGTCGTTGGGTCTTCTTTTCCATTATAGCATCTTGAAGATTCTATTGATAGTTCATTACAAACCACTATATAGTGTACGAATAACTTTGAATGTTGGCCGCTGGATCAAGACTCGTGAATCCCAGCTTTTCTAGCCGTTGGATCTTCTTTTCCATTCTAGCATCTAAAAGATTCTATTGATAGTCTTCGGCATAATGACTGCTATGCACAAACCTCAAAACACACTTCTCCATCATACTAGAATCTTCTCCCTTGTTTCTCTAGACCATGTTATCAAAAATTTCTTGTGTTAGGTAGCTAATAATATTTGACTTCTACATGATGATACAAAGTACAAGGAGCAAATATACACACATACTTTATAGATGTTGATCAAATTTATAATTTTTTGTGGGTTAGCAATTATAATTGTATATAGTGATGATATGTCATACGCATACTATCTAAGTCTCACGTGCAACTAACTAGTAGCTAATAATCATTGACTTCTACATGATCTTACCACTATATAGTGTACAGACAACTTTGAATTTTAACCGTTGGATCAAGACCGACGAATCCCAACATTTTCAGTCGTTGGATCTTGTTTTCCACTATACCGTCTTGAAGATTCTATTTTTAGTCTTCATTACAAACCACTATATAGTGTACGAATAACTTTGAATGTTGACCGTTGGATCAAGATTTGCGAATCCCAGAAATTTTAGCCGTTGGATCTTCTTTTCCATTCTATCATCTAGAAGATTCTATTGATAGTCTTGGACATAATGAATGCTATGCACAAACCTCAAAACACACTTCTCCATCATACTAGAATCTTCTCCCTCGTAGCTAATAATCATTGACTTCTATATGTTCTTATCTTATCTTACTACTATATAGTGTATGGATAACGTTGAATGTTGACCGTTGGATCAAGATTCACGAATCCTAGTATTTCTAGCCGTTGGATATTATTTTCCATTCTAGCATGTAGAAGATTTTATTGATAGTCTTCGTACTTATGAATTCTATGCACAAATCTCATAACACACTTCTCCAGCCTACTAGAATCTTATCCCTTGTTTCTCTAGACCATGTTTTCAAAAAATTCATATGTTAGGTAGCTAATACTCTTTGACTTATATAGGATTATACAAAGTACAAGGACCAAATATACACCCATACTTCATAGATGTTGATCAAATTTATAACTTTTTGTTCTTTTCAAATGATAATTTTATATAGTGATGATATGTCATACGTGTATTATCTGAGTCTCACGTGAAACTTACTAGTAGCTAATAATCGTTCACTTCTCCATGATCTTACCAATATATAGTGTATAAACAACTTTCTATATTGACCATTGGATCAAGACTCACGAATCCCAACATTTCCATTCATTGGATCTTCTTTTCCATTATACCATCTTTAAATTTCTATTGATAGTCTTCATTAAAAACCACTATATAGTGTACGAATAACTTTGAGTGTTGGACGCTGGATCAAGACTCACAAATCCCAGCTTTTCTAGCCATTGGATCTTCTTTCTATTCTAGCATCTAGAAGATTCTATGGATAGTCTTTGGCATAACGAATGCTATGCACAAACCGCAAAACACACTTCTCCATCATAATAGAATATTCCCCCTTGTTTCTCTAGACCATGTTATCAAAAATTTCTTGTGTTAGGTAGCTAATAATCTTTGACTTCTACATGATGATACAAAGTACAAGGACCAAATATACACCCATACTTTATAGATGTTGATCAAATTTATAATTTTTTGTGCTTTACCAATTATAATTGTATATAGTGATGATATGTCATACGTATACTATCTGAGTCTCATGTGCAACTTACTAGTAGCTAATACTCATTGACTTCTATATGATCTTACCACTATATAGTGTAAAAACAACTTTGAATATTGACCGTTGGATCAAGATTCATGAATCCCAACATTTCCAATCGTTGGATCTTATTTTCCATTATACCATCTTGAAGATTCTATTGATAGTCTTCATTAACAACCAATATATAGTGTACGAATAACTTTGAGTGTTGGCTATTGAATCAAGACTCGCGAATGCCAGCTTTTCTAGCCATTGGATCTTCTTTTCCATTCTAGCATCTAGAAGATTCTATTGATAGTCTTCGGCATAATGAATGCTATGCATAAACCTCAAAACACACTTCTACATCATACTAGAATCTTCTCCCTTTTTTCTCTAGACCATGTTATCAAAAAATTCATGTATTAGGTAGCTAATAATCTTTGACTTCTATAGGATGATACAAAGTACAAGGACCAAATATACACCCATACTTTATAGATGTTGATCAAATTGATAATTTTTTGTGCTTTACAAATTATAATTTTATCTAGTGATAATATGGCATACATCTACTATCTGAGTCTCACGTGTAACTTACTAGTAGCTAATGATCATTGACTTGTAAATGATCTTACCACTATCTAGTGTACAAAGAACTTTGAATATTGACCGTTGGATCAAGACTTGCGAATCCGAACATTTCCAGCCTTTGGATCTTCTTTTCCATTATACCATGTTGAAGTTTCCATTTTTAGTCTTCATTACAAACCACTATGTAGTGTACGAATAACTTTGAGTGTTGGCTGGTGGATCCTGACTCGCGTATCCCAACTATTCTAGACATTGGATCTTCTTTTCCTTTCTAGAAACTAGAAGATTCAATTGATACTCTTCGACATAATAAATGCTATGCAGAAACCTCAAAACACACTTCTCCATCATACTAGAATCTTCTCCCTTGTAGCTAATAATTGTTGACTTCTAAATTATCTTACCTTATCTTATCTTACCACTATATAGTGTATGAATAACTTTGAGTGTTGGCTGTTGGATCCTGACTCGCGAATCCTAGCTTTTCTAGCGATTGGATCTTCTTTTGCATTCTAGCATCTAGAAGATTCTACTGATAATCTTCGACATAATGAATGCTATTCACAAAACTCAAAACACACTTCTCCATCATACTAGAATCTTATCCCTTGTTTCTCTAGACCATGTTATCAAAAATTTCATATGTTAGGTAGCTAATAATCTTTGATTTCTACATGATGATACAAACTAAAAGGAGAAAATATACTTTATAGATGTTGATCAAATTAATATTTTTTTGTGCTTTACCAATTATAATTGTACATAGTGATGATATGTCATACGTATACTATCTGAGTCTCACGTGCAACTTACTAGTAGCTAATAATCGTAGACTTCTACATGATCTTACGACTATATAGTGTACAAACAACTTTGAATATTTACCGTTGGATCAAGACCCGCGAATCCCAACATTTCTAGTCGTTGGGTCTTTTTTTCCATTATAGCATCTTGAAGATTCTATTGATAGTCTTCATTACAAACCACTATATAGTGTACGAATAACTTTGAATGTTGGCCGCTGGATCAAGACTCGTGAATCCCAGCTTTTCTAGCCGTTGGATCTTCTTTTCCATTCTAGCATCTAAAAGATTCTATTGATATTCTTCGGCATAATGACTGCTATGCACAAACCTCAAAACACACTTCTCCATCATACTAGAATCTTCTCCCTTGTTTCTCTAGACCATGTTATCAAAAATTTCTTGTGTTAGGTAGCTTATAATCTTTGACTTGTACATGATGATACAAAGTACAAGGAGCAAATATACACACATACTTTATCGATGTTGATCAAATTTATAATTTTTTGTGGTTTAGCAATTATAATTGTATATAGTGATGATATGTCATACGCATACTATCTAAGTCTCACGTGCAACTTACTAGTAGCTAATAATCATTGACTTCTACATGATCTTACCACTATATAGTGTACAGACAACTTTGAATTTTAACCGTTGGATCAAGACCGACGAATCCCAACATTTTGAGTCGTTGGATCTTGTTTTCCATTATACCGTCTTGAAGATTCTATTTTTAGTCTTCATTACAAACCACTATATAGTGTACGAATAACTTTGAATGTTGACCGTTGGATCAAGATTTGCGAATCCCAGAAATTTTAGCCGTTGGATCTTCTTTTCCATTCTATCATCTAGAAGATTCTATTGATAGTCTTGGACATAATGAATGCTATGCACAAACCTCAAAACACACTTCTCCATCATACTAGAATCTTCTCCCTCGTAGCTAATAATCATTGACTTCTATATGTTCTTATCTTATCTTACTACTATATAGTGTATGGATAACTTTGAATGTTGACCGTTGGATCAAGATTCACGAATCCTAGTATTTCTAGCCGTTGGATATTATTTTCCATTCTAGCATGTAGAAGATTTTATTGATAGTCTTCGTACTTATGAATTCTATGCACAAATCTCATAACACACTTCTCCAGCCTATTAGAATCTTATCCCTTGTTTCTCTAGACCATGTTTTCAAAAAATTCATGTGTTAGGTAGCTAATAGTCTTTGACTTATATAGGATTATACAAAGTACAAGGACCAAATATACACCCATACTTCATAGATGTTGATCAAATTTATAACTTTTTGTTTTTTTCAAATGATAATTTTATATAGTGATGATATGTCATACGTGTATTATCTGAGTCTCACGTGAAACTTACTAGTAGCTAATAATGGTTCACTTCTCCATGATGTTACCAATATATAGTGTATAAACAACTTTCTATATTGACCATTGGATCAAGACTCACGAATCCCAACATTTCCATTCATTGGATCTTCTTTTCCATTATACCATCTTGAAATTTCTATTGATAGTCTTCATTAAAAACCATTATATAGTGTACGAATAACTTTGAGTGTTGGACGCTGGATCAAGACTCACAAATCCCAGCTTTTCTAGCCATTGGATCTTCTTTTCTATTATAGCATGTAGAAGATTCTATGGATAGTCTTTGGCATAATGAATGCTATGCACAAACCGCAAAACACACTTCTCTATCATACTAGAATATTCTCCCTTGTTTCTCTAGACCATGTTATCAAAAATTTCTTATGTTAGGTAGCTAATAATCTTTGACTTCTACATGATGATACAAAGTACAAGGACCAAATATACACCCATACTTTATAGATGTTGATCAAATTTATAATTTTTTGTGCTTTACCAATTATAATTGTATATAGTGATGATATGTCATACGTATACTATCTGAGTCTCATGTGCAACTTACTAGTAGCTAATACTCATTGACTTCTATATGATCTTACCACTATATAGTGTAAGAACAACTTTGAATATTGACCGTTGGATCAAGATTCATGAATCCCAACATTTCCAATCGTTGGATCTTATTTTCCATTATACCATCTTGAAGATTCTATTGATAGTCTTCATTAACAACCAATATATAGTGTACGAATAACTTTGAGTGTTGGCTATTGAATCAAGACTCACGAATGCCAGCTTTTCTAGCCATTGGATCTTCTTTTCCATTCTAGCATCTAGAAGATTCTATTGATAGTTTTCGGCATAATGAATGCTATGCAAAAACCTCAAAACACACTTCTACATCATACTAGAATCTTCTCCCTTTTTTCTCTAGACCATGTTATCAAAAAATTCATGTGTTAGGTAGCTAATAATCTTTGACTTCTATAGGATGATACAAAGTACAAGGACCAAATATACACCCATACTTTATAGATGTTGATCAAATTGATAATTTTTTGTGCTTTACAAATAATAATTTTATCTAGTGATAATATGGCATACATCTACTATCTGAGTCTCACGTGTAACTTACTAGTAGCTAATGATCATTGACTTGTAAATGATCTTACCACTATCTAGTGTACAAAGAACTTTGAATATTGACCGTTGGATCAAGACTCGCGAATCCGAACATTTCCAGCCTTTGGATCTTCTTTTCCATTATACCATGTTGAAGTTTCCATTTTTAGTCTTCATTACAAACCACTATGTAGTGTACGAATAACTTTGAGTGTTGGCTGGTGGATCCTGACTCGCGTATCCCAACTATTCTAGACATTGGATCTTCTTTTCCTTTCTAGAAACTAGAAGATTCAATTGATACTCTTCGACATAATAAATGCAATGCAGAAACCTCAAAACACACTTCTCCATCATACTAGAATCTTCTACCTTGTAGCTAATAATTGTTGACTTCTAAATTATCTTACCTTATCTTATCTTACCACTATATAGTGTATGAATAACTTTGAGTGTTGGCTGTTGGATCCTGACTCGCGAATCCCAGCTTTTCTAGCCATTGGATCTTCTTTTGCATTCTAGCATCTAGAAGATTCTACTGATAATCTTCGACATAATGAATGCTATTCACAAAACTCAAAACACACTTCTCCATCATACTAGAATCTTATCCCTTGTTTCTCTAGACCATGTTATCAAAAATTTCTTATGTTAGGTAGCTAATAATCTTTGATTTCTACATGATGATACAAACTAAAAGGAGCAAATATACTTTATAGATGTTGATCAAATTAATATTTTTTTGTGCTTTACCAATTATAATTGTACATAGTGATGATATGTCATACATATACTATCTGAGTCTCACGTGCAACTTACTAGTAGCTAATAATCGTAGACTTCTACATGATCTTACCACTATATAGTGTACAAACAACTTTGAATATTTACCGTTGTATCAAGACCCGCGAATCCCAACATTTCTAGTCGTTGGGTCTTCTTTTCCATTATAGCATCTTGAAGATTCTATTGATAGTCTTCATTACAAACCACTATATAGTGTACGAATAACTTTGAATGTTGGCCGCTGGATCAAGACTCGTGAATCCCAGCTTTTCTAGCCGTTGGATCTTCTTTTCCATTCTAGCATCTAAAAGATTCTATTGATATTCTTCGGCATAATGACTGCTATGCACAAACCTCAAAACACACTTCTCCATCATACTATAATCTTCTCCCTTGTTTCTCTAGACCATGTTACCAAAATTTCTTATGTTAGGTAGCTTATAATCTTTGACTTGTACATGATGATACAAAGTACAAGGAGCAAATATACACACATACTTTATAGATGTTGATCAAATTTATAATTTTTTGTGGTTTAGTAATTATAATTGTATATAGTGATGATATGTCATACGCATACAATCTAAGTCTCACGTGCAACTTACTAGTAGCTAATAATCATTGACTTCTACATGATCTTACCACTATATAGTGTACAGACAACTTTGAATTTTAACCGTTGGATCAAGACCGACGAATCCCAACATTTTGAGTCGTTGGATCTTGTTTTCCATTATACCGTCTTGAAGATTCTATTTTTAGTCTTCATTACAAACCACTATATAGTGTACGAATAACTTTGAATGTTGACCGTTGGATCAAGATTTGCGAATCCCAGAAATTTTAGCCGTTGGATCTTCTTTTCCATTCTATCATCTAGAAGATTCTATTGATAGTCTTGGACATAATGAATGCTATGCACAAACCTCAAAACACACTTCTCCATCATACTAGAATCTTCTCCCTCGTAGCTAATAATCATTGACTTCTATATGTTCTTATCTTATCTTACTACTATATAGTGTATGGATAACTTTGAATGTTGACCGTTGGATCAAGATTCACGAATCCTAGTATTTCTAGCCGTTGGATATTATTTTCCATTCTAGCATGTAGAAGATTTTATTGATAGTCTTCGTACTTATGAATTCTATGCACAAGTCTCATAACACACTTCTCCAGCCTACTAGAATCTTATCCCTTGTTTCTCTAGACCATGTTTTCAAAAAATTCATGTGTTAGGTAGCTAATAGTCTTTGACTTATATAGGATTATACAAAGTACAAGGACCAAATATACACCCATACTTCATAGATGTTGATCAAATTTATAACTTTTTGTTTTTTTCAAATGATAATTTTATATAGTGATGATATGTCATACGTGTATTATCTGAGTCTCACGTGAAACTTACTAGTAGCTAATAATGGTTCACTTCTCCATGATGTTACCAATATATAGTGTATAAACAACTTTCTATATTGACCATTGGATCAAGACTCACGAATCCCAACATTTCCATTCATTGGATCTTCTTTTCCATTATACCATCTTGAAATTTCTATTGATAGTCTTCATTAAAAACCACTATATAGTGTACGAATAACTTTGAGTGTTGGACGCTGGATCAAGACTCACAAATCCCAGCTTTTCTAGCCATTGGATCTTATTTTCTATTATAGCATCTAGAAGATTCTATGGATAGTCTTTGGCATAATGAATGCTATGCACAAACCGCAAAACACAGTTCTCCATCATACTAGAATATTCTCCCTTGTTTCTCTAGACCATGTTATCAAAAATTTCTTATGTTAGGTAGCTAATAATCTTTGACTTCTACATGATGATACAAAGTACAAGGACCAAATATACACCCATACTTTATAGATGTTGATCAAATTTATAATTTTTTGTGCTTTACCAATTATAATTGTATATAGTGATGATATGTCATACGTATACTATCTGAGTCTCATGTGCAACTTACTAGTAGCTAATACTCATTGACTTCTATATGATCTTACCACTATATAGTGTAAGAACAACTTTGAATATTGACCGTTGGATCAAGATTCATGAATCCCAACATTTCCAATCGTTGGATCTTATTTTCCATTATACCATCTTGAAGATTCTATTGATAGTCTTCATTAACAACCAATATATAGTGTACGAATAACTTTGAGTGTTGGCTATTGAATCAAGACTCACGAATGCCAGCTTTTCTAGCCATTGGATCTTCTTTTCCATTCTAGCATCTAGAAGATTCTATTGATAGTTTTCGACATAATGAATGCTATGCAAAAACCTCAAAACACACTTCTACATCATACTAGAATCTTCTCCCTTTTTTCTCTAGACCATGTTATCAAAAAATTCATGTGTTAGGTAGCTAATAATCTTTGACTTCTATAGGATGATACAAAGTACAAGGACCAAATATACACCCATACTTTATAGATGTTGATCAAATTGATAATTTTTTGTGCTTTACAAATTATAATTTTATCTAGTGATAATATGGCATACATCTACTATCTGAGTCTCACGTGTAACTTACTAGTAGCTAATGATCATTGACTTGTAAATGATCTTACCACTATCTAGTGTACAAAGAACTTTGAATATTGACCGTTGGATCAAGACTCGTGAATCCGAACATTTCCAGCCTTTGGATCTTCTTTTCCATTATACCATGTTGAAGTTTCCATTTTTAGTCTTCATTACAAACCACTATGTAGTGTACGAATAACTTTGAGTGTTGGCTGGTGGATCCTGACTCGCGTATCCCAACTATTCTAGACATTGGATCTTCTTTTCCTTTCTAGAAACTAGAAGATTCAATTGATACTCTTCGACATAATAAATGCAATGCAGAAACCTCAAAACACACTTCTCCATCATACTAGAATCTTCTACCTTGTAGCTAATAATTGTTGACTTCTAAATTATCTTACCTTATCTTATCTTACCACTATATAGTGTATGAATAACTTTGAGTGTTGGCTGTTGGATCCTGACTCGCGAATCCCAGCTTTTCTAGCCATTGGATCTTCTTTTGCATTCTAGCATCTAGAAGATTCTACTGATAATCTTCGACATAATGAATGCTATTCACAAAACTCAAAACACACTTCTCCATCATACTAGAATCTTATCCCTTGTTTCTCTAGACCATGTTATCAAAAATTTCTTATGTTAGGTAGCTAATAATCTTTGATTTCTACATGATGATACAAACTAAAAGGAGCAAATATACTTTATAGATGTTGATCAAATTAATATTTTTTTGTGCTTTACCAATTATAATTGTACATAGTGATGATATGTCATACATATACTATCTGAGTCTCACGTGCAACTTACTAGTAGCTAATAATCGTAGACTTCTACATGATCTTACCACTATATAGTGTACAAACAACTTTGAATATTTACCGTTGTATCAAGACCCGCGAATCCCAACATTTCTAGTCGTTGGGTCTTCTTTTCCATTATAGCATCTTGAAGATTCTATTGATAGTCTTCATTACAAACCACTATATAGTGTACGAATAACTTTGAATGTTGGCCGCTGGATCAAGACTCGTGAATCCCAGCTTTTCTAGCCGTTGGATCTTCTTTTCCATTCTAGCATCTAAAAGATTCTATTGATATTCTTCGGCATAATGACTGCTATGCACAAACCTCAAAACACACTTCTCCATCATACTATAATCTTCTCCCTTGTTTCTCTAAACCATGTTACCAAAAATTTCTTATGTTAGGTAGCTTATAATCTTTGACTTGTACATGATGATACAAAGTACAAGGAGAAAATATACACACATACTTTATAGATGTTGATCAAATTTATAATTTTTTGTGGTTTAGTAATTATAATTGTATATAGTGATGATATGTCATACGCATACAATCTAAGTCTCACGTGCAACTTACTAGTAGCTAATAATCATTGACTTCTACATGATCTTACCACTATATAGTGTACAGACAACTTTGAATTTTAACCGTTGGATCAAGACCGACGAATCCCAACATTTTGAGTCGTTGGATCTTGTTTTCCATTATACCGTCTTGAAGATTCTATTTTTAGTCTTCATTACAAACCACTATATAGTGTACGAATAACTTTGAATGTTGACCGTTGGATCAAGATTTGCGAATCCCAGAAATTTTAGCCGTTGGATCTTCTTTTCCATTCTATCATCTAGAAGATTCTATTGATAGTCTTGGACATAATGAATGCTATGCACAAACCTCAAAACACACTTCTCCATCATACTAGAATCTTCTCCCTCGTAGCTAATAATCATTGACTTCTATATGTTCTTATCTTATCTTACTACTATATAGTGTATGGATAACTTTGAATGTTGACCGTTGGATCAAGATTCACGAATCCTAGTATTTCTAGCCGTTGGATATTATTTTCCATTCTAGCATGTAGAAGATTTTATTGATAGTCTTCGTACTTATGAATTCTATGCACAAGTCTCATAACACACTTCTCCAGCCTACTAGAATCTTATCCCTTGTTTCTCTAGACCATGTTTTCAAAAAATTCATGTGTTAGGTAGCTAATAGTCTTTGACTTATATAGGATTATACAAAGTACAAGGACCAAATATACACCCATACTTCATAGATGTTGATCAAATTTATAACTTTTTGTTTTTTTCAAATGATAATTTTATATAGTGATGATATGTCATACGTGTATTATCTGAGTCTCACGTGAAACTTACTAGTAGCTAATAATGGTTCACTTCTCCATGATGTTACCAATATATAGTGTATAAACAACTTTCTATATTGACCATTGGATCAAGACTCACGAATCCCAACATTTCCATTCATTGGATCTTCTTTTCCATTATACCATCTTGAAATTTCTATTGATAGTCTTCATTAAAAACCACTATATAGTGTACGAATAACTTTGAGTGTTGGACGCTGGATCAAGACTCACAAATCCCAGCTTTTCTAGCCATTGGATCTTCTTTTCTATTATAGCATCTAGAAGATTCTATGGATAGTCTTTGGCATAATGAATGCTATGCACAAACCGCAAAACACACTTCTCCATCATACTAGAATATTCTCCCTTGTTTCTCTAGACCATGTTATCAAAAATTTCTTATGTTAGGTAGCTAATAATCTTTGACTTCTACATGATGATACAAAGTACAAGGACCAAATATACACCCATACTTTATAGATGTTGATCAAATTTATAATTTTTTGTGCTTTACCAATTATAATTGTATATAGTGATGATATGTCATACGTATACTATCTGAGTCTCATGTGCAACTTACTAGTAGCTAATACTCATTGACTTCTATATGATCTTACCACTATATAGTGTAAGAACAACTTTGAATATTGACCGTTGGATCAAGATTCATGAATCCCAACATTTCCAATCGTTGGATCTTATTTTCCATTATACCATCTTGAAGATTCTATTGATAGTCTTCATTAACAACC
This sequence comes from Avena eriantha, assembly GCA_910589775.1. Taxonomy (NCBI): domain Eukaryota; kingdom Viridiplantae; phylum Streptophyta; class Magnoliopsida; order Poales; family Poaceae; genus Avena; species Avena eriantha. The sequence goes on from OU342740.1 coordinate 81,000,921, forward strand.
AATATATAGTGTACGAATAACTTTGAGTGTTGGCTATTGAATCAAGACTCACGAATGCCAGCTTTTCTAGCCATTGGATCTTCTTTTCCATTCTAGCATCTAGAAGATTCTATTGATAGTTTTCGGCATAATGAATGCTATGCAAAAACCTCAAAACACACTTCTACATCATACTAGAATCTTCTCCCTTTTTTCTCTAGACCATGTTATCAAAAAATTCATGTGTTAGGTAGCTAATAATCTTTGACTTCTATAGGATGATACAAAGTACAAGGACCAAATATACACCCATGCTTTATAGATGTTGATCAAATTGATAATTTTTTGTGCTTTACAAATTATAATTTTATCTAGTGATAATATGGCATACATCTACTATCTGAGTCTCACGTGTAACTTACTAGTAGCTAATGATCATTGACTTGTAAATGATCTTACCACTATCTAGTGTACAAAGAACTTTGAATATTGACCGTTGGATCAAGACTCGCGAATCCGAACATTTCCAGCCTTTGGATCTTCTTTTCCATTATACCATGTTGAAGTTTCCATTTTTAGTCTTCATTACAAACCACTATGTAGTGTACGAATAACTTTGAGTGTTGGCTGGTGGATCCTGACTCGCGTATCCCAACTATTCTAGACATTGGATCTTCTTTTCCTTTCTAGAAACTAGAAGATTCAATTGATACTCTTCGACATAATAAATGCAATGCAGAAACCTCAAAACACACTTCTCCATCATACTAGAATCTTCTACCTTGTAGCTAATAATTGTTGACTTCTAAATTATCTTACCTTATCTTATCTTACCACTATATAGTGTATGAATAACTTTGAGTGTTGGCTGTTGGATCCTGACTCGCGAATCCCAGCTTTTCTAGCCATTGGATCTTCTTTTGCATTCTAGCATCTAGAAGATTCTACTGATAATCTTCGACATAATGAATGCTATTCACAAAACTCAAAACACACTTCTCCATCATACTAGAATCTTATCCCTTGTTTCTCTAGACCATGTTATCAAAAATTTCTTATGTTAGGTAGCTAATAATCTTTGATTTCTACATGATGATACAAACTAAAAGGAGCAAATATACTTTATAGATGTTGATCAAATTAATATTTTTTTGTGCTTTACCAATTATAATTGTACATAGTGATGATATGTCATACATATACTATCTGAGTCTCACGTGCAACTTACTAGTAGCTAATAATCGTAGACTTCTACATGATCTTACCACTATATAGTGTACAAACAACTTTGAATATTTACCGTTGTATCAAGACCCGCGAATCCCAACATTTCTAGTCGTTGGGTCTTCTTTTCCATTATAGCATCTTGAAGATTCTATTGATAGTCTTCATTACAAACCACTATATAGTGTACGAATAACTTTGAATGTTGGCCGCTGGATCAAGACTCGTGAATCCCAGCTTTTCTAGCCGTTGGATCTTCTTTTCCATTCTAGCATCTAAAAGATTCTATTGATATTCTTCGGCATAATGACTGCTATGCACAAACCTCAAAACACACTTCTCCATCATACTAGAATCTTATCCCTTGTTTCTCTAGACCATGTTATCAAAAATTTCTTATGTTAGGTAGCTAATAATCTTTGATTTCTACATGATGATACAAACTAAAAGGAGCAAATATACTTTATAGATGTTGATCAAATTAATATTTTTTTGTGCTTTACCAATTATAATTGTACATAGTGATGATATGTCATACATATACTATCTGAGTCTCACGTGCAACTTACTAGTAGCTAATAATCGTAGACTTCTACATGATCTTACCACTATATAGTGTACAAACAATTTTGAATATTTACCGTTGTATCAAGACCCGCGAATCCCAACATTTCTAGTCGTTGGGTCTTCTTTTCCATTATAGCATCTTGAAGATTCTATTGATAGTCTTCATTACAAACCACTATATAGTGTACGAATAACTTTGAATGTTGGCCGCTGGATCAAGACTCGTGAATCCCAGCTTTTCTAGCCGTTGGATCTTCTTTTCCATTCTAGCATCTAAAAGATTCTATTGATATTCTTCGGCATAATGACTGCTATGCACAAACCTCAAAACACACTTCTCCATCATACTATAATCTTCTCCCTTGTTTCTCTAGACCATGTTACCAAAAATTTCTTATGTTAGGTAGCTTATAATCTTTGACTTGTACATGATGATACAAAGTACAAGGAGCAAATATACACACATACTTTATAGATGTTGATCAAATTTATAATTTTTTGTGGTTTAGTAATTATAATTGTATATAGTGATGATATGTCATACGCATACAATCTAAGTCTCACGTGCAACTTACTAGTAGCTAATAATCATTGACTTCTACATGATCTTACCACTATATAGTGTACAGACAACTTTGAATTTTAACCGTTGGATCAAGACCGACGAATCCCAACATTTTGAGTCGTTGGATCTTGTTTTCCATTATACCGTCTTGAAGATTCTATTTTTAGTCTTCATTACAAACCACTATATAGTGTACGAATAACTTTGAATGTTGACCGTTGGATCAAGATTTGCGAATCCCAGAAATTTTAGCCGTTGGATCTTCTTTTCCATTCTATCATCTAGAAGATTCTATTGATAGTCTTGGACATAATGAATGCTATGCACAAACCTCAAAACACACTTCTCCATCATACTAGAATCTTCTCCCTCGTAGCTAATAATCATTGACTTCTATATGTTCTTATCTTATCTTACTACTATATAGTGTATGGATAACTTTGAATGTTGACCGCTGGATCAAGATTCACGAATCCTAGTATTTCTAGCCGTTGGATATTATTTTCCATTCTAGCATGTAGAAGATTTTATTGATAGTCTTCGTACTTATGAATTCTATGCACAAGTCTCATAACACACTTCTCCAGCCTACTAGAATCTTATCCCTTGTTTCTCTAGACCATGTTTTCAAAAAATTCATGTGTTAGGTAGCTAATAGTCTTTGACTTATATAGGATTATACAAAGTACAAGGACCAAATATACACCCATACTTCATAGATGTTGATCAAATTTATAACTTTTTGTTTTTTTCAAATGATAATTTTATATAGTGATGATATGTCATACGTGTATTATCTGAGTCTCACGTGAAACTTACTAGTAGCTAATAATGGTTCACTTCTCCATGATGTTACCAATATATAGTGTATAAACAACTTTCTATATTGACCATTGGATCAAGACTCACGAATCCCAACATTTCCATTCATTGGATCTTCTTTTCCATTATACCATCTTGAAATTTCTATTGATAGTCTTCATTAAAAACCACTATATAGTGTACGAATAACTTTGAGTGTTGGACGCTGGATCAAGACTCACAAATCCCAGCTTTTCTAGCCATTGGATCTTCTTTTCTATTATAGCATCTAGAAGATTCTATGGATAGTCTTTGGCATAATGAATGCTATGCACAAACCGCAAAACACACTTCTCCATCATACTAGAATATTCTCCCTTGTTTCTCTAGACCATGTTATCAAAAATTTCTTATGTTAGGTAGCTAATAATCTTTGACTTCTACATGATGATACAAAGTACAAGGACCAAATATACACCCATACTTTATAGATGTTGATCAAATTTATAATTTTTTGTGCTTTACCAATTATAATTGTATATAGTGATGATATGTCATACGTATACTATCTGAGTCTCATGTGCAACTTACTAGTAGCTAATACTCATTGACTTCTATATGATCTTACCACTATATAGTGTAAGAACAACTTTGAATATTGACCGTTGGATCAAGATTCATGAATCCCAACATTTCCAATCGTTGGATCTTATTTTCCATTATACCATCTTGAAGATTCTATTGATAGTCTTCATTAACAACCAATATATAGTGTACGAATAACTTTGAGTGTTGGCTATTGAATCAAGACTCACGAATGCCAGCTTTTCTAGCCATTGGATCTTCTTTTCCATTCTAGCATCTAGAAGATTCTATTGATAGTTTTCGGCATAATGAATGCTATGCAAAAACCTCAAAACACACTTCTACATCATACTAGAATCTTCTCCCTTTTTTCTCTAGACCATGTTATCAAAAAATTCATGTGTTAGGTAGCTAATAATCTTTGACTTCTATAGGATGATACAAAGTACAAGGACCAAATATACACCCATACTTTATAGATGTTGATCAAATTGATAATTTTTTGTGCTTTACAAATTATAATTTTATCTAGTGATAATATGGCATACATCTACTATCTGAGTCTCACGTGTAACTTACTAGTAGCTAATGATCATTGACTTGTAAATGATCTTACCACTATCTAGTGTACAAAGAACTTTGAATATTGACCGTTGGATCAAGACTCGCGAATCCGAACATTTCCAGCCTTTGGATCTTCTTTTCCATTATACCATGTTGAAGTTTCCATTTTTAGTCTTCATTACAAACCACTATGTAGTGTACGAATAACTTTGAGTGTTGGCTGGTGGATCCTGACTCGCGTATCCCAACTATTCTAGACATTGGATCTTCTTTTCCTTTCTAGAAACTAGAAGATTCAATTGATACTCTTCGACATAATAAATGCAATGCAGAAACCTCAAAACACACTTCTCCATCATACTAGAATCTTCTACCTTGTAGCTAATAATTGTTGACTTCTAAATTATCTTACCTTATCTTATCTTACCACTATATAGTGTATGAATAACTTTGAGTGTTGGCTGTTGGATCCTGACTCGCGAATCCCAGCTTTTCTAGCCATTGGATCTTCTTTTGCATTCTAGCATCTAGAAGATTCTACTGATAATCTTCGACATAATGAATGCTATTCACAAAACTCAAAACACACTTCTCCATCATACTAGAATCTTATCCCTTGTTTCTCTAGACCATGTTATCAAAATTTTCTTATGTTAGGTAGCTAATAATCTTTGATTTCTACATGATGATACAAACTAAAAGGAGCAAATATACTTTATAGATGTTGATCAAATTAATATTTTTTTGTGCTTTACCAATTATAATTGTACATAGTGATGATATGTCATACATATACTATCTGAGTCTCACGTGCAACTTACTAGTAGCTAATAATCGTAGACTTCTACATGATCTTACCACTATATAGTGTACAAACAACTTTGAATATTTACCGTTGTATCAAGACCCGCGAATCCCAACATTTCTAGTCGTTGGGTCTTCTTTTCCATTATAGCATCTTGAAGATTCTATTGATAGTCTTCATTACAAACCACTATATAGTGTACGAATAACTTTGAATGTTGGCCGCTGGATCAAGACTCGTGAATCCCAGCTTTTCTAGCCGTTGGATCTTCTTTTCCATTCTAGCATCTAAAAGATTCTATTGATATTCTTCGGCATAATGACTGCTATGCACAAACCTCAAAACACACTTCTCCATCATACTATAATCTTCTCCCTTGTTTCTCTAGACCATGTTACCAAAAATTTCTTATGTTAGGTAGCTTATAATCTTTGACTTGTACATGATGATACAAAGTACAAGGAGCAAATATACACACATACTTTATAGATGTTGATCAAATTTATAATTTTTTGTGGTTTAGTAATTATAATTGTATATAGTGATGATATGTCATACGCATACAATCTAAGTCTCACGTGCAACTTACTAGTAGCTAATAATCATTGACTTCTACATGATCTTACCACTATATAGTGTACAGACAACTTTGAATTTTAACCGTTGGATCAAGACCGACGAATCCCAACATTTTGAGTCGTTGGATCTTGTTTTCCATTATACCGTCTTGAAGATTCTATTTTTAGTCTTCATTACAAACAACTATATAGTGTACGAATAACTTTGAATGTTGACCGTTGGATCAAGATTTGCGAATCCCAGAAATTTTAGCCGTTGGATCTTCTTTTCCATTCTATCATCTAGAAGATTCTATTGATAGTCTTGGACATAATGAATGCTATGCACAAACCTCAAAACACACTTCTCCATCATACTAGAATCTTCTCCCTCGTAGCTAATAATCATTGACTTCTATATGTTCTTATCTTATCTTACTACTATATAGTGTATGGATAACTTTGAATGTTGACCGTTGGATCAAGATTCACGAATCCTAGTATTTCTAGCCGTTGGATATTATTTTCCATTCTAGCATGTAGAAGATTTTATTGATAGTCTTCGTACTTATGAATTCTATGCACAAATCTCATAACACACTTCTCCAGCCTACTAGAATCTTATCCCTTGTTTCTCTAGACCATGTTTTCAAAAAATTCATGTGTTAGGTAGCTAATAGTCTTTGACTTATATAGGATTATACAAAGTACAAGGACCAAATATACACCCATACTTCATAGATGTTGATCAAATTTATAACTTTTTGTTTTTTTCAAATGATAATTTTATATAGTGATGATATGTCATACGTGTATTATCTGAGTCTCACGTGAAACTTACTAGTAGCTAATAATGGTTCACTTCTCCATGATGTTACCAATATATAGTGTATAAACAACTTTCTATATTGACCATTGGATCAAGACTCACGAATCCCAACATTTCCATTCATTGGATCTTCTTTTCCATTATACCATCTTGAAATTTCTATTGATAGTCTTCATTAAAAACCACTATATAGTGTACGAATAACTTTGAGTGTTGGACGCTGGATCAAGACTCACAAATCCCAGCTTTTCTAGCCATTGGATCTTCTTTTCTATTATAGCATCTAGAAGATTCTATGGATAGTCTTTGGCATAATGAATGCTATGCACAAACCGCAAAACACACTTCTCCATCATACTAGAATATTCTCCCTTGTTTCTCTAGACCATGTTATCAAAAATTTCTTATGTTAGGTAGCTAATAATCTTTGACTTCTACATGATGATACAAAGTACAAGGACCAAATATACACCCATACTTTATAGATGTTGATCAAATTTATAATTTTTTGTGCTTTACCAATTATAATTGTATATAGTGATGATATGTCATACGTATACTATCTGAGTCTCATGTGCAACTTACTAGTAGCTAATACTCATTGACTTCTATATGATCTTACCACTATATAGTGTAAGAACAACTTTGAATATTGACCGTTGGATCAAGATTCATGAATCCCAACATTTCCAATCGTTGGATCTTATTTTCCATTATACCATCTTGAAGATTCTATTGATAGTCTTCATTAACAACCAATATATAGTGTACGAATAACTTTGAGTGTTGGCTATTGAATCAAGACTCACGAATGCCAGCTTTTCTAGCCATTGGATCTTCTTTTCCATTCTAGCATCTAGAAGATTCTATTGATAGTTTTCGGCATAATGAATGCTATGCAAAAACCTCAAAACACACTTCTGCATCATACTAGAATATTCTCCCTTGTTTCTCTAGACCATGTTATCAAAAATTTCTTATGTTAGGTAGCTAATAATCTTTGACTTCTACATGATGATACAAAGTACAAGGACCAAATATACACCCATACTTTATAGATGTTGATCAAATTTATAATTTTTTGTGCTTTACCAATTATAATTGTATATAGTGATGATATGTCATACGTATACTATCTGAGTCTCATGTGCAACTTACTAGTAGCTAATACTGATTGACTTCTATATGATCTTACCACTATATAGTGTAAGAACAACTTTGAATATTGACCGTTGGATCAAGATTCATGAATCCCAACATTTCCAATCGTTGGATCTTATTTTCCATTATACCATCTTGAAGATTCTATTGATAGTCTTCATTAACAACCAATATATAGTGTACGAATAACTTTGAGTGTTGGCTATTGAATCAAGACTCACGAATGCCAGCTTTTCTAGCCATTGGATCTTCTTTTCCATTCTAGCATCTAGAAGATTCTATTGATAGTTTTCGGCATAATGAATGCTATGCAAAAACCTCAAAACACACTTCTACATCATACTAGAATCTTCTCCCTTTTTTCTCTAGACCATGTTATCAAAAAATTCATGTGTTAGGTAGCTAATAATCTTTGACTTCTATAGGATGATACAAAGTACAAGGACCAAATATACACCCATACTTTATAGATGTTGATCAAATTGATAATTTTTTGTGCTTTACAAATTATAATTTTATCTAGTGATAATATGGCATACATCTACTATCTGAGTCTCACGTGTAACTTACTAGTAGCTAATGATCATTGACTTGTAAATGATCTTACCACTATCTAGTGTACAAAGAACTTTGAATATTGACCGTTGGATCAAGACTCGCGAATCCGAACATTTCCAGCCTTTGGATCTTCTTTTCCATTATACCATGTTGAAGTTTCCATTTTTAGTCTTCATTACAAACCACTATGTAGTGTACGAATAACTTTGAGTGTTGGCTGGTGGATCCTGACTCGCGTATCCCAACTATTCTAGACATTGGATCTTCTTTTCCTTTCTAGAAACTAGAAGATTCAATTGATACTCTTCGACATAATAAATGCAATGCAGAAACCTCAAAACACACTTCTCCATCATACTAGAATCTTCTACCTTGTAGCTAATAATTGTTGACTTCTAAATTATCTTACCTTATCTTATCTTACCACTATATAGTGTATGAATAACTTTGAGTGTTGGCTGTTGGATCCTGACTCGCGAATCCCAGCTTTTCTAGCCATTGGATCTTCTTTTGCATTCTAGCATCTAGAAGATTCTACTGATAATCTTCGACATAATGAATGCTATTCACAAAACTCAAAACACACTTCTCCATCATACTAGAATCTTATCCCTTGTTTCTCTAGACCATGTTATCAAAATTTTCTTATGTTAGGTAGCTAATAATCTTTGATTTCTACATGATGATACAAACTAAAAGGAGCAAATATACTTTATAGATGTTGATCAAATTAATATTTTTTTGTGCTTTACCAATTATAATTGTACATAGTGATGATATGTCATACATATACTATCTGAGTCTCACGTGCAACTTACTAGTAGCTAATAATCGTAGACTTCTACATGATCTTACCACTATATAGTGTACAAACAACTTTGAATATTTACCGTTGTATCAAGACCCGCGAATCCCAACATTTCTAGTCGTTGGGTCTTCTTTTCCATTATAGCATCTTGAAGATTCTATTGATAGTCTTCATTACAAACCACTATATAGTGTACGAATAACTTTGAATGTTGGCCGCTGGATCAAGACTCGTGAATCCCAGCTTTTCTAGCCGTTGGATCTTCTTTTCCATTCTAGCATCTAAAAGATTCTATTGATATTCTTCGGCATAATGACTGCTATGCACAAACCTCAAAACACACTTCTCCATCATACTATAATCTTCTCCCTTGTTTCTCTAGACCATGTTACCAAAAATTTCTTATGTTAGGTAGCTTATAATCTTTGACTTGTACATGATGATACAAAGTACAAGGAGCAAATATACACACATACTTTATAGATGTTGATCAAATTTATAATTTTTTGTGGTTTAGTAATTATAATTGTATATAGTGATGATATGTCATACGCATACAATCTAAGTCTCACGTGCAACTTACTAGTAGCTAATAATCATTGACTTCTACATGATCTTACCACTATATAGTGTACAGACAACTTTGAATTTTAACCGTTGGATCAAGACCGACGAATCCCAACATTTTGAGTCGTTGGATCTTGTTTTCCATTATACCGTCTTGAAGATTCTATTTTTAGTCTTCATTACAAACCACTATATAGTGTACGAATAACTTTGAATGTTGACCGTTGGATCAAGATTTGCGAATCCCAGAAATTTTAGCCGTTGGATCTTCTTTTCCATTCTATCATCTAGAAGATTCTATTGATAGTCTTGGACATAATGAATGCTATGCACAAACCTCAAAACACACTTCTCCATCATACTAGAATCTTCTCCCTCGTAGCTAATAATCATTGACTTCTATATGTTCTTATCTTATCTTACTACTATATAGTGTATGGATAACTTTGAATGTTGACCGTTGGATCAAGATTCACGAATCCTAGTATTTCTAGCCGTTGGATATTATTTTCCATTCTAGCATGTAGAAGATTTTATTGATAGTCTTCGTACTTATGAATTCTATGCACAAATCTCATAACACACTTCTCCAGCCTACTAGAATCTTATCCCTTGTTTCTCTAGACCATGTTTTCAAAAAATTCATGTGTTAGGTAGCTAATAGTCTTTGACTTATATAGGATTATACAAAGTACAAGGACCAAATATACACCCATACTTCATAGATGTTGATCAAATTTATAACTTTTTGTTTTTTTCAAATGATAATTTTATATAGTGATGATATGTCATACGTGTATTATCTGAGTCTCACGTGAAACTTACTAGTAGCTAATAATGGTTCACTTCTCCATGATGTTACCAATATATAGTGTATAAACAACTTTCTATATTGACCATTGGATCAAGACTCACGAATCCCAACATTTCCATTCATTGGATCTTCTTTTCCATTATACCATCTTGAAATTTCTATTGATAGTCTTCATTAAAAACCACTATATAGTGTACGAATAACTTTGAGTGTTGGACGCTGGATCAAGACTCACAAATCCCAGCTTTTCTAGCCATTGGATCTTCTTTTCTATTATAGCATCTAGAAGATTCTATGGATAGTCTTTGGCATAATGAATGCTATGCACAAACCGCAAAACACACTTCTCCATCATACTAGAATATTCTCCCTTGTTTCTCTAGACCATGTTATCAAAAATTTCTTATGTTAGGTAGCTAATAATCTTTGACTTCTACATGATGATACAAAGTACAAGGACCAAATATACACCCATACTTTATAGATGTTGATCAAATTTATAATTTTTTGTGCTTTACCAATTATAATTGTATATAGTGATGATATGTCATACGTATACTATCTGAGTCTCATGTGCAACTTACTAGTAGCTAATACTCATTGACTTCTATATGATCTTACCACTATATAGTGTAAGAACAACTTTGAATATTGACCGTTGGATCAAGATTCATGAATCCCAACATTTCCAATCGTTGGATCTTATTTTCCATTATACCATCTTGAAGATTCTATTGATAGTCTTCATTAACAACCAATATATAGTGTACGAATAACTTTGAGTGTTGGCTATTGAATCAAGACTCACGAATGCCAGCTTTTCTAGCCATTGGATCTTCTTTTCCATTCTAGCATCTAGAAGATTCTATTGATAGTTTTCGGCATAATGAATGCTATGCAAAAACCTCAAAACACACTTCTACATCATACTAGAATCTTCTCCCTTTTTTCTCTAGACCATGTTATCAAAAAATTCATGTGTTAGGTAGCTAATAATCTTTGACTTCTATAGGATGATACAAAGTACAAGGACCAAATATACACCCATGCTTTATAGATGTTGATCAAATTGATAATTTTTTGTGCTTTACAAATTATAATTTTATCTAGTGATAATATGGCATACATCTACTATCTGAGTCTCACGTGTAACTTACTAGTAGCTAATGATCATTGACTTGTAAATGATCTTACCACTATCTAGTGTACAAAGAACTTTGAATATTGACCGTTGGATCAAGACTCGCGAATCCGAACATTTCCAGCCTTTGGATCTTCTTTTCCATTATACCATGTTGAAGTTTCCATTTTTAGTCTTCATTACAAACCACTATGTAGTGTACGAATAACTTTGAGTGTTGGCTGGTGGATCCTGACTCGCGTATCCCAACTATTCTAGACATTGGATCTTCTTTTCCTTTCTAGAAACTAGAAGATTCAATTGATACTCTTCGACATAATAAATGCAATGCAGAAACCTCAAAACACACTTCTCCATCATACTAGAATCTTCTACCTTGTAGCTAATAATTGTTGACTTCTAAATTATCTTACCTTATCTTATCTTACCACTATATAGTGTATGAATAACTTTGAGTGTTGGCTGTTGGATCCTGACTCGCGAATCCCAGCTTTTCTAGCCATTGGATCTTCTTTTGCATTCTAGCATCTAGAAGATTCTACTGATAATCTTCGACATAATGAATGCTATTCACAAAACTCAAAACACACTTCTCCATCATACTAGAATCTTATCCCTTGTTTCTCTAGACCATGTTATCAAAAATTTCTTATGTTAGGTAGCTAATAATCTTTGATTTCTACATGATGATACAAACTAAAAGGAGCAAATATACTTTATAGATGTTGATCAAATTAATATTTTTTTGTGCTTTACCAATTATAATTGTACATAGTGATGATATGTCATACATATACTATCTGAGTCTCACGTGCAACTTACTAGTAGCTAATAATCATAGACTTCTACATGATCTTACCACTATATAGTGTACAAACAACTTTGAATATTTACCGTTGTATCAAGACCCGCGAATCCCAACATTTCTAGTCGTTGGGTCTTCTTTTCCATTATAGCATCTTGAAGATTCTATTGATAGTCTTCATTACAAACCACTATATAGTGTACGAATAACTTTGAATGTTGGCCGCTGGATCAAGACTCGTGAATCCCAGCTTTTCTAGCCGTTGGATATTCTTTTCCATTCTAGCATCTAAAAGATTCTATTGATATTCTTCGGCATAATGACTGCTATGCACAAACCTCAAAACACACTTCTCCATCATACTATAATCTTCTCCCTTGTTTCTCTAGACCATGTTACCAAAAATTTCTTGTGTTAGGTAGCTTATAATCTTTGACTTGTACATGATGATACAAAGTACAAGGAGCAAATATACACACATACTTTATAGATGTTGATCAAATTTATAATTTTTTGTGGTTTAGTAATTATAATTTCATATAGTGATGATATGTCATACGCATACAATCTAAGTCTCACGTGCAACTTACTAGTAGCTAATAATCATTGACTTCTACATGATCTTACCACTATATAGTGAACAGACAACTTTGAATTTTAACCGTTGGATCAAGACCGACGAATCCCAACATTTTCAGTCGTTGGATCTTGTTTTCCATTATACCGTCTTGAAGATTCTATTTTTAGTCTTCATTACAAACCACTATATAGTGTACGAATAACTTTGAATGTTGACCGTTGGATCAAGATTTGCGAATCCCAGAATTTTTAGCCGTTGGATCTTCTTTTCCATTCTATCATCTAGAAGATTCTATTGATAGTCTTGGACATAATGAATGCTATGCACAAACCTCAAAACACACTTCTCCATCATACTAGAATCTTCTCCCTCGTAGCTAATAATCATTGACTTCTATATGTTCTTATCTTATCTTACTACTATATAGTGTATGGATAACTTTGAATGTTGACCGTTGGATCAAGATTCACGAATCCTAGTATATCTAGCCGTTGGATATTATTTTCCATTCTAGCATGTAGAAGATTTTGTTGATAGTCTTCGTACTTATGAATTCTATGCACAAATCTCATAACACACTTCTCCAGCCTACTAGAATCTTATCCCTTGTTTCTCTAGACCATGTTTTCAAAAAATTCATGTGTTAGGTAGCTAATAGTCTTTGACTTATATAGGATTATACAAAGTACAAGGACCAAATATACACCCATACTTCATAGATGTTGATCAAATTTATAACTTTTTGTTTTTTTCAAATGATAATTTTATATAGTGATGATATGTCATACGTGTATTATCTGAGTCTCACGTGAAACTTACTAGTAGCTAATAATGGTTCACTTCTCCATGATCTTACCAATATATAGTGTATAAACAACTTTCTATATTGACCATTGGATCAAGACTCACGAATCCCAACATTTCCATTCATTGGATCTTCTTTTCCATTATACCATCTTGAAATTTCTATTGATAGTCTTCATTAAAAACCAGTATATAGTGTACGAATAACTTTGAGTGTTGGACGCTGGATCAAGACTCACAAATCCCAGCTTTTCTAGCCATTGGATCTTCTTTTCTATTCTAGCATCTAGAAGATTCTATGGATAGTCTTTGGCATAACGAATGCTATGCACAAACCGCAAAACACACTTCTCCATCATACTAGAATATTCCCCCTTGTTTCTCTAGACCATGTTATCAAAAATTTCTTGTGTTAGGTAGCTAATAATCTTTGACTTCTACATGATGATACAAAGTACAAGGACCAAATATACACCCATACTTTATAGATGTTGATCAAATTTATAATTTTTTGTGCTTTACCAATTATAATTGTATATAGTGATGATATGTCATACGTATACTATCTGAGTCTCATGTGCAACTTACTAGTAGCTAATACTCATTGACTTCTATATGATCTTACCACTATATAGTGTAAGAACAACTTTGAATATTGACCGTTGGATCAAGATTCATGAATCCCAACATTTCCAATCGTTGGATCTTATTTTCCATTATACCATCTTGAAGATTCTATTGATAGTCTTCATTAACAACCAATATATAGTGTACGAATAACTTTGAGTGTTGGCTATTGAATCAAGACTCACGAATGCCAGCTTTTCTAGCCATTGGATCTTCTTTTCCATTCTAGCATCTAGAAGATTCTATTGATAGTTTTCGGCATAATGAATGCTATGCAAAAACCTCAAAACACACTTCTACATCATACTAGAATATTCTCCCTTGTTTCTCTAGACCATGTTATCAAAAATTTCTTATGTTAGGTAGCTAATAATCTTTGACTTCTACATGATGATACAAAGTACAAGGACCAAATATACACCCATACTTTATAGATGTTGATCAAATTTATAATTTTTTGTGCTTTACCAATTATAATTGTATGTAGTGATGATATGGCATACATCTACTATCTGAGTCTCACGTGTAACTTACTAGTAGCTAATGATCATTGACTTGTAAATGATCTTACCACTATCTAGTGTACAAAGAACTTTGAATATTGACCGTTGGATCAAGACTCGCGAATCCGAACATTTCCAGCCTTTGGATCTTCTTTTCCATTATACCATGTTGAAGTTTCCATTTTTAGTCTTCATTACAAACCACTATGTAGTGTACGAATAACTTTGAGTGTTGGCTGGTGGATCCTGACTCGCGTATCCCAACTATTCTAGACATTGGATCTTCTTTTCCTTTCTAGAAACTAGAAGATTCAATTGATACTCTTCGACATAATAAATGCAATGCAGAAACCTCAAAACACACTTCTCCATCATACTAGAATCTTCTCCCTTGTAGATAATAATTGTTGACTTCTAAATTATCTTACCTTATCTTATCTTACCACTATATAGTGTATGAATAACTTTGAGTGTTGGCTGTTGGATCCTGACTCGCGAATCCTAGCTTTTCTAGCCATTGGATCTTCTTTTGCATTCTAGCATCTAGAAGATTGTACTGATAATCTTCGACATAATGAATGCTATTCACAAAACTCAAAACACACTTCTCCATCATACTAGAATCTTATCCCTTGTTTCTCTAGACCATGTTATCAAAAATTTCATATGTTAGGTAGCTAATAATCTTTGATTTATACATGATGATACAAACTAAAAGGAGCAAATATACTTTATAGATGTTGATCAAATTAATATTTTTTTTTGCTTTACCAATTATAGTTGTACATAGTGATGATATGTCATACGTATACTATCTGAGTCTCACGTGCAACTTACTAGTTGCTAATAATCGTTGACTTCTACATGATCTTACCACTATATAGTGTACAAACTACTTTGAATATTGACCGTTGGATCAAGACCCGCAAATCCCAACATTTCTAGTCATTGGATCTTCTTTTCCATTATAGCATCTTGAAGATTCTATTGATAGTCTTCATTACAAACCACTATATATTGTACGAATAACTTTGAATGTTGGCCGTTGGATCAAGACTCACGAATCCCAGCTTTTCTAGCCATTGGATCTTCTTTTCCATTGGAGCATCTAGAAGATTCTATTGATAGTCTTCGGCAGAATGAGTGGTATGCACAAACCTCAAAGCACACTTCTCCATCATACTATAATCTTCTCCCTTGTTTCTCTAGACCATGTTATCAAAAATTTCTTGTGTTAGGTAGCTAATAATCTTTGACTTCTACCTGATGATACAAAGTACAAGGAGCAAATATAAACCCATACTTTATAGATGTTGATCAAATTTATAATTTTTTGTGGTTTAGCAATTATAATTGTATATAGTGATGATATGTCATTTGTATACTATCTGAGTCTTATGTGCAACTTAATAGTAGCTAATAATCATTGACTTATACATGATCTTACAAGTATATAGTGTACAAACAACTTTGAATATTGACCGTTGGATCAAGACTCGTGAATCCCAACATTTCTAGTCGTTGGATCTTCTTTTCCATTATACCATCTTGAAGATTCTATTGATAGTATTCATTAACAACCACTATATAGTGTACGAATAACATTGAGTGTTGGCCATTGGATGAAGACTCATGAATGCCAGCTTTTCTAGCCATTGGATCTTCTTTTCCATTCTAGCATCTAGAAGATTCTATTGATAGTCTTCGGCAGAATGAGTGGTATGCACAAACCTCAAAACACACTTATCCATCATACTATAATCTTCTCCCTTGTTTCTCTAGACCATGTTATCAAAAATTTCTTGTGTTAGGTAGCTAATAATCTTTGACTTCTACGTGATGATACAAAGTACAAGGAGCAAGTATAAACCCATACTTTATAGATGTTGATCAAATTTATTATTTTTGTGGTTTAGCAATTATAATTGTATATAGTGATGATATGTCATTTGTATACTATCTGAGTCTTATGTGCAACTTAATAGTAGCTAATAATCATTGACTTATACATGATCTTACAAGTATATAGTGTACAAACAACTTTGAATATTGACCGTTGGATCAAGACTCGTGAATCCCAACATTTCTAGTCATTGGATCTTCTTTTCCATTATACCATCTTGAAGATTCTATTGATAGTATTCATTAACAACCACTATATAGTGTACGAATAACATTGAGTGTTGGCCATTGGATGAAGACTCGTGAATGCCAGCTTTTCTAGCCATTGGATCTTCTTTTCCATTCTAGCATCTAGAAGATTCTATTGATAGTCTTCGGCAGAATGAGTGGTATGCACAAACCTCAAAACACACTTATCCATCATACTATAATCTTCTCCCTTGTTTCTCTAGACCATGTTATCAAAAATTTCTTGTGTTAGGTAGCAAATAATCTTTGACTTCTACATGATGATACAAAGTACAAGGACCAAATATAAACCCATACTTTATAGATGTTGATCAAATTTATAATTTTTTGTGCTTTACCAATTATAATTGTATGTAGTGATGATATGTCATACGTATACTATCTGAGTCTCATGTGCAACTTACTAGTAGCTAATAATCATTGACTTCTATATGATCTTACCACTATATAGTGTAAAAACAACTTTGAATATTGACCGTTGGATCAAGATTCGTGAATCCCAACATTTCCAGTCGTTGGATCTTCTTTTCCATTATACCATGTTGAAGATTCTATTGATAGTCTTCATTAACAACCACTATATAGTGTACGAATAACATTGAGTGTTGGCCATTGGATGAAGACTCGCGAATGCCAGCTTTTCTAGCCATTGGATCTTCTTTTCCATTCTAGCATCTAGAAGATTCTATTGATAGTCTTCGGCATAATGAATGCTATGCACAAACCTCAAAACACACTTCTACATCATACTAGAATCTTCTCCCTTTTTTCTCTAGACCATGTTATCAAAAAATTCATGTGTTAGGTAGGTAATAATCTTTGACTTCTATAGGATGATACAAAGTACAAGGACCAAATATACACCCATACTTTATAGATGTTGATCAAATTGATAATTTTTTGTGCTTTACAAATTATAATTTTATCTAGTGATAATATGGCATACATCTACTATCTGAGTCTCACGTGTAACTTACTAGTAGCTAATGATCATTGACTTGTAAATGATCTTACCACTATCTAGTGTACAAAGAACTTTGAATATTGACCGTTGGATCAAGACTCGCGAATCCGAACATTTCCAGCCTTTGGATCTTCATTTCCATTATACCATGTTGAAGATTCCATTTTTAGTCTTGATTACAAACCACTATGTAGTGTACGAATAACTTTGAGTGTTGGCTGGTGGATCCTGACTCGCGTATCCCAACTATTCTAGACATTGGATCTTCTTTTCCTTTCTAGAAACTGGAAGATTCAATTGATACTCTTCGACATAATAAATGCTATGCAGAAACCTCAAAACACACTTCTCCATCATACTAGAATCTTCTCCCTTGTAGCAAATAATTGTTGACTTCTAAATTATCTTACCTTATCTTATCTTACCACTATATAGTGTATGAATAACTTTGAGTGTTGGCTGTTGGATCCTGACTCGCGAATCCCAGCTTTTCTAGCCATTGGATCTTCTTTTGCATTCTAGCATCTAGAAGATTCTACTGATAATCTTTGACATAATGAATGCTATTCACAAAACTCAAAACACACTTCTGCATCATACTAGAATCTTATCCCTTGTTTCTCTAGACCATGTTATCAAAAATTTCTTATGTTAGGTAGCTAATAATCTTTGATTTCTACATGATGATACAAACTAAAAGGAGCAAATATACTTTATAGATGTTGATCAAATTTATAATTTTTTGTGGTTTAGAAATTATAATTGTTTATAGTGATGATATGTCATTTGTATACTATCTGAGTCTTATGTGCAACTTAATAGTAGCTAATAATCATTGACTTCTACATGATCTTACAACTATATAGTGTACAAACAACTTTGAATATTGACCGTTCGATCAAGATTCGTGAATCCCAACATTTCCAGTCGTTGGATCTTCTTTTCCATTATACCATCTTGAAGATTCTATTGATAGTCTTCATTAACAACCACTATATAGTGTACGAATAACATTGAGTGTTGGCCATTGGATGAAGACTCGCGAATGCCAGCTTTTCTAGCCATTGGATCTTCTTTTCCATTCTAGCATCTAGAAGATTCTATTGATAGTCTTCGGCATAATGAATGCTATGCACAAACCTCAAAACACACTTCTCCATCATACTAGAATCTTCTCCCTTCTTTCTCTAGACCATGTTATCAAAAAATTCATGTGTTATGTAGCTAATAATCTTTGACTTCTATATGATGATACAAACTAAAAGGAGCAAATAAACTTTATAGATGTTGATCAAATTTATAATTTTTTGTGGTTTAGAAATTATAATTGTTTATAGTGATGATATGTCATTTGTATACTATCTGAGTCTTATGTGCAACTTAATAGTAGCTAATAATCATTGACTTCTACATGATCTTACAACTATATAGTGTACAAACAACTTTGAATATTGACCGTTCGATCAAGATTCGTGAATCCCAACATTTCCAGTCGTTGGATCTTCTTTTCCATTATACCATCTTGAAGATTCTATTGATAGTCTTCATTAACAACCACTATATAGTGTACGAATAACATTGAGTGTTGGCCATTGGATGAAGACTCGCGAATGCCAGCTTTTCTAGCCATTGGATCTTCTTTTCCATTCTAGCATCTAGAAGATTCTATTGATAGTCTTCGGCATAATGAATGCTATGCACAAACCTCAAAACACACTTCTCCATCATACTAGAATCTTCTCCCGTGTTTCTCTAGACCATGTTATCAAAAATTTCTTGTGTTAGGTAGCTAATAATCTTTGACTTCTACATGATGATACAAAGTACAAGGAGCAAATATAAACCCATACTTTATAGAAGTTGATCAAATTTATAATTTTTTGTGGTTTAGCAATTATAATTGTATATAGTGATGATATGTCATTTGTATACTATCTGAGTCTTATGTGCAACTTAATAGTAGCTAATAATCATTGACTTATACATGATCTTACAAGTATATAGTGTACAAACAACTTTGAATATTGACCGTTGGATCAAGACTCGTGAATCCCAACATTTCTAGTCGTTGGATCTTCTTTTCCATTATACCATCTTGAAGATTCTATTGATAGTCTTCATTAACGACCACTATATAGTGTACGAATAACATTGAGTGTTGGCCATTGGATGAAGACTCGCGAATGCCAGCTTTTCTAGCCATTGGATCTTCTTTTCCATTCTAGCATCTAGAAGATTCTATTGATAGTCTTCGGCAGAATGAGTGGTATGCACAAACCTCAAAACACACTTATCCATCATACTATAATCTTCTCCCTTGTTTCTCTAGACCATGTTATCAAAAATTTCTTGTGTTAGGTAGCAAATAATCTTTGACTTCTACGTGATGATACAAAGTACAAGGAGCAAATATAAACCCATACTTTATAGATGTTGATAAAATTTATAATTTTTTATGGTTTAGCAATTATAATTGTATATAGTGATGATATGTCATTTGTATACTATCTGAGTCTTATGTGCAACTTAATAGTAGCTAATAATCATTGACTTATACATGATCTTACAAGTATATAGTGTACAAACAACTTTGAATATTGACCGTTGGATCAAGACTCGTGAATCCCAACATTTCCAGTCGTTGGATCTTCTATTCCATTATACCATCTTGAAGATTCTATTGATAGTCTTCATTAACAACCACTATATAGTGTACGAATAACATTGAGTGTTGGCCATTGGATGAAGACTCGCGAATGCCAGCTTTTCTAGCCATTGGATCTTCTTTTCCATTCTAGCATCTAGAAGATTCTATTGATAGTCTTCGGCAGAATGAGTGGTATGCACAAACCTCAAAACACACTTATCCATCATACTATAATTTTCTCCCTTGTTTCTCTAGACCATGTTATCAAAAATTTCTTGTGTTAGGTAGCAAATAATCTTTGACTTCTACATGATGATACAAAGTACAAGGACCAAATATACACCCATACTTTATAGATGTTGATCAAATTTATAATTTTTTGTGCTTTACCAATTATAATTGTATATAGTGATGATATGTCATACGTATACTATCTGAGTCTCATGTGCAACTTACTAGTAGCTAATAATCATTGACTTCTATATGATCTTACCACTATAGTGTAAAAACAACTTTGAATATTGACCGTTGGATCAAGATTCATGAATCCCAACATTTCCAGTCGTTGGATCTTCTTTTCCATTATACCATCTTGAAGATTCTATTGATAGTCTTCATTAGCAACCACTATATAGTGTACGAATAACATTGAGTGTTGGCCATTGGATGAAGACTCGCGAATGCCAGCTTTTCTAGCCATCGGATCTTCTTTTCCATTCTAGCATCTAGAAGATTCTATTGATAGTCTTCGGCATAATGAATGCTATGCACAAACCTCAAAACACACTTCTACATCATACTAGAATCTTCTCCCTTTTTTCTCTAGACCATGTTATCAAAAAATTCATGTGTTAGGTAGCTAATAATCTTTGACTTCTATAGGATGATACAAAGTACAAGGACCAAATATACACCCATACTTTATAGATGTTGATCAAATTATAATTTTTTGTGCTTTACAAATTATAGTTTTATCTAGTGATAATATGGCATATATCTACTATCTGAGTCTCACATGTAACTTACTAGTAGCTAATGATCATTGACTTGTAAATGATCTTACCACTATCTAGTGTACAAAGAACTTTGAATATTGACCGTTGGATCAAGACTCGCGAATCCGAACATTTCCAGCCTTTGGATCTTCATTTCCATTATACCATGTTGAAGATTCCATTTTTAGTCTTCATTACAAACCACTATGTAGTGTACGAATAACTTTGAGTGTTGGCTGGTGGATCCTGACTCGCGTATCCCAACTATTCTAGACATTGGATCTTCTTTTCCTTTCTAGAAACTGGAAGATTCAATTGATACTCTTCGACATAATAAATGCTATGCAGAAACCTCAAAACACACTTCTCCATCATACTAGAATCTTCTCCCTTGTAGCTAACAATTGTTGACTTCTAAATTATCTTACCTTATCTTATCTTACCACTATATAGTGTATGAATAACTTTGAGTGTTGGCTGTTGGATCCTGACTCGCGAATCCCAGCTTTTCTAGCCATTGGATCTTCTTTTGCATTCTAGCATCTAGAAGATTCTACTGATAATCTTTGACATAATGAATACTATTCACAAAACTCAAAACACACTTCTCCATCATACTAGAATCTTATCCCTTGTTTCTCTAGACCATGTTATCAAAAATTTCTTATGTTAGGTAACTAATAATCTTTGATTTCTACATGATGATACAAACTAAAAGGAGCAAATAAACTTTATAGATGTTGATCAAATTTATAATTTTTTGTGGTTTAGAAATTATAATTGTTTATAGTGATGATATGTCATTTGTATACTATCTGAGTCTTATGTGCAACTTAATAGTAGCTAATAATCATTGACTTCTACATGATCTTACAACTATATAGTGTACAAACAACTTTGAATATTGACCGTTCGATCAAGATTTGTGAATCCCAACATTTCCAGTCGTTGGATCTTCTTTTCCATTATACCATCTTGAAGATTCTATTGATAGTCTTCATTAACAACCACTATATAGTGTACGAATAACATTGAGTGTTGGCCATTGGATGAAGACTCGCGAATGCCAGCTTTTCTAGCCATTGGATCTTCTTTTCCATTCTAGCATCTAGAAGATTCTATTGATAGTCTTCGGCATAATGAATGCTATGCACAAACCTCAAAACACACTTCTCCATCATACTAGAATCTTCTCCCGTGTTTCTCTAGACCATGTTATCAAAAATTTCTTGTGTTAGGTAGCTAATAATCTTTGACTTCTACATGATGATACAAAGTACAAGGAGCAAATATAAACCCATACTTTATAGAAGTTGATCAAATTTATAATTTTTTGTGGTTTAGCAATTATAATTGTATATAGTGATGATATGTCATTTGTATACTATCTGAGTCTTATGTGCAACTTAATAGTAGCTAATAATCATTGACTTATACATGATCTTACAAGTATATAGTGTACAAACAACTTTGAATATTGACCGTTGGATCAAGACTCGTGAATCCCAACATTTCTAGTCGTTGGATCTTCTTTTCCATTATACCATCTTGAAGATTCTATTGATAGTCTTCATTAACAACCACTATATAGTGTACGAATAACATTGAGTGTTGGCCATTGGATGAAGACTCGCGAATGCCAGCTTTTCTAGCCATTGGATCTTCTTTTCCATTCTAGCATCTAGAAGATTCTATTGATAGTCTTCGGCAGAATGAGTGGTATGCACAAACCTCAAAACACACTTATCCATCATACTATAATCTTCTCCCTTGTTTCTCTAGACCATGTTATCAAAAATTTCTTGTGTTAGGTAGCAAATAATCTTTGACTTCTACGTGATGATACAAAGTACAAGGAGCAAATATAAACCCATACTTTATAGATGTTGATAAAATTTATAATTTTTTATGGTTTAGCAATTATAATTGTATATAGTGATGATATGTCATTTGTATACTATCTGAGTCTTATGTGCAACTTAATAGTAGCTAATAATCATTGACTTATACATGATCTTACAAGTATATAGTGTACAAACAACTTTGAATATTGACCGTTGGATCAAGACTCGTGAATCCCAACATTTCCAGTCGTTGGATCTTCTATTCCATTATACCATCTTGAAGATTCTATTGATAGTCTTCATTAACAACCACTATATAGTGTACGAATAACATTGAGTGTTGGCCATTGGATGAAGACTCGCGAATGCCAGCTTTTCTAGCCATTGGATCTTCTTTTCCATTCTAGCATCTAGAAGATTCTATTGATAGTCTTCGGCAGAATGAGTGGTATGCACAAACCTCAAAACACACTTATCCATGATACTATAATTTTCTCCCTTGTTTCTCTAGACCATGTTATCAAAAATTTCTTGTGTTAGGTAGCAAATAATCTTTGACTTCTACATGATGATACAAAGTACAAGGACCAAATATACACCCATACTTTATAGATGTTGATCAAATTTATAATTTTTTGTGCTTTACCAATTATAATTGTATATAGTGATGATATGTCATACGTATACTATCTGAGTCTCATGTGCAACTTACTAGTAGCTAATAATCATTGACTTCTATATGATCTTACCACTATATAGTGTAAAAACAACTTTGAATATTGACCGTTGGATCAAGATTCATGAATCCCAACATTTCCAGTCGTTGGATCTTCTTTTCCATTATACCATCTTGAAGATTCTATTGATAGTCTTCATTAGCAACCACTGTATAGTGTACGAATAACATTGAGTGTTGGCCATTGGATGAAGACTCGCGAATGCCAGCTTTTCTAGCCATCGGATCTTCTTTTCCATTCTAGCATCTAGAAGATTCTATTGATAGTCTTCGGCATAATGAATGCTATGCACAAACCTCAAAACACACTTCTACATCATACTAGAATCTTCTCCCTTTTTTCTCTAGACCATGTTATCAAAAAATTCATGTGTTAGGTAGCTAATAATCTTTGACTTCTATAGGATGATACAAAGTACAAGGACCAAATATACACCCATACTTTATAGATGTTGATCAAATTGATAATTTTTTGTGCTTTACAAATTATAGTTTTATCTAGTGATAATATGGCATACATCTACTATCTGAGTCTCACGTGTAACTTACTAGTAGCTAATGATCATTGACTTGTAAATGATCTTACCACTATCTAGTGTACAAAGAACTTTGAATATTGACCGTTGGATCAAGACTCGCGAATCCGAACATTTCCAGCCTTTGGATCTTCATTTCCATTATACCATGTTGAAGATTCCATTTTTAGTCTTCATTACAAACCACTATGTAGTGTACGAATAACTTTGAGTGTTGGCTGGTGGATCCTGACTCGCGTATCCCAACTATTCTAGACATTGGATCTTCTTTTCCTTTCTAGAAACTGGAAGATTCAATTGATACTCTTCGACATAATAAATGCTATGCAGAAACCTCAAAACACACTTCTCCATCATACTAGAATCTTCTCCCTTGTAGCTAACAATTGTTGACTTCTAAATTATCTTACCTTATCTTATCTTACCACTATATAGTGTATGAATAACTTTGAGTGTTGGCTGTTGGATCCTGACTCGCGAATCCCAGCTTTTCTAGCCATTGGATCTTCTTTTGCATTCTAGCATCTAGAAGATTCTACTGATAATCTTTGACATAATGAATGCTATTCACAAAACTCAAAACACACTTCTCCATCATACTAGAATCTTATCCCTTGTTTCTCTAGACCATGTTATCAAAAATTTCTTATGTTAGGTAACTAATAATCTTTGATTTCTACATGATG
The DNA here is from genome assembly GCA_910589775.1 of Avena eriantha. Classification (NCBI taxonomy): domain Eukaryota; kingdom Viridiplantae; phylum Streptophyta; class Magnoliopsida; order Poales; family Poaceae; genus Avena; species Avena eriantha. The sequence continues at coordinate 81,026,324 of OU342740.1, forward strand.
ATACAAACTAAAAGGAGCAAATATACTTTATAGATGTTGATCAAATTTATAATTTTTTGTGGTTTAGAAATTATAATTGTTTATAGTGATGATATGTCATTTGTATACTATCTGAGTCTTATGTGCAACTTAATAGTAGCTAATAATCATTGACTTCTACATGATCTTACAACTATATAGTGTACAAACAACTTTGAATATTGACCGTTCGATCAAGATTTGTGAATCCCAACATTTCCAGTCGTTGGATCTTCTTTTCCATTATACCATCTTGAAGATTCTATTGATAGTCTTCATTAACAACCACTATATAGTGTACGAATAACATTGAGTGTTGGCCATTGGATGAAGACTCGCGAATGCCAGCTTTTCTAGCCATTGGATCTTCTTTTCCATTCTAGCATCTAGAAGATTCTATTGATAGTCTTCGGCATAATGAATGCTATGCACAAACCTCAAAACACACTTCTCCATCATACTAGAATCTTCTCCCGTGTTTCTCTAGACCATGTTATCAAAAATTTCTTGTGTTAGGTAGCTAATAATCTTTGACTTCTACATGATGATACAAAGTACAAGGAGCAAATATAAACCCATACTTTATAGAAGTTGATCAAATTTATAATTTTTTGTGGTTTAGCAATTATAATTGTATATAGTGATGATATGTCATTTGTATACTATCTGAGTCTTATGTGCAACTTAATAGTAGCTAATAATCATTGACTTATACATGATCTTACAAGTATATAGTGTACAAACAACTTTGAATATTGACCGTTGGATCAAGACTCGTGAATCCCAACATTTCTAGTCGTTGGATCTTCTTTTCCATTATACCATCTTGAAGATTCTATTGATAGTCTTCATTAACAACCACTATATAGTGTACGAATAACATTGAGTGTTGGCCATTGGATGAAGACTCGCGAATGCCAGCTTTTCTAGCCATTGGATCTTCTTTTCCATTCTAGCATCTAGAAGATTCTATTGATAGTCTTCGGCAGAATGAGTGGTATGCACAAACCTCAAAACACACTTATCCATCATACTATAATCTTCTCCCTTGTTTCTCTAGACCATGTTATCAAAAATTTCTTGTGTTAGGTAGCAAATAATCTTTGACTTCTACGTGATGATACAAAGTACAAGGAGCAAATATAAACCCATACTTTATAGATGTTGATAAAATTTATAATTTTTTATGGTTTAGCAATTATAATTGTATATAGTGATGATATGTCATTTGTATACTATCTGAGTCTTATGTGCAACTTAATAGTAGCTAATAATCATTGACTTATACATGATCTTACAAGTATATAGTGTACAAACAACTTTGAATATTGACCGTTGGATCAAGACTCGTGAATCCCAACATTTCCAGTCGTTGGATCTTCTATTCCATTATACCATCTTGAAGATTCTATTGATAGTCTTCATTAACAACCACTATATAGTGTACGAATAACATTGAGTGTTGGCCATTGGATGAAGACTCGCGAATGCCAGCTTTTCTAGCCATTGGATCTTCTTTTCCATTCTAGCATCTAGAAGATTCTATTGATAGTCTTCGGCAGAATGAGTGGTATGCACAAACCTCAAAACACACTTATCCATCATACTATAATTTTCTCCCTTGTTTCTCTAGACCATGTTATCAAAAATTTCTTGTGTTAGGTAGCAAATAATCTTTGACTTCTACATGATGATACAAAGTACAAGGACCAAATATACACCCATACTTTATAGATGTTGATCAAATTTATAATTTTTTGTGCTTTACCAATTATAATTGTATATAGTGATGATATGTCATACGTATACTATCTGAGTCTCATGTGCAACTTACTAGTAGCTAATAATCATTGACTTCTATATGATCTTACCACTATATAGTGTAAAAACAACTTTGAATATTGACCGTTGGATCAAGATTCATGAATCCCAACATTTCCAGTCGTTGGATCTTCTTTTCCATTATACCATCTTGAAGATTCTATTGATAGTCTTCATTAGCAACCACTGTATAGTGTACGAATAACATTGAGTGTTGGCCATTGGATGAAGACTCGTGAATGCCAGCTTTTCTAGCCATCGGATCTTCTTTTCCATTCTAGCATCTAGAAGATTCTATTGATAGTCTTCGGCATAATGAATGCTATGCACAAACCTCAAAACACACTTCTACATCATACTAGAATCTTCTCCCTTTTTTCTCTAGACCATGTTATCAAAAAATTCATGTGTTAGGTAGCTAATAATCTTTGACTTCTATAGGATGATACAAAGTACAAGGACCAAATATACACCCATACTTTATAGATGTTGATCAAATTGATAATTTTTTGTGCTTTACAAATTATAGTTTTATCTAGTGATAATATGGCATACATCTACTATCTGAGTCTCACGTGTAACTTACTAGTTGCTAATGATCATTGACTTGTAAATGATCTTACCACTATCTAGGATACAAAGAACTTTGAATATTGACCGTTGGATCAAGACTCGCGAATCCGAACATTTCCAGCCTTTGGATCTTCTTTTCCATTATACCATGTTGAAGATTCCATTTTTAGTCTTCATTACAAACCACTATGTAGTGTACGAATAACTTTGAGTGTTGGCTGGTGGATCCTGACACGCGTATCCCAACTATTCTAGACATTGGATCTTGTTTTCCTTTCTAGAAACTAGAAGATTCAGTTGATACTCTTCGACATAATAAATGCTATGCAGAAACCTCAAAACACACTTCTCCATCATACTAGAATCTTCTCCCTTGTAGCTAACAATTGTTGACTTCTAAATTATCTTACCTTATCTTATCTTACCACTATATAGTGTATGAATAACTTTGAGTGTTGGCTGTTGGATCCTGACTCGCGAATCCCAGCTTTTCTAGCCATTGGATCTTCTTTTGCATTCTAGCATCTAGAAGATTCTACTGATAATCTTTGACATAATGAATGCTATTCACAAAACTCAAAACACACTTCTCCATCATACTAGAATCTTATCCCTTGTTTCTCTAGACCATGTTATCAAAAATTTCTTATGTTAGGTAACTAATAATCTTTGATTTCTACATGATGATACAAACTAAAAGGAGCAAATATACTTTATAGATGTTGATCAAATTTATAATTTTTTGTGGTTTAGAAATTATAATTGTTTATAGTGATGATATGTCATTTGTATACTATCTGAGTCTTATGTGCAACTTAATAGTAGCTAATAATCATTGACTTCTACATGATCTTACAACTATATAGTGTACAAACAACTTTGAATATTGACCGTTCGATCAAGATTCGTGAATCCCAACATTTCCAGTCGTTGGATCTTCTTTTCCATTATACCATCTTGAAGATTCTATTGATAGTCTTCATTAACAACCACTATATAGTGTACGAATAACATTGAGTGTTGGCCATTGGATGAAGACTCGCGAATGCCAGCTTTTCTAGCCATTGGATCTTCTTTTCCATTCTAGCATCTAGAAGATTCTATTGATAGTCTTCGGCATAATGAATGCTATGCACAAACCTCAAAACACACTTCTCCATCATACTAGAATCTTCTCCCGTGTTTCTCTAGACCATGTTATCAAAAATTTCTTGTGTTAGGTAGCTAATAATCTTTGACTTCTACATGATGATACAAAGTACAAGGAGCAAATATAAACCCATACTTTATAGAAGTTGATCAAATTTATAATTTTTTGTGGTTTAGCAATTATAATTGTATATAGTGATGATATGTCATTTGTATACTATCTGAGTCTTATGTGCAACTTAATAGTAGCTAATAATCATTGACTTATACATGATCTTACAAGTATATAGTGTACAAACAACTTTGAATATTGACCGTTGGATCAAGACTCGTGAATCCCAACATTTCTAGTCGTTGGATCTTCTTTTCCATTATACCATCTTGAAGATTCTATTGATAGTCTTCATTAACAACCACTATATAGTGTACGAATAACATTGAGTGTTGGCCATTGGATGAAGACTCGCGAATGCCAGCTTTTCTAGCCATTGGATCTTCTTTTCCATTCTAGCATCTAGAAGATTCTATTGATAGTCTTCGGCAGAATGAGTGGTATGCACAAACCTCAAAACACACTTATCCATCATACTATAATCTTCTCCCTTGTTTCTCTAGACCATGTTATCAAAAATTTCTTGTGTTAGGTAGCAAATAATCTTTGACTTCTACGTGATGATACAAAGTACAAGGAGCAAATATAAACCCATACTTTATAGATGTTGATAAAATTTATAATTTTTTATGGTTTAGCAATTATAATTGTATATAGTGATGATATGTCATTTGTATACTATCTGAGTCTTATGTGCAACTTAATAGTAGCTAATAATCATTGACTTATACATGATCTTACAAGTATATAGTGTACAAACAACTTTGAATATTGACCGTTGGATCAAGACTCGTGAATCCCAACATTTCCAGTCGTTGGATCTTCTATTCCATTATACCATCTTGAAGATTCTATTGATAGTCTTCATTAACAACCACTATATAGTGTACGAATAACATTGAGTGTTGGCCATTGGATGAAGACTCGCGAATGCCAGCTTTTCTAGCCATTGGATCTTCTTTTCCATTCTAGCATCTAGAAGATTCTATTGATAGTCTTCGGCAGAATGAGTGGTATGCACAAACCTCAAAACACACTTATCCATCATACTATAATTTTCTCCCTTGTTTCTCTAGACCATGTTATCAAAAATTTCTTGTGTTAGGTAGCAAATAATCTTTGACTTCTACATGATGATACAAAGTACAAGGACCAAATATACACCCATACTTTATAGATGTTGATCAAATTTATAATTTTTTGTGCTTTACCAATTATAATTGTATATAGTGATGATATGTCATACGTATACTATCTGAGTCTCATGTGCAACTTACTAGTAGCTAATAATCATTGACTTCTATATGATCTTACCACTATATAGTGTAAAAACAACTTTGAATATTGACCGTTGGATCAAGATTCATGAATCCCAACATTTCCAGTCGTTGGATCTTCTTTTCCATTATACCATCTTGAAGATTCTATTGATAGTCTTCATTAGCAACCACTGTATAGTGTACGAATAACATTGAGTGTTGGCCATTGGATGAAGACTCGTGAATGCCAGCTTTTCTAGCCATCGGATCTTCTTTTCCATTCTAGCATCTAGAAGATTCTATTGATAGTCTTCGGCATAATGAATGCTATGCACAAACCTCAAAACACACTTCTACATCATACTAGAATCTTCTCCCTTTTTTCTCTAGACCATGTTATCAAAAAATTCATGTGTTAGGTAGCTAATAATCTTTGACTTCTATAGGATGATACAAAGTACAAGGACCAAATATACACCCATACTTTATACATGTTGATCAAATTGATAATTTTTTGTGCTTTACAAATTATAATTTTATCTAGTGATAATATGGCATACATCTACTATCTGAGTCTCACGTGTAACTTACTAGTTGCTAATGATCATTGACTTGTAAATGATCTTACCACTATCTAGGATACAAAGAACTTTGAATATTGACCGTTGGATCAAGACTCGCGAATCCGAACATTTCCAGCCTTTGGATCTTCTTTTCCATTATACCATGTTGAAGATTCCATTTTTAGTCTTCATTACAAACCACTATGTAGTGTACGAATAACTTTGAGTGTTGGCTGGTGGATCCTGACACGCGTATCCCAACTATTCTAGACATTGGATCTTGTTTTCCTTTCTAGAAACTAGAAGATTCAGTTGATACTCTTCGACATAATAAATGCTATGCAGAAACCTCAAAACACACTTCTCCATCATACTAGAATCTTATCCCTTGTTTCTCTAGACCATGTTATCAAAATTTTCTTATGTTAGGTAGCTAATAATCTTTGATTTCTACATGATGATACAAACTAAAAGGAGCAAATATACTTTATAAATGTTGATCAAATTAATAGTTTTTTGTGCTTTACCAATTATAATTGTACATAGTGATGATATGTCATACGTATACTATCTGAGTCTCACGTGAAACTTACTAGTAGCTAATAATCGTTGACTTCTACATGATCTTACCACTTTATAGTGTACAAACTACTTTGAATATTGACCGTTGGATCAAGACCCGCAAATCCCAACATTTATAGTCATTGGATCTTCTTTTCCATTATAGCATCTTGAAGATTCTATTGATAGTCTTCATTACAAACCACTATATATTGTAGGAATAACTTTGAATGTTGGCCGTTGGATCAAGACTCACGAATCCCAGCTTTTCTAGCCATTGGATCTTCTTTTCCATTGGAGCATCTAGAAGATTCTATTGATAGTCTTCGGCAGAATGAGTGGTATGCACAAACCTCAAAGCACACTTCTCCATCATACTATAATCTTCTCCCTTGTTTCTCTAGACCATGTTATCAAAAATTTCTTGTGTTAGGTAGCTAATAATCTTTGACTTCTACATGATGATACAAAGTACAAGGAGCAAATATAAACCCATACTTTATAGATGTTGATCAAATTTATAATTTTTTGTGGTTTAGAAATTATAATTGTATATAGTGATGATATGTCATTTGTATACTATCTGAGTCTTATGTGCAACTTAATAGTAGCTAATAATCATTGACTTCTACATGATATTACAACTATATAGTGTACAAACAACTTTGAATATTGACCGTTCGATCAAGATTCGTGAATCCCAACATTTCAAGTCGTTGGATCTTCTTTTCCAATATACCATCTTGAAGATTCTATTGATAGTCTTCATTAACAACCACTATATAGTGTACGAATAACATTGAGTGTTGTCCATTGGATGAAGACTCGCGAATGCCAGCTTTTCTAGCCATTGGATCTTCTTTTCCATTCTAGCATCTAGAAGATTCTATTGATAGTCTTCGGCATAATGAATGCTATGCACAAACCTCAAAACACACTTCTCCATCATACTATAATCTTCTCCCGTGTTTCTCTAGACCATGTTATCAAAAATTTCTTGTGTTTGGTAGCTAATAATCTTTGACTTCTACATGATGTTACAAAGTACAAGGAGCAAATATAAACCCATACTTTATAGAAGTTGATCAAATTTATAATTTTTTGTGGTTTAGCAATTATAATTGTATATAGTGATGATATGTCATTTGTATATTATCTGAGTCTTATGTGCAACTTAATAGTAGCTAATAATCATTGACTTATACATGAACTTACAACTATATAGTGTACAAACAACTTTGAATATTGACCATTGGATCAAGATTCATGAATCCCAACATTTCCAGTCGTTGGATCTTCTTTTCCATTATACCATCTTGAAGATTCTATTGATAGTCTTCATTAACAACCACTATATAGTGTACGAATAACATTGAGTGTTGGCCATTGGATGAAGACTCGCGAATGCCAGCTTTTCTAGCCATTGGATCTTCTTTTCCATTCTAGCATCTAGAAGATTCTATTGATAGTCTTCGGCATAATGAATGCTATGCACAAACCTCAAAACACACTTCTCCATCATACTAGAATCTTCTCCCTTCTTTCTCTAGACCATGTTATCAAAAAATTCATGTGTTATGTAGCTAATAATCTTTGACTTCTATAGGATGATACAAAGTACAAGGACCAAATATACACCCATACTTTATAGATGCTGATCAAATTGATAATTTTTTGTGATTTACAAATTATAATTTTATCTAGTGATGATATGGCATACATCTACTATCTGAGTCTCATGTGCAACTTAGTAGTAGCTAATGATCATTGACTTCTAAATGATCTTACCACTATCTAGTGTACAAACAACTTTGAATATGGACCGTTGGATCAAGACTCGTGAATCCGAACATTTCCAGTCTTTGGATATTCTTTTCCATTATACCATCTTGAAGATTCTATTTTTAGTCTTCATTACAAACCACTATTTAGTGTACGAATAACTTTGAGTGTTGGCTGGTGGATCCTGACTCACGTATCCTAGCTTTTCTAGACATTGGATCTTCTTTTCCATTCTAGAATCTAGTAGATTCAATTGATAATCTTCGGCATAATAAATGCTATGCAGAAACCTCAAAACACACTTCTCCATCATACTAGAATCTTCTCCCTTGTAGCTAATAATTGTTGACTTCTACATGATCTTACCTTATCTTATCTTACCACTATATAGTGTACGAATAACTTTGATTATTGGCCGTTGGATCCTGACTCGTGAATCCCAGCTTTTCTAGCCATTGGATCTTCTTTTGCATTCTAGAATATAGAAGATTCTACTGATAATCTTCGACATAATGAATTCTATTCACAAACCACAAAACACACTTCTCCATCACACTAGAATCTCCTCACTTCTTTCTCTAGACCATGTTATCAAAAATTTCTTATGTTAGGTAGCTAATAATCTTTGACTTCTACATGATGATACAAACTACAAGGAGCAAATATACTTTATAGATGTTGATCAAATTTATATATTTTTTGTTTTAGCAATTATAATTTTACGTAGTGATGATATGCCATAGGTATACTATCTGAGTCACATGTGCAACTTACTAGTAGCTAATAATCATTGACTTCTACATGATCTTACCACTATATAGTGTACAAACAACTTTGAATATTGACCGATGGATCAAGACCCGCGAATCCCAACATTTCCAGTCGTTGGATCTTATTTTCCATTCTAGCATCTTGAAGATTCTATTGATAGTCTTCATTACAAACCACTATATAGTGTATGAATATCTTTAAATGTTGGCCGTTGGATCAAGACTAGTGAATCCCAGCTTTTCTAGCCATTGGATCTTCTTTTCCATTCTAGCATCTAGAAGATTCTATTCATAGTCTTCGGCATAATGAGTGTTATGCACAAACCTCAAAACACACTTCTCCATCATACTAGAATCGTCTCCCTTGTTTCTCTAGACCATGTTATCAAAAATTTATATAGGATTTTTTCAGAAGACTGTCTACGAGAGGATACTTCAGAAGACCTCCAGAATTGGACGCCTTCCCTCCAAACAACAACCCGGGAGTTATCAGAGGAGAAACAAGTTGAAGACCCTACGAAGTCCCTCTGCTGTTTCAGCTGAAGACCCACCGAAAGAGCCACAGGATCGCTAACCACTCAGTTCCAATCGTTTAGAGGATTTGAGACTCCAACTGGCTAAGTACGAATAATCGTAGTACATAAGCCCCGTAGGACCTACCTTCACGGACATCGTCGGAAGCTTCCAACTCCCGGAGGAAGATGGGCGACGGCTTTCCAAAACATCCATCTGCGACTCCAAGAAGGAAGGATTACTTCAACTCCTAGAAATCTACCCTAGTTTAAACATAAGGGGGAAAACTGCGTCTTTCCCACCAAAATAGAGTAACCCTTTCCTAGAAGCAAACCCAGGCGTATCGACCGTAAAATCTTTAATTAGGATATGCTACGCCCCTAAAGAAGAGCTGTGGACCCTCAGAGAAAGGTACACGAAGTAGTAGTGACATGGGTATACCCTACAGGTACTCGAGCTTGGTATATACGACCTGAATACAATTGAAGTCCACGGTGTCGCCAAGGCCCTAGGGAGAACTCGAGTGACCTACGGACAATCGATTGCTTGAAGAACAAGAAGAAGCTAAAGATAGAAAGTGCAAAGGGGAAAAGCCAAACCTGTAACCGACTCGACCTGCTACCCGATACCTAGCCTATCTATATAAAGGCTAGGAGGGGGCGGCGAGAAGGAGACACGCAACCCTAGTTTCCACAACCCTCGCCAGATTGCATCTGCGCACCATTGTAATCTTCGATTCCTTCGATAATTCCACGAGTAGACAAGCAGGAGTAGGGACCTCTACGAGGCCTGAACCTGGGTAAATATTTGAGTCCCCTGTGTGCTTGTTTACTAGCCGATAGATGTCTCCAGCGCTCCCTCCTTCTCCAAAACCCAAGTCCATAACAATGGTCATTGATGAGTTAAACCCTCATCAATTGGCGCCGTCTGTGAGAATTGGGAGTGTTGATGTTGCGGCTTCTTCGGCCCATAAACCACGATCTACAACTCCGGAACAGCGGAGATTCGCCAGCTCTTTGGCGCGTTCGACTTCACCGTCCACACGCTGGCTGCTCGCCCGGCCTTCGAGTCCGTGGGCGATGGAATCAGCCTGGCGATCGGGAGCTTCCGCTTCCAAGTTGGTCAGATGGGCACACTTTGCATGCCTGACCAGCCGACGGTGTCGTCGATTGCCCCAACATCATGGTGCCCTCCATTGATCGGCACCCTCAGTGAGCTCAACATCCCGACAACAGTCGAAAACATGATCAGCGACAGCAGTCGCGACTCCGATCTGAGCAATCTGGCCACTAAAGATGGGGCCTACGGCTCCAGATCTGAAAGTTGCAGGAGCATCAGCTTCCCCAACCACTTCATGTGCGCCATCATCACCGCGGGTGACACCTCCGCCAACCGTGGCAACATGGGCAATCGTGGGAACGAAATCGACCAGCCTAACGGCGGCATACCCAATGGTGGACCAACGCCCAACAGCGGCAACGACGGCAATCGTGTCCCCGTCAACAACGAAGGGACAGTCGAACCTCCAACCATAATAAACGAGCAAACCGGCGAACGCGTCGTGATCAGGCTCAACGAGCAAGAATGGGCTTGCTGCCGCGAGGCCCTGTGAGGCACTTCTCTACCCTTCGGATCGCTGCAAGAACTACTGATGGGCTACCACTGGCTCCTGAAGGAAGAATTCAAGCGCCAATTGCAAACAATTGCGCAACTTGAGGCGCACAAAAAAGCAGCAGATGAGTCGAGCCTTCATCGTGCTGGGCTCTCCTCTCACGGAGGATCCTCCTCAAAGGGGAACGAGTACCTCGCCAAAAAGAGGTAATCCCGGATGGCCCATCTTACCGAGCAAGAACGCATAGAAGCTGCAAAAGTCCGCGACTTTAGCTCTATGACAGTCGACACGTGGGGCAATGTGGTCCCCAAGATGCCGCAGGCTGCGGTGATAGCGGCCACCATGTACCTCCTTAACAACCAGCCGCCAGCTGGAGATCCCCGAGCCGCCATGCACCGATCTACGATCGCAGGCTTGGGATTAATCGAAGCTGCCCTCGAAAACGAGCCAACACCAGACCCGAAAAAGGGCAAAGCGCTACTCCTCGCCCTCATCCAGCGACGACAGTCACGACCTATCTCGACGCTGCCGCTCACGGCAACACGACCGCGACTATGATGCCCGCGACGACCTCATGCAGCGCAAGATTGACAAATCAAGAGGACGACGTGCTCGGTCGACTGACTTGGAAGAGGAAGATGTGGAGCTCTGCGGCGCCAGACGATTCAGCAGTCCATCAGGCCAAAGCGAATGCCTAAGGGGTTTAAACTCCCGTCAGAGAACCTGAAGTTTGACGGCCTATAGGACCCGAAGATCTGGCGGGAGGACCACATCTCTTCCGTCAGGCTCCACGGAGGCAGTCGAAGCACGACCATGCAATGCTTACAGCTACAGCTGCAAGGCGCCACCCGTGCATGGCTCAACAACCTCCCACGTGGATCCATTCGCAGCTGGGATGAGCTGGTTTACAGCTTCGTGCGCAATTTTAAGGGCACGTACAAGTGGCCTGCATCAATCGAAGAGCTAAGATGCTGCCAGCAACGATTAGGCGAATCGCTACGCTCCTACATCCAAAGGTTGTCCATCATCAAGAACTCTGCAGAGAACATCTCGGAGGATCGTCCGATTCATGCATTCAATGGCGGCGTCCGCCGCCTAGAACTCAAGGAGGAGCTGGGCCGCTCAAAGCCCAAGACCATCGACCACCCGATGGAGATTGCGAATCGATGGGCCGATGGAGAAGATTCGGTGAAGAATCGCGTTCACTCCGATGAGGAGGTGGAACTTGAGCGCATACGCGATCGCAGAGGCAAGCACCGCATGCGCATCTACGAAGATCGCGACGACGTCAACATGGTCGCAACACGGTGCTGGTACTAAAAAAGGACACGGATATCCTGCGGATGTGTGTGGACTTCACCTCTTTAAATAAGCACTGTCCAAAAGATCACTTCCCGCTACCACGAATCGACCAGATCATCGACTTCACCGCGGGATGCGAGCGCCTCTGCTTCCTCGACGCCTACTCAGGCTATAATTAGATTCGAACGAAGGAGGAAGATCAAGAAAACGTAGTGTTTACAATGCCCTTCGGTGTGTTCTGCTACAACACAATGCCTTTCGGCCTAAAAAACGCAGGAGCCACCTACCAGCGGTGCATGCAGGCTTTTCTCAAAGAGCAACTTGGTCGAAACATTCAAGTCTATGTCGCCAACATAGTAATCAAGTCCAAGGAGGAAGCCTCCCTAATCGACGATTTGCGCAAAACCTTCGCCAACCTCGACCGCTACCGGATCAAGCTCAATCCGGACAAATGCGCCTTTGGCATACCATCTGGGCAACTACTTGCGTACCTCATCTCCGCGAGGGGGATCGAGGAAAACCCGAAGAAAATAAAAGCCATACTGGCCATGGAGAAGCCCAAAAACATGAGGGGCATCCAGCAGCTGGCTAGGCGAATCGCGGCCCTTAGTTGATTCATCAGTCGGATGGGAGAAAAGGCACTACCCTTCTACCAACTCCTCTGCAAAGCTGAAAAATTCAAGTGGACCAATGAAGCGCAAGAAGCATTCGACGACCTCAAGCGCCTGCTATCCACTTCGCCAGTACTGGTGACCCCACGAGAAAGGGAACCACTGTTGTTGTATATCTCCGCCACCAACCAGGTGGTCAGCACGGTACTTGTGGTCGAATGAGCCGAGGAAAACAAGGTTCACGGGGTACAACGCCCAGTCTACTACCTCAGCGAGGTCCTGACACCAACAAAACAGTGGTACCCGCACTACCAGAAGCTAGCGTACGGCTTCTTCATGACCGCCCGGCGACTGCGCCGTTACTTTCAGGAGCACCCAATCGTGGTAGTCAACGAATCCCCGTTGGGGCATATCCTCAATAACCCCGACGCCACGGGACGAGTCACGCTTTGGGGAATAGAATTGTCTCCACGACACATTACATACGAAAAGCGCGACGCAATCAAATCGCAAGTTCTTCCTGACTTCCTCATGCACTGGATGGAGAACCAGCTCCCTGACAAACCAGATATGTCCTACCTCTAGACAATGCACTTCGATGGAGCCAAGTGGAAAGATGGAGTAGGTGCAGGTGTCATACTGACACCACCTCAAGGGGACAAGTTGAAGTGCATCCTGCGAATGCAGTTCACCGCCTCCAACAATGAAGCTAAATACGAGGCCCTGCTGCACGGGCTGAGGATGACAAAAGCCTGTGGCGCCAAGAGGCTCATTATATACGGCGACTCCAAATTGGTCGTCAACCAAACAATGCATGAGTGCGATGCACTGAATGACAACATGATCGCGTACCGCGACCTCTACTACACACTCGAAGGAGACTTCGACGGTTGCGAGCTGCGGCACCTAGGTCGCGAAAGCAACGAAGAAGCGGACGCACTCGCCAACATAGGCTCTACCTGCGCCCCCATACCACCTGGGGTATTTCTCAAGCGCATCTGCGAATGCTCCATCAAGCCAAAGGCCGCATAGAAGAAAACAAGCGCAGCAACAGACTCGGGGGCTACGCTGCCTAATGAGTCAATGGCACTCGATGACTTGGTGTTGGACACAGGACTTGAGGGACCAATGAGCGTCATGATGATTGAGCAATCCTAGACGCAACCGTACATCACGTACCTCCTCACCAAAAGGATACCGGACGATCCGACTGATGCACGGCACATCGCGCGGCGATCCAAGGCATTCGCTATTATCAACGGCGAACTATATAAACGCAGCATCACAGGAGTTCTCCAACGATGCGTCTCCACGGGCGATGGAAGAGTTGTTCTCCTTGACATCCATGAGGGGACCTGCGGGCACCACGCCGGTAGTCACGCCCTTGTTGCCAAAGCTCTACGAGCTGGATTCTATTGGCCTACGGCCATGCGCGATGCCAAGGACATCGTCCAAAAATGCAACGCTTGCCAACGATTCGTGGACAAGCCGCACGCACCTGGCGCAGAGCTCCGGCCAATTCCATTGGCCTAGCCCTTCACACAATGGGGACTGGACATGGTTGGCAAACTCCCAAGGTCCACACGAGGAGGCTACGTCTACCTCTTGGTCATAGTCGACAAATTCACCAAGTGGATTGAGGCCATGCTAGTGACCAACCAATCAGGACACAACGCAGTTAAGTTCTTCGAATTCATCGTCTACCGCTTCGGAGTACCGCACAACATCATCACCGACAATGGGACGAACTTCACATCCAAGGAGTTCCAAGAATTCTGCGAGAATCTGGGGATCAACATCAGCTACGCCTCGGTAGCACATCCACAGACCAACAATCAGGTGGATAAAGCAAACGGGCTCGTCTGCGGCGGCATCAAGAAGCGACTCCTCCGGCCACTCAAACAAGCCACCGGTTGCTGACCAGACGAACTGCAATCAGTACTTTGGAGCCTACGCACAACTCCAAACAGTGCCACAGGCTACACACCATTCTTTATGGTGCACGGAGCCGAGGCAGTGCTACCCGCCGAGGTACGGTACAAGGCGCCGCGCGTGGTCGCTTACAGCGAACAAGAGTCATCCCTCGCACTCGAAGACTCTATCGACCTCCTTGACGAGGCAAGAGAAATCGCTGCGGAAAGATCAACGATCTACCAGCAGAACCTGCGCACCTACCATAGTAGTAGGCTACGCCCCAAATCCTTCGTCGAAGGCGACCTGGTCCTACGACTAAAGAAGTAGGGGCAGCACAAGCTCGAGTCCACCTAGGAAGGACCATACGTGATTACAGAAGTAATCCCAGGTGGCACCTATCGCCTTCAAGATTTAGAGACAAGAGTCGCATACTCCAACCCCTGGAACGTCGCGCAGCTGCAACACTTCTACCCTTAGTCATTTTTACTTTCACAATGCACATAAGGCACTCAGCCAAGGTGTTGGGGGGATACCCCCGGGTAGGGTCACGCCGGGGTATAAAGGCCAAGTTAGCCGAGGTACGGCTACGTCAAAGCAAGTGCTGGCCGAGTCACCTCAAGGCAGGCCGAATCACGGAGTAATCCGGACTAGGGGATGTCCACCTAACTGGATCTCAACCGACTTAAGCCGTATGTCGGACAGATGAATCTAAATTATATGCATGTACAGGTGTGGTCGGATCAACTAGGTACGATCCGGGTTATATCAAGCTTGTAAGAGAAGGAAGGTATCTCGCTGGTTAAAGGTGACCACTGTATGTAGAGCGTGAGCGAAGCAAACAGAGGATAGGACCACCGAGGCGTGGCCAAAAAAGGTGACAATGCCTATGTCGGATGACGTGGGTGCCGCAGAGGCTCACGTAGCCTCTACATGGGTGACGCTAGGCTAAAGTGACCCGGTCGGCTTACTATTTTGGGAAGTGGAATATGCCTCCACGTATGCCCTAATTGGAGACCTAGCCAAACCTATATAAGGAGGACTAGGGCCTCTGTAGAAAGGGTTGGGTTTTTATAGTCGATCCCTGGAGGGTTGTATTTACTAGTGGTGAGAGTAAGAGAGTTCTTCTTCCTCCTCTCCCCAATATAGCTCAGGGAGCACTTCTAATCCGTGGAAGTGAATCGAATACAAAGCTATTGTGTGTGGAATCACCATACTATCCGTCCCTGGATTCCCCTAGTGCACTTATTCCCCACCTTTAGCCTATCCATGGCATCTGCCGTGACACCACCACGAAAGTTGGCGCCCACCGTGGGGCTAGCGGCGCTAGCAGGGGTGAAGATCCGGACGGGAAACTTCATCGGCACCGGCGAACGCATCGTCTCCGGGCTCGTTCAGCACTTTGGAGCGCTGGATTTCGTCAGCGACAACGCTGGCTGCTTCAGCAAGCGTCCTCTTCCGCGCAACGGCTTGTTCGTCAAGCTCGGCGCACACAATATCTACGTTGCTGTCAATGTGTCGTGCGTTCATCCGCGGCACGTCGTCGAAGGAGGCGAGCCACCCCTTAGCGTGGCTCGCGGGGCGCGTATCACTCGCTCCTCAGACCACGCTGAGGTGTTGATGACTGCACCTGGCGCTGGCGCGATCAAGGATCCGGCACCAGATCCGTAGGTAACACCTAAGGCACCGAGGAAAAGTAGGGGTCCTCCTCTAGAGAGGATAGAGAATGTGCTGCAGCAGGCAATGGATAGCCTGGCAAACCCAGTAGTAGTAGCAGTAGATCCGGCTCAGGCACAGGCCAAGCTAGAGGTGACTAGGCAAAATATACTAGAGGGTGCAAAAAAGATAGCTACGGCTCAGCAGTCATTGAATATGACACTGCGTGAGTACGCCAAGGCAAATAAGGTAGATGTTGTAAAAGTAAAGGGGAGTGTCGTCGGATTGATGACAAGTACGCGATGAGGGGTCCACGAGGCGTGCGGAAGAAAGGGGTGTGAAGCGTACGGTGTTTCGAGACGGTGAGCGCACAAGTTTACCTAGGTTCGAATCCGCCGGCTTTGCACGGACCCTACTCCTGCTATCAATCCAGTAATACGGCAAAGCCAAAATATGGGTTACAAGGGTTTCGCCTATGCGAGTTGAGATTGTAGACTATTGGTCGTCTCTAGTGTTGCCCTAAAGGCTCTCCCTAGGACAGCTTATATAGATATCCGGCCTAGGCTTTACAGGAGAGATCAATCCAGCTATGACTAAGAGTTGGTTACAGAGTACATCTTGAACTACAAGTAACATTATGGGCCTAAGTCGGTAAGTCTTCTGGGCCTTCCCGTAGACGGATGGGACTCCGTCTTCTCTCCCTAACTGGGTCACCCGGGAAGCAAAGCTCTAACCCAAAGTGGACCACCCTGGTCAGTGAGGAACGTTGAGGATACCCAGAAAGTATATCCCCAACAGTAGCCCCCGGAGGCCTCCAAGATCCAAAGTCGGATTTTACCATCGTCTAGCTTGATCTTCGGCTTGCGGAATCTTGAAGGGTTCCTGAAACTTTACAACAAAAAGTATGATCCGGGTCTTCAAAAGTAAGTCGGACCTTTCAATTAGTTAGTCGGGTTTTCCAGCTCGCTTCTAAACTAAGCCGGAAATTGGTCTCTAACGCCACCTGACACAAGTATGGTCAAGTCACGTCATCTGACAGGCGTTCCGTCAGCACGGCCGTTGGTGGGTCCGCAGTTCGCGGAACCGAGGCGCCATTTCAATGGGCGGATGGAGATCAAGGCGACGCAATCATCGCGCGGGCCCTTCCCAGTTCTTTCCACAACGCGTGGCGGTTACACTATAGCATTTGCACGAATCTTAGCGCAGGTAGGTAGATATAAGGGGTCTAGATTTTTTCTTCTCCTCTCCACCTGCCTTTTGCCGTTCCTTTCTTCCCAAATCTCCAGCGCGCCCAGAGGCCTTTCGTTTTCCTCCCACAGAGCTCCTAGCGCCGCCACTTTAGGGTCACCCCTTTCCACCGGAGAGAAATGGCTTCATCCTCTTCTTCCTCTCTAGCGGCGGCGGCGGCAGCGTCGGCAGAAGCGGCTGCAGAAAAAGAAAGTTTCCGAGGAATCTGGATCCCTTGCGCCCTCGATGAGGCGGCGCTCAAGAACGTGGAGAAGGAGGGGCTTCTCGCCGCCAGTGACTGGCAGAGCGGTTCCGGCGAAACCATCCCCAATCCGCGCGAAGGCGTGCGCGTCCACTTCGGCACCCATCTGGACCGAGGTTTGTCTTTTCCTCCCTCGGAGTTCTTCTCCGAGGTGATTGACCATTATGGAGTTCAACTCCATAATCTTCCTCCCAACTCCCTTCTAGAGATGAGCGCGTTTGCTGCGCTTTGCGAGGGCTTTCTCGGCATTAGGCTGAGTTTGCTTCTTTTTCGGTATTACTTCCATGTCCGGAGAAATTCTATTACCGCCGGTGTTCCTTATATCACCGGTACTATTAGTTTTTCTGATAGACGAGACCGGTCCTATCGCAAAGTTGCTACCAGTGACTCGGTCAAACAATGGCCAGCCACCTTTTTCTATCATAG
The DNA here is from genome assembly GCA_910589775.1 of Avena eriantha. NCBI lineage: Eukaryota > Viridiplantae > Streptophyta > Magnoliopsida > Poales > Poaceae > Avena > Avena eriantha. Next base: position 81,044,452 of record OU342740.1, read on the forward strand.
GGATATTCCGGCTCCCGGCAAAGCTACTGCTTTGCCGGCTTTTGTCGACGGAGCCGCCATAGCCCAGCCTTCCTGGGATGAGGCTGCTCCGGCTCTTACGGATGATCTGATCCTCGCTAAGAGGCGGATCGAATATCTTATCAAGCACAAGGGTCTGAGGGGATCCGACTTAGTCTAGTGCTAGGTCGCACGTCTGATCCAGCCACTTCAGTACCACGGGGATAGACTGGTGCACTCCGTCACGTCTTCCAAAAAAGATTCTCTCCACATCAGCCCCAAGGCCTACACCAGCCAAGGCTATATAAGCCAGATCAAATGGCTGATTAAAGAGCGGATCGAGAGAAAAATTCCGGAGATCTCTCTAGACATGCACACGGCGGAAAACCCCGTGGTAGCGGTAAGCTTCCATCAGTACATCTTTTATGTGCTTCAATCTTTTAAGTCATACATTGCAATGCTGATATGTTTTCATGTTTTCAGATTGCCGAACTCCTCGAGTCGGAGCTTGCTCCACTCGAAGGATATCCTCCTGAGTTTTCTCAGGAAGCTGAAGTGGTCCCATTGCCGGACCTTGCCCTCAAGAAGCGCAAAGCTCCAACAGTGGTTGTTGGCGCAAAGGAGGTGCCTGTTGTGAAGATGTAACTTTCATTCACAATTTCCGCCTTTGTACCTTTCTCGAATTTCTTTCTGAGATGTAATGTTTCTGACTTTATTACATTCTCAGAGCAAAGCCTCTCATCAAGGGTAAGAAGAAGGGGATTCCTGCAAAGCCCCTGCGACAGGCAAAGCTTACCATAGCTTCCCCTGCCACGGCTCCTTCGACTCCTACCCCTCAACCTTCAGCAACACCGGCGATTACTCCTTCTCCGGTTGTTGCAGAAGATCCGGCTCCTGCAACGGCGCCTGTGATCCTTGGATCGCACACTGACGTCACCATGGGTGCGTCAGCTCAAGATAAGGGTGAACCCTCTTCGGGTAATGATCCCTCGGCTGAAGTCTTCGACGACAACCTCCTTAGCAACCCCGGACTTGCCAAATTTGGCTTATCCCGGAAGTCTGTAGAGGAGATCCAGCGGCTGGCCAGGCAAGTCCTGGACAAAAGCCATCTATCCCCGGAAGAGGAAGCGCAAGAAGCAGAGGACGTCAAGTTCTCTAAACTTCTCGCCCAAGTCCGCCTTCGCGACGAGAGGATCAGGACTGGAGAGCTTCCAACAGCCCCATTAATTCCTCTTACTCTCGCCGAGAAGGTGGCAGTTGAGGTGAACGCGGGTCTAGACAAACTCACCCGCGAGCAATATGTAAGTCGGAATTCCAACTCTTGTTTTTTACCTTGTGTTTTATCATATCCTCTAGCCCCCATGCATGAAGTAGGATATAGAAATCCGAGTTTATGCTTTCATTAGGATGCCAAAGAACGAACTGGTGTAACCCCCAAGGCTCGTGCTGATATTTAGCAAAAAATATTAGCCCGAGTCTTAAGTAGCTTTTCTGAATTTGGGTATTCTGACTTACGGAAAGTATGTTCCTATAACCAGGAATTGTTAAAAAATGTATGTGATAAGCGGAGAGAAATCAAAGCTCTCCGGCTTAAGAATGCTGAGCTCAAGCTAGCCAAGGATGAAGCCAAAGGTAACACTTCGAGATTCAAACCGTGCCTTTTACTTTTCTAATATCGAATTTTTCTGAACTGTTGTTCTTTTTGACTTACAACATTGGTGAAACAATCCATCGCTATGATTGAAGAGGCCGAGAACCTCAAAACCTTAGTGGTGGAGAACAAGGGACTCCGCCACGAGCTGGATAAGCTTAAGGCTGATCATGAAAGGAGCATAGCTCAAGTTCTCGAGTCCTCCTCCATGGCCACTGAAGAGCGTGAGCTCAAGATTGCCGCTCAAGATAAGGTTATCTCGGACCTCAAGAATGAGGTTGGAAGAGAGAAGGATATCTCCCAGGCGCTCCGGGCTGAACTCCAGAGTCTCCGGGAGGAGAAAGCCAAGATTGACGACGTCATTCTTGGTATGTTCCATCTATCTGATTTATTCTTTCTTCGACTTTCATCAATGTCGGATTTTCATTGACTTGTTTTGTGTATAGGTCCTCTGAACTTGATGGACTCCTCCTCGTCCAAACCCCGCACTCACCGGCTTATTCAAGTCGGTGATCTCATTCATGACTACCGCCAGTCCCTTGAGGACATTGGCGAATCTCTCAGGATTCTGGACATGCCAAGCATGTCGGACTTCCAAGTGCGGGAGAAGGCCAAGGAGATGCCGCAGCTTGTTCGGGACTGGAACATGTCCTACGCGCGGACCGCTGCGCAGAACGCTCTCACCATGGTCATGAGCCACCATGGAAACATGGAGATATGGCAAGTGACCAGAGGGTACTGCAAAGTAGACGAAGACGGCTAGGAGCAAGACCTTCAAGCCATCATGCACTCCTACGCCGGATATGGGTGTCACGTAGCTGATTTGACCAACTACGAGACGCCCTTCTTCACCCACGTGGATACTCCGCCACCTCCTCCAGAAGACGCCGAAGAAGTTTCCGACGATGAACGGACCGCCTCGGATCTGGACATCTCGACACGATATCAAAGCGGAGTAACCAGCGATCCGAGAGTTCCTTCATCTCCTCCTGCATCATAGATCAGAAAAGTATGTATTATTCTGGAAAGACATGATGCGTTTTGTAAATATTAAGTACTATGACTTTTGCTAGTGCCATGTTTTTTTATCTATTCAACACTTTTTGTCTTAAATTATTTGTGTGCTTAAAATGTTTGCATAAGCACTTGGAATTTTCCGCCTCTACTTATCGTTTATCTGCCTTTCCGCCTCGTCCCTTTCGTGAGCCGGCTAAACCTTCAGTCGGAAACTTTGTCGAGCAACGGAGCTCAATTGCTAAACCAGTTTAAACTCGGAAACAAAGCCGGCTTCCAGTACCAACAATTCACTACTCAGAAGATACCCGCATTCAGCAATCAGACAAATAACCCAAGTAAAGACTAGAGTTTGTTAGAGTTATACCCGAAGGTATCAGTTTTAGAATCGGAAATCTAAACAAGAACGAACATGAGCATAAAGTACTTTCAAGCATTCTGGGATTTTCGACTATGACATGATCTTTAGGAAATAAGATGGTAAAAACTTCTCAGGAAAACTTTGAGGTAACAAAAAAATTTATTTCTCACAGAGCATGTACATATGTATAATTACAAAGAAAGATAAAACTAAGAATAAAAGGAACGTAGCTGAGCAATATTCCATGGTCTGTCTAATTCTTTCGGATTTGTACTGCTTCCAGCTCTCTTTCTCTTCTTAGTAGCAGGTCTTTCTTTGACTGGCCTCATGTCAGTTAAGTAGTACGACCCATTGTGCAATACTCGACTAACCAAAAAGGGCCCTTCCCATATTGGGGAAAGTTTGTGCTTTCTTTGTTGCACAAGCCGGAGAACCAAATCACCTTTATTAAAAGATCTAGTTCGGACTCTCTGGCTATGATACTTGCGTAACTTCTGCTGATAGGCTGTAGATCTCATTTCAGCAACGACGCGAACTTCTTCGACTAAGTCGAGATCATTTTGTCGAGAAATCTCAGCATCCTCTTCAATATACGCGGCCACTCTAGGAGAAGTATGAATCAAATCACTAGGAAGAACTGCTTCTGCGCCATAGACCAAGAATAAAGGTGTATATCCTGTTGACCTGTTCGGAGTTGTTCGCAAACTCCAAATTACAGAGGGTAGTTCCTCTGCCCAAGCCCCCGTAGCACGTTTCAGTGGTGCTTCGAGTCTTGGTTTCAAGCCTTGTAGAATTAAACCATTTGCTCTTTCGACTTGTCCATTAGCCTGTGGATGTGCGACTGACGCAATGTCAAGCCGGATATTTTGCTCATCGCAGAATTCAGCCAATTCTCCCATAGAGAAATTACTCCCGTTGTCCGTGATAATGCTATGCGGATAACCATACCGGATTATAACATCCTCGACAAATCTTTTGGCTGTTGCTCCATCACAACTAGTGACAGGTTTAGCCTCGATCCATTTCATGAATTTATCCACCATCACTAAGAGGTGAGTAAATCCACTTGGAGCTCGTTTAAAAGGTCCTACCATATCAAGACCCCAGACCGCAAAAGGCCATGTTATAGGTATTGTTCGCAGCTGATCAGCCGGAACATGAGCTTGCTTGGCGTACTTTTGGCAGCCTTTGCATGTCTTGACTAATCGTTCGGCATCTGCCTGAGCTATGAGCCAGAAAAATCATGTCGAAAATCTTTTGCCACTAAAGATTTGGCTGCAGCGTGATGAACACACTCGCCTTCGTGGATTTCTCTTAAGATTTCCACTCCTTCTTCTGGAGATACACAGCATTGAAAACCCCCAGAAACACTCCATTTATGGAGCTCACCTTTAACAATAGTATAGGCTTTTGCTCGTCGGATAATCTGGCAGCTCAGCACCTCGTTTTCGGGTAATTTTCCATCTACCAAGTAATGAAGGTAGGGTTGAGTCCAGCTGGGAATTACAGCCGGAACTACTATTAAAGGTGAGTCAGATTTGGTCGGATACTCCTCATCTACTCCCTTTATCGAGGGAACTTTGAGGTGCTCTAAAAATGCGCCATCTGGAACCTCTTTCCGCGCAGAACCTATTCGAGATAGTGCATCTGCTTCCTCGTTTTCTGCTCGCGGGATGTGTTGAACTTCAAACCCCTCGAACGATTTAGATAGATCATCCATGACAGCTTTATATGCTGCCATGTGCTTATTTGCATTACAAATATCCAACACTTGCTGAGCAACAAGATCAGAATCTCCATAACACATCAAACGTCGGAAGCCAATATCCTTAGCAATCCGGATTCCATGCAGCAGTGCTTCATACGCGGCAATGTTGTTTGTCGCTGTGAAGTGGATCTGCAGCACATATAAAAGTTTATCTCCTTGGGGTGATTTGAGCACCACGCCAGCCCCCGAGCCCCCCCTAGCCTTGGATCCGTCAAAAAAGAGGGTCCAATATTCCGACTCCAGGAGGACCGTGCTCTCCTTGGTCTTTGTCCAATCAGCGACAAAGTCGGCAAGGATCTGGGATTTGATTGCTGTCCGGGGTTTGTACTCAATATCGAAAGCTGCAAGCTCTATGCCCCATTTGGCGACGCGTCCTGTAGCATCACTGTTATTGATTATATCTCTCATGGGAGCTTTGCTCACCACGATAATTGGGTGCTCCTGAAAATAGTGTCGTAACTTACGAGATTCCAGAAAACACCGTAAGCCAACTTTTTATAGTGCGGATATCGCTATTTTGATTCTGTCAGGACCTCGCTAACAAAGTACGTCGGACGCTACACCAGGTGCTCCTGATTTTCTTCTGGTCTCTCCACCACCATAACTATACTGACAACCCTATTTGTCGCAGCAATGTAAAGCAACATCGGTTCCTGAGGTTCCGGTGCTGCAAGGATAGGAGCAGATGAGAGTACTTTCTTCAGGTCTTGTAGTGCAGCTTCGGCTTCGTCAGTCCAGACAAAATCCTTGGTTTTCTTCAGGAGTTTGTATAATGGTGCGGCTGTTTCACCAAGTCGGCTTACAAATCGACTGACCGCGGCGATGCAACCAGTTAATCTTTGTACATCTTTCAGGCGAGTTGGCCTGGAAATATTGAGAATAGCCTTGATCTTGTCACGATTCACCTCTATGCCTCGTTGAGACACCATAAAACCTAACAATTTTCCGGCTGGTATTCCAAAGAAGCATTTCTTTGGGTTAAGCATGATGTTGTATTTTCGTAAATTGGCGAATGTCTCCTCTAAGTCGGAAACCAATGTTTCCTTCTTTTTGGACATGACCGCGATATCATCCACTTATGCATGTACATTGCGCCTGAGTTGATCATGGAGGCAACGCTGCATCGTGCGCTAGTACGTAGCTCCTGCGTTCTTCAGCCCAAAGGGCATCATAACATAACAGAAGGTTCCGAAAGGGGTTATGAATGAAGCCTTGATTTTGTCAGATTCCTTCATCCGGATTTGGTGATAACCGGAATATGCATCGAGGAAACAGAGGAGTTCCGAGCCTGCCGTAGAATCGATAACTTGATCAATTCGAGGCAGAGCGAATGGATCCTTTGGACAAGCCTTGTTCAAGGCACTATAATCAACACACATCCTTAAATCAGTAGTGTCCTTTTTAGGGCCATTACAGGGATGGCCGACCATTCAGTATGGATGACCTCTTCTATGAATCCGGCTAACTCGAGCCACGCTAGTTCCTTAGCTATTGCCTTACGCTTTTCATCACCAAACCGTCGTAAGGACTGTTTGACGGGTTTAGCGTTCGGGTTTACATTTAGACAGTGCTCGGCAAGTTCCCTAGGTACTCCGGTCATGTCAGATGGCTACCATGCGAAGATATCTTGATTTGCTCGGAGGAACTTGACGAGCGCGCCTTCCTATGCGCGACTTAGGCCTGCGCCTATCTGGGTCACCTTGGAGGGCTCACCATCCTTCAATGGCATCGTCTTCGTCTCTTCTGATGCCTTGAACTCCGGATTTGGTTTTGTCACCTCCTTCTTCGTCGCGGGCATCTTGGACAGATCTATGCTCTTCTTGATCTCCTGGTACTCCTGGGCGTGCAGCACGGCTTCGGCAAAGGCGGCATTTCCCTCCTCGCGCTCTCGCGCTTTCTTCGGGTCACCCCTGATGGTGATCACGCCGTTGGGACCTAGAATTTTCATCATATTGTAAATGTAACATGGACGAGCCATAAAAGCCCAGTAAGCCGGACGTCCGAATATAGCGTGGTATGCGCTCTTGAATGGGACCACTTCGAAGGAAAGTGCCTCCGTTCGATAATTTTTTGGTGTTCCAAAAGTAACATCCAAAGCGATCTCTCCCAGGGAATTAGCTCGTCTTCCTGGTACAACCCCGTGAAAAATCACAGAGCTATGGTTAAGCTGTGTTTCCGAGATCTTCATCCGGCGTAGCGTTTCTACATAGAGAATATTGATGCTACTACCACCGTCCATGAGGGTCTTGGAGAAACCATAACCGTCAATAAGTGGATTGACGATTAAGGCGTATTTTCATCGCCTATGCAACTTAGGCGGATGATCAGCACGGTCAAATGTGATTGCCACCTCCGACCAGTCCAAATACTGAGGGACAGCCGGAACTATTGCGTTGAGTTCGTGGAGAACTTCTTTCTTGACCTTTGCTGGTTGAGATCCGAGGAAGGTGATGTAAGTGTCCTTCTTGGTAGGAAACGTTTTCTTCCCTTCTGACTTGGGATTTGAAGCGTCGGCTTCCTCCATGTCGGAATCTTCCTTGGTCTCTTTTTCTTTTTCGGGATTTTTCTTTCCCTTCTTCCGCTTAGCTTTGTAGCCCGCGGTATCATCTCTCTTGATGTCATCGTTAAAACGATATTCAGCGTTGGTGTGGGACGAGCCCCCATTGGCGTCTAAGTGATGCACGCATGGGTTATTGGAAATGTCGGCCCAAGTGTAGGTTTTGCCTGGTTGTTGCTCTCCTCTACCTTGGACCCTTGATGTCCCACGACCACGCCTGCGGCCTCCACCACGTCCTCCTCGTCCTCCAGTCCCGGAAACAGTAGTGACTACTGCTGTCTCCGCGTTGGGTTTTTCTTCCGAGGTGTTTTTGCGTTTCTGAGCCTGTTGCTTTGTCTTTGATGACTGTGGTACAGCTAGGACGTTAAGTAATCCCTCTGCATCGTCGTCAGCATCTGCATACTTGCTCGCTGTTTCTATCATCTCTCCCAGATCAGTAACCTTATCACACTTCAAACGATGGCGTAGTAATCCAATTGGGAGACCTGAAATAAAAGCTTCAATTGCAGTTTGATCATTTACTCCCTCACAGGATTTCTTGGTGTCAATCCATCATCCGAGATAATCTCGGCAAGTTTCTCCGGCTTTTTGGGTGCAACGCTGTAGGTCTCCAACCATACAGGGCCTCCGATATGTGCCTTCGAAATTCCGAAAGAACGCACTTTGTAAGTCATACCAGTTGTGTATGGTGTTTGCCGGAAGTTCATTGAGCCATGATCGCGCCGTCTTCCGCAACATAAGTGGGAGATATCGGGTTGCGACTAGGCTATTTCCTCCTTTAGCGATGCAGCAAGCTTGGAAGAAGTCCTGTAACCAGGTGTCTGGCCGAGCAATGCCATCGTAGGCTTGAATATGCCTTGAGATAGCAAATCCTTCCGGGAATTTTGTAGCTCTGATGCGTGTCCAAAGCACTTTGGGCCCACGTACACGTCATCGTTTTCGTAGCGCCGAGCCTCTATGTTGGCGTTGATCCTGTGCCTTGCATCGTTCGGGGATAGGGATCGTCCCGAATATCGGATGTGGCTGCGGTGCCATGGAGCCGGACTTCGGCTTCTGCCACCATCTCCTCCGTCATGTCGTCCTCCTTGACCTCCTTAGGGGCCGTTGTGATAACTGTGCAGTGGAGAGGGTGGTGCAGCTGGGTTTTTTCCAGCTGATCGCCGGCCTCCGTCCAGAGCGTCATTATTCCATTTCCGGGGAGGTTCTTGACTGTGATGAGCCCCATGCCGGCTTGTACCAGCATGGTTTCCGTCGTTCCTTCGTCCGTCGTTCCCACCATGGTAAGGTTCAGCCGGACGATTTTCATGTCTAGGAGGTGGCATTTTCTGACGATCCTCCTCCCGACGTTTTTCTTTATCTTCTCCCTTTCGAGAAGGATTCCTCGGATTGAGTGCAGCGATTGCGTCTTTCTCGGCTACTGGAGCGACGTTGCTCCAGTTATGTGTAGCCCTGCGGTGCTGCCCTGTCCATCCGGTTCTTGAATAATTGTCTTCCCTGCGTTCGGGGTTATGATACTGCGCCCGAACATAGTGGGATCTTACGCCATCCCATGCCGGATCTATGCGACATTGGTCAGAATCCGAGACCAGCTTTTGGCTTCCCGACAGGGCGACCTTTTGTTGCTCCAGTCCCTTGTTGAGTAACTTGATACCCAAATGTATCTCTTCTAGTCCTGGATTAGCTGATAGAATTTTGCGAGCTGCCATAGTATTTTGCACTGGTGTTGGTAAACCCAATCTCCATTGCTGTCCTTCCGTGGCTTTCCCATCTCATCTCCAAAAAGGACGGCATGGACACGTGGGAATTGGTTGTCATCTACATGACGCTTCCGTGTCTTCTGATGCAGACGGGACATGTACTCCTTGTTTGACATGCGCTTCTTCTCCACCTCGATGTTTTTGGCTTCATCAAGGAGTTGTTGACGACGCGCTTCTAGGGCTTGGGCCCTTTCGTCCAGCTCATCTGCGGTAAGTTCTGCAGCTGTAGGGATAGGTGTGGTTAATGCGGCATCAATGAGTTTACGCGCACCTTCAGTGATCACGTGCCCATCCACCGATGCTTCTTTTTTTGGCTCGTCTGGGATAAGTGCTCTGTCCGAGTCTTCCTCGTATTCCTCGGCAATCACTTCCTCTGTTAGAGGGTCTTTTGCCGGGGTCTTGTTCTTCTTGTTCTTCTTCTTTGCCCTCTTGACAGCACCGGTAGCAAAGACGGCTTTGGTTCCGTTTCCCGGAGTCAAGCTCTGAGCAGTAATTTCGGACATCTAGAGTTCGGGATTGTCTCCGACCTCCATATCATCCTGCGGTTTGGGAGAGTGTTCCCCGGATCCTTCGTCCATGGCTTCTCCGTCTTCTGCAGCTTTGGAGTTGTAATCCTCGTCATATTCCACGGAGAACTTTCTGAAATCTGCCGACGTCATGGACTCATCCGAGGATGCAGGAACATCGGCGTTTGGTCCAATTGCCTCCAGCAATGAGTCGGTGTTTTTTCCAGCATCAGCAGAGCCGGATCTGGATCCAACATATCCAATGAAGTGTGATGCGTGCTTCCTGAGGTACCTAAGGAAAGGCATGTCTGTCCCGGCATTGTCAGAGCCGGAATCAGTGTCGTTGATATGCTCCTCCTGGATTTCGACTTCCACGGGAGGGTCGATCTGCGATCCGGCTTCTCCCAGGAGATCCACTCCAGATTCGACTTGGTCCACGAGGTTTTCTTTAGGCTCGGATTTCTCCACTATCTCCACAGCTGGTGCGGGTTGGGTGGGATTAGGGTTTTCTGAGATCCAGAACTCTGCCGCCTCCACGGACAAAGGGGACCGAGAAGTTTCTTCTGCCTCTATCATCACCGCTGGGGTGGGTAGGGCAGGTTCAGCGAAACCGATGTAAACATCGATCTCGCCAAAAGACATGATTGTATAAGCAGTCACGACCTCCCTAGCCGGAATCCAAGTCTCGTCAAGAACGATGAGAGGGACGTTGCTGGCATAGAGGATGCGACCGACGGCGATGGTCTCGCCGATTCCGATTCTTGCAGATTCCGCTCGGAACATAGATCCGAAGCTCACTTGCCCCACAGTGGGTGCCAACTGTCGTCGGATTGATGACAAGTACGCCATGAGGGGGTCCTCGAGGCGTGCGTAAGAGAGGGGTGTGAAGCGTACGGTGTTCCGAGACGGTGAGCGCACTAGTTTACCCAGGTTCGAATCCGCTGGCTTTGGACGGACCCTACTCCTGCTATCAATCCAGTAATACGGCAAAGCCGGAATATGGGTTACAAGGGTTTCGCCTGTGCGAGTTGAGATTGTAGACTATTGGTCGTCTCTAGTGTTGCCCTAAAGGCTCTCCCTAGGACGGCTTATATAGATATCCGGCCTAGGGTTTACAAGAGAGATCAATCCGGCTACGACTAAGAGTTGGTTACAGAGTACACCTTGAACTACAAGTAACATTATGGGCCTAAGTCGGTAAGTCTTCTGGGACTTCCCGTAGCCAGATGGGACTCCGTCTTCTCTCCCTAACTGGGCCGCCCGTGAAGCAAAGCTCTAACCCGAAGTGGGCACCCTGGTCAGTGAGGAACGTTGAGGATACCTGGAAAGTATATCCCCAACAGGGAGAAATATCATAAGTGAAATGAATAGAGAGGGTGATACTAGGATTGAGGAATCAGAAAACTGTTTGTCCGTGGGGCTGCCAAAGTATAGTACCCCGGCAAAGAACCTCAGGGCAACAGATGCAGCTGCATCTGAGTTAGAAGATCTGACGGGTGAAGCCCGCCAAAGACAACAATATAGGGTCAATGAGTTGGTTCGGATCGCGAACAAGCAAAATGAGGAATTGCTCAGGGCTAACCCGGAGAGAGTTGGGGCCTCCAAGATCGTTCATTCGGCGGTGGGTAACCGGAGAAATCCGCTGGAGCCGCATCGTCTCCTCATGGTGGTCCTAGGAGAGAAGAGGTAGTAACCTCGGCCAGGAGGAATAAGCAGATAGTCCCATATGACTCGGCCAGGTACAAAGAAATGAGGATCAACAAAGTGTGAGCCGAGGTGAAGCTGGCCGAGGTAACAGCGACCAAGGCAATGCCGGTCAAGGGAACACTGTAAACGGCAATGTCGGACAGCGTGGTTCAGTAGGTATAGCTCAACCGCAGCAGCGGAATATACCACGGCAAGAGCGCAGTGCCAGCCAAGGTATGCAGTAGAGAGCAGCTCCGCAGGAGCAAGATAGATACAATGATGGTGACTCAGAAATGGTGAACGCTTGCTATCCCAGGCCAGACTATCACGTGATAGGGTCAAGATTGGGAGGCGGGAACTTGATGCCTGATGATGCCAGTTTGAAACTGGATCGGCTGTATTGGTCGGAGCAAATTGAATGTCAAGATCCTCCGGGTCCAGCGTGCTTTGGGCCCCGGATCATGAAGGAACCTCCGGTACCTAACTTCCAGTTACCTAGAGGCACTAAGACATATGACGGCAGCACAAAGCCAGAAGATTGGTTGATTAACTACACAACAGCTGTGAAAATTGCTACAGGCAACTTGAGATGGGCTGTGAGATATGTACCCTAGATGTTGGAGGGGCCAGCAAGGGTATGGCTAAACAATTTGCCACCCGGAAGTATTAACTATTGGATCGATATTGAGGAAATGTTTGTTAGCAATTTCTCAAGTACGTATCAGAGGCCCAACAGGCCACAGACCCTATTAATGTGCAAGCAGAGACCGAATGAGACTGACCGGGAGTTCTTAACCCATTGGTGCACTGTGGGAAACTCTTGTGAGGGCGTGATTGAGTCACAGGCCATAGCTTGGTTTGCTCAGGGATGCGGACATGCAAGCATGCTATGGCAAAGGTTGCAAAGGGATATGCCAACTACCTTGGCAGAAATGATCCGAATCACTCATTCATATGCCTTGGGTGATCCGACTCAGCCTAGGCTCGTGTCAAACGAGTCAAGCGAAGAGTACTACCAGCGAGATGGAGCCTGATCATCCTGGAGAAATAATTACTGGGGAAAAAGAAGAGATGACAGACCGGATTATTGGCACAGTTCGCAACAAGTTCCGGCTGTGAATCAAGATCAGCACGGAGCAGGAAGCAACCAACGTCATAAAACTGGAGGACAACAATGGACACCAAGGAATGATGGAAAGAAAACTTGGACGACAAAGCAGAAGAAATAGTGGCAAAAAAGAAGGATCGTCCGAGGTATACCTATGAGGCAATGCTAGATCAGCCGTGTAAATTCCATAAGCCAAATCCGAGTAACCCAGCGGGCCACACAACCCGACAGTGTGAGTGGATGCGAAAGATAGAACAAGGTGGTTTAGGAAATGCTCAGGCACCTCGGAATGATCAACCTCGGCAGGAGTTACCCCGGCAGCAATTTCTCTCAAGAGCGAACACGCAATAGTTAATGTTGCCTCCCCCTCCGCCGAGGTATGACAACCATGAGAGAAGGGATACTGTGCATCAAGTGGAAGACCAGCATCAACCAGATCAGAGGTACCCCAGAAATGAGGGGAGGAATAAGTATAGAGAGCATCATCAAAGTTATTGTGTGTTCACCACAGAAGAGACAGACAGGAAGAGCTTGCAGCGCTGGCATATGGAAGGGAATGTGGTAATGCCTGCAGTGACGAGGTATATGCCTTGGTCGGACCAAGAAATTACATGGAGCATCAAAGATCATCCCAAGCTTATGCCAAGTCCTGGTTCGTATGCGCTAGTGTTGGATCCGACATTCATTGGGCCTAACATCAATGTGAGGTTCTCAAAGGTGCTAATTGACAATGGTAGTAGCATCAACACCATGTATGTGGACACGATGCGCACGTTGGGTATCTCGGAGAACATGCTCCAAGCTAAAAGGAAAACTTTCCATGCATTGTGCCAGGCATTTCTTGTGAGCCTATAGGAAAGTCCGGGTTGATGTATTCTTCGGCACAAGAGATAACTACCGGACCAAGAATTTGGAGTTCGAGGTTGTAAATTTGGAGAGCGCATATCAGGCGTTGCTCGGCAGGCCAGCTCTAAACAAATTCATGGCAAGTTGTCACATCAGTTACCTGAAGATGAAGCTGCCCGGGCCAAATGGTGTGATTACCATCACTGGTGATTTCTGACGTTCCATTGAGTGCGTGTCTGCCGGGTCTAACATGGCCGAGTCACTCGTGATTGCGCAAGAAAAGAGAAAGATCCAAGAGGTGGCGTAATTAGCTGAGTCCACGCAGCAGTATATGCCGGCACTGAGTAACCCGCATGGCAGTGTCTCATTCCAAGCAACAAAGGATACCAAGAAAGTGCCTGTTGATGATATGTTCCCAGAGCGCACCATAACAATTGTTGTCGGGTTAAATGACAAATAGGAAAGCGAGCTCGTCAACTTCCTCCGTGAGAATCGGGACATTTTTGCTTGGTCCACACAGGACTTGCAAGGTGTTCCAAGGGAGTTGGCCAAGCACTCTTTGAATGTGAGACCCGGAGCAAAGCCGGTGAAGCATCCTCTCCGCCGCTTCGCCGAAGACAGGAGAAAGGTCATAGGAGATGAGATAGCTCGGTTGTTGGCTACTGGATTTATCATGGAAGTGCTTTACCCGGATTGGCTGTCTAATCCGGTGCTGGTGGAGAAGAAGAAGGACGATCCGAACATGGTAGTGGTTTGGCGTATGTGTATCGATTACACAAACCTGAATAAGGCGTGTCCAAAAGATCCATTCCCACTGCCAAGGATAGACCAAGTCATAAATTCTACTGTTGGGTGTGAGTTGTTGTCATTCATCGATGCATATTCTGGTTTCCACCAGATATCTCTTGGGAGACCAGGCACATGGCTTAATAGGATTGATAGAATACTCATACCAACAAGTTGCAACTTCTTTTCTAGAAGCTCCTTTGAAAAGAACTCTAAGGTTAAGCGTGCTTGGCCTAGAGCAATTCTAGGATGGGTGACCGACTGGGAAGTGGGTAATCGGGTGCGCACGAGTGAGGACAAAGTGCGTAGAAAAGACTAGTGCTGGTCTGTGGGGCCAGTCTAGATATCCTACTAAGCTGCTAGGAGTGACATCCCCCGGGCCCAGGAGTGGACGGGGTGTTACAACGTGGTATCAGAGCCGACCCTTGCGATTACACAGGTGTGTGCGGGTCAGTGGCGGGACATGTGGAGCATGGCGCGTGTGGCCCGGAGTGGACACGACATGGCACATGTGCCGACACTGGACACACAGACGCGTGCCAAGAGGGAACGTTCCTCGGGTGTACTTGATCGATGAGGGCATCGATCTTCTAAAGGGTGGGTGTATGTGAGACCAGGCACATGGCTTAATAGGATTGATAGAATACTCATACCAACAAGTTGTAACTTCTTTTCCAGAAGCTCCTTCGAAAAGAACTCTAAGGTTAAGCGTGCTTGGCCTAGAGCAATTCTAGGATGGGTGACCGACCGGGAAGGGGGTAACCAGGTGCGCATGAGTGAGGACAAAGTGCGCATAAAAGACTAGTGTTGGTCGGTGGGGCCAGTCTAGATATCCTATTAAGCTGCCAGGAGTGACACCCCCCGGGCCCAGGAGTGGACGGGGTATTACACCTCTGAACCTAAGTGATCAAACAAAGACTACGTTTATCACCCCGTATGGGGCTTATTGCTATCGCACCATGCCATTTGGTTTATGTAATGCAGGGGCAACGTACCAGAGATGTATGCAAAAAGGTTTACACGACCAAATTGGTCAAAATGTGCAGGTATATGTGGATGATGTTGTTATCAAGACCAAGGAAAGCAAAACGCTCCTTGATGATATCAGGCAGACATTTGCGAACCTAAGGAGGTTCCGAATGAAGCTTAACCCGGAGAAATGCACCTTCGGTGTCCCGGCTAGAAAGTTACTCGGATTTCTTGTTTCCAGCCGAGGTATTGAAGTTTATCCAATTAAAGAAAATGTTAGCCACTACACCAGTCTTAGCCTCTCCACTATCAAAGGAGCCAATGTTGCTCTATATAGCCGCAACCAACCGAGTTGTAAGTGCAGTGATTGTGGTAGAGCGCGACGAAGAGGGTAAGTCAGTGCAAAGGCCAGTGTATTATCTAAGCGAGGTATTATCAGCCTCAAAACAAAATTATCCGCACTATCAGAAAGTGGCGTATTGTGTATACATGTCGGCAAGCTAAAACACTATTTTGAGGAGCACCCCATCAAAGTAATATGTGAGGCTCCCATATCCGAGATAATGAATAACAAGGATGCAAGTGGCATGATTGCAAAATGGGCAATTGAGCTAGCTCCTTATGCGCCATAATATGACAGAAGAGAAGCGATTAAGTCTCAAGCTGTAGCTGACTTTTTTGTGGATTGGGCCGAGGTTCAGTACGAGCCACCATTACCAGGTCCGAACTACTGGAGAATGCACTTTGACGGGTCAAAAACAAAAACCGGGTTAGGCACCGGAGTTGTGCTTGCCTCGCCCAAGAAGGACCAGCTGAAATACGTGTTGTAGATCCACTTCGCAGCGTCGAACAATGTCACTGGATATGAGGCACTTGTGCATGGGCTCAAGGTGGCAAAAGAAATTGGGATACATCGGATCCAATGCTTTGGCGACTCGGATCTAGTAGTTCAACAAGTTTCAGGGGTGTGGGACGCTCTAGATCCAAACATGGCACCGTACAGATTTCATGTGTAGAAGATATCTGGTTACTTTGAGGGATGCGAATTTCACCATGTACCCTAGGTGGAAAATGAGGCAGTCGACGTATTGTCGAAGCTCGGATCAACCCGACAAGCAATTCCACCGGGTGTAGCATTAGAACACCTCAGAAAACCATCTATCAGGCCGTCCCCAGAAACCTACTCAATCTACGTCCCGGAAGATCCGGAGTCCGGAGCTGTGCCCATGGACATTGACGTGGGAGGTGGAACGCGAAACCTGGGGAGCTGAGGTTATGCCGGTGGATCAGATGGAAGTTGACGAGGATGTATTCCCTGTGCGAGCAATACCCGCTTGGGCACTACCTATATTTCAATTCCTGAAAGATGGAACTTTACCCGCTGAGGAGGTGCTTTCCAGGCAAACTCAGAGGAGAGCAAAGGCATACACGATCATTAATTCCGAGCTATACAAAAGGAGTGTTACTAACGTCCTCCAGTGATGTGTTGACCCAGAGGAAGGAATGGACATACTCCAAGATATACATCAAGGGGAATGTGGGCATCATGCCTCGTCTAGAGCCTTGGTAGCAAAAGCTTTCCGTCATGGGTTCTACTGGCCAAGTGCCTTGGAACAAGTAGAAGATCTAGTAAGAAAATGCAATGGTTGTCAAAGATATGCTACCAAGACACATATGCCAATGTCTGAGCTTAGGACCATACCAATTACTTGGCCATTTTCCGTATGGTGTTTGGATATGTTCGGCCCTTTCAAACCAGCAAGAGGCAACATGACCCACATCTTGGTCATGGTTGACAAGTTTACAAAATGGATTGAGGTGAAGCCAATAAGAAAATGTGATGGAGCTACGGCCGTAACATTCCACAAAGATATCATCTTGAGATACGGTTATCCTTACAGTATCATAACGGATAATGGCACAAATTTTGCTGAAGGAGCATTTGCATGTTTTTGCCAAGATAAGAAGATCTGGGTAGACGTAGCCTCGGTAGCTCACCCCGCCTCGAACGGACAAGTCGAAAGATCCAACGGATTAGTATTGTGCGGGATAAAACCCTGGCTCATTGAGCCGCTGCAAAGATCAGCGGGGTGCTGGATAGAAGAACTACCAGCGGTTCTGTGGAGTTTAATAACCACTCTGAATCGATCAACAGGCTATACCCCATTTTTTCTGGTATATGGGGCAGAAGCTGTATTACCAGCCGACATAGAGCATGACTCGCCTAGGGTCACCCAATACACAGAAGCTGAAGTGCAAGAATCCCGGCAAAATGATGTTGATCTGCTGGAAGAAGCGAGAGAATTGGCATTGTCCAGATCCGCCATATATCAGCAAAATCTCCGACGCTATCATAGCCGGAAAGTAAGCCCCCGAGTTTTCCAGGAAGGCGATCTGGTACTCCGGTTGGTACAACGTACTGCTGACATGCATAAATTATCCCCCCCATGGGAAGGGCCATTCATTGTGAGCAAAGCATTGCACAATGACTCATACTATCTCATAGATGCAAAACCACAGGAGAAGAACAAGGCGGACAGGTCCGGCGAGGAATCTAAGCGTCATGGAATGTATCTCTACTTCGTCCTTTCTACACTTAGCAAAGAAGTGTATGTATCTGAGTCTCTCATATGTCGGTATGTATGCCGGCAATGAGCTTATCAATGAAGTGTTGGCACCTCAAGCAGTAACTCGGGGACTTCCTCAATAATATTTGTTGTCTTCTTCATTTGTTATTTATATGTCAGCTGGCGTAAGTTGCTTCTACCTAAGCCGGATTAGTAGTGTGTGAGCACCAAAAACCCAACTCTTCGACTTGCTGCTGTCCAACAAGATTTGGCTTCATGGCAATCAAGAGAACAAGTGTGGAATTGCGTAGCACATGAAAAACGACTAAGGAAAGAAACTTAATCGAGCCGACGTTTGTTATTCGGACTAACCCTATGTTTACCTTATATTTACTTTGCTGAATTATTTTGAGCTAATCCTAAAGTTTCCAAGTATTGTTAAGTCAATTTTTGAAGCTCGGACTCGTAAGTCATTAAACCGAACCAAGGTAGACATGAGCCAAGCCAAAAAATTGGAGGAACAAGAAAATGGAACTCGAGGACTACGCCCAAGTTAATCCGCACAAAAACTTAGTAGCAAAATATATCTTGAGTGCTTAATACAACTGCACCCGGCATACCGGGGATCTGATAAAATTTAAAAGTTTTTTCGCTCAAGGAGCAGTAGGAGGAGGTAATTCGGCGCCAGCGGGTGCAGCCCCAGCTTCAGCTTCAGCGTCATCTTCGTCTTCCTCGACGTCCGAAGCCTCGTCCTCTTCATCCTCACCTGAGCCATCTTCGGCATTTTCATCATCGACAGCATCTAGGAATCTTGGTCCCTCGTTCCATTGATGAATGGGGGCGTATTGGATGAAGCTATGGGCACAAGCCTTGCGCCGAGCTACCCAATCCAGAACAGTGGACCACCTTGATCCGGTGCGCATGCGCTCAAGGAGATTGAGGTCAATCTTCTCGTACCACGTAGGCACGTAGTGGAGAACGATCTTAGCTCTGGCGCGTCCAGCAGATTCCCTCCAAAGGTCAAGCTGGGTCTCGCAGTCCATTAACTTGTCGACGAGAGCTGCGGTCCCCTCCGGAGTATCTTCATCAGGAAAAAAGGCGTTGAAGATCCGGATTGCCACATCAAGGATATCCTTGCCATAATTCTTCACAATTTCCATGTGAGAAGACAGACTGACTAGCAAGTCCTCCATGTCATAAGGAATTTCTCCAGCGTTAGGAGCAATGGGGGTACCCCTCTCCTGGCGGAACTTGGCAACAGCAGTGGTTGCAATGGCATTGCCCTCCGGAAATTTTCCTGAAAACAAGACAAGTGAAGCAATTAAGGAAAGGACATGTGAAGCAACCTGGAGAAATTAATGTCGGATGAAGGAGAAGAACTTACGAGAAATGTGGCTGTGGATCTAGGTGAACTCCTTGGTATAGTCATCACGTCTTTTTCGGAGTTGCGCAAGTTCAGTATTCGCCGACTCAAGCTTGATGTCAGCCTCCTTGAGAAGTTCTTGGTCCTTGGCAACTAGAGATTGAGGCGCTCCTGTTCTTTAGTAAAGTCTCGGCCTGCTTTCTCCAGTTCGTATTTGTGCTGCGCCTTGAGCTTCTTCATATCTGACTTAAGCTTGGCAATTTCTTCATCTTTGGTCCGGAGGAGGGCAAGCTCGTCATCCTTCTTCATGAGTTCAGCTTGGTGCTGCCCTACTTGTTCGAGAAAATGCAGCATCATATCAGGCACGGGCACACTATCTTCAAGAGAGGCTGAAATAGTTTGTTGACCCGGCAAAGCCGAGGTATGAATATTTGTCGACCGAAGGAGAAAAGGAGATAGAGACCATAGCAAGGTTGAGCAAGAATAACTTACCCTTTATCTGGTCCAAGCTTTTCCTCATCAGGATATTCTCAGCCTCCACCCCAGCTACGAAATCCGAATGACCGATTAGTTCGGCAAACAAAGACAAAGAGAAATGGAAAAATGCCAAGGAGAAAACTTACCCCTTTTCTCGTGCTCAGCAAGAAGCGCACTATGTTTCACGCGCAGCATCTTGTGAGTATCCAGGAGACGGTGAAATTCAGCGCTCTGGCGATTGGTGGTCACCTGAAAAAAGTACAAAAAGATAGCTTAGTTTTGTGCATATTCGAAGTGTACAAAATCCGGGCCAAGTGGAACTTAAACTGGCTCTAGGTGTGTGCTTATTCAAAGTGTACAAAATCCGGGCCAAGTGGAACTTAACCCGGCTCTAGGTATGTGCATATTTGAAGTGTACAAAATCCCGGCCAAGTGGAACTTAACCCGGCTCTAGGTGTGTGCATATTCGAAGTGTACAAAATCCGGGCCAAGTGGAACTTAAACCGGCTCTAGGTGTGTGCTTATTCAAAGTGTACAAAATCCGGGCCAAGTGGAACTTAACTCGGCTCTAGGTATGTGCATATTTGAAGTATACAAGATCTGAGCCAAGTGGAACTTAACCCGGCTCTAGGTGTGTGCATATTCGAAGTGTACAAGATCCGGGCCAAGTGGAACTTAACCCGGCTCTAAGTGTGTGCATATTCGATGTTATTAAGGAGGTACGTTAATTCTCTAAGGAGCATCCAGCCGAATAACGAGTTACTCCCCCGGAGGCTCGGGGACTAATGGTTATATCACTAATATCTTCTACATGCTAAAGAAAAGGCGAAGTAACGCACCTCCATCATTCGACCTGCAAGGTTAATTGCCTTGGCAGCGGAGTTCATCTGGGTAGCAAATTCGGCGGGACCGAACTTCTCCGGGAGATCGTCATTATGGACGAACTCCGCCTTGTTCCAGTTGTTCACAAACTTGATCAAGGTCAGAGGATATTGTTCGCCGCTGAGCATGTGGGGGCAACTAGACCCTTAGCGTGAGCTTCCCTCCTCTCAACCTGGGCAATGGCGGGGCTGGTGTGCAAAACGAGTTGCGCATCAGCTGGCTCGGCAGGGGCGTTCTTCGGCGGTGGAGTCTTTTTTAGGAGCATGGACGCGAGTGTATGCTGTCCAGCCTCGATTGACGCTGCCATGGTGGCGTTAGGAGCCTTTTTCCCTTAGGCTATTGCTGAGAAGTTGAAGTTGCTGCATCGGATTTGCCCTTGGGAGCTGCCTTACTGCTTCCCTTGCTGTTGGTGCCTTCTCGCCGTGTCTTGGAAGACTTGGACGAGGCAGAGGGGCTTGGTGATTCTGTTGGTGCTTGTGTTGTTACTACTGGTGCTGGAGCTGATGCTGGTACAGATTTCCGTTTCAGCAGGGGTGCTGAAGGAACATCGGTGGTGGCTGGTTGTCGCTGTGCCGAAGAAGGAGCAGCTGCAGCCTCGGCAGAACCGCTTCCCCCTGTTCCGAGGTTGCCTTCCTCTTGACGAGGTGGGCTAGAACCCGGAGCAGCAGCTAAGCCCTCCTGAATGGGGCTCAACGGGCGTGAATCATTGCCACGAGGGGGAGAAGGGCTATGTCGGATCTACTCTGGCGGACCTCCACTGCGGCCCTGCCGAATCAAATCATAAATGATGAGAAACTATAACAAAGAAGAACAAATGAATAGCAAAGGGAGAAGTGGCTTACTCATCCAAGGTCAAAGGCTCTTTGGGCTTCCGAGACCTCCGGGCTGTGGCCTTGATTGCAGGCTTGGTGGCAGTTTTGTCCCCGGACTTCTTTCGCCTTTAGCTAGCTGAGAAGGTCCGGAGGAAGAAGCATATGCAACTCCCCTCTTCTTCGGCGCGACCGGGACAGGCTCACCCGTGGCAAGGGGAGGATCTTCATGGATCTGCCCACCAGGGTTAGCTGATGCCGAAAAGGCATAAGAAAGGGGGACAGCGGCAAATGCCTCCATCACCTCAACGTCCGAATCATCTTCATCGTCGAACCAATCTCTAATGGAAGAGAGTTTACCGGTGTGTTGTTTGGTCGGATCAGCCATCGGCAGGAACATCTCCTGATCTGGTTCCTCCTCGTCCGAGGTATCCCGGTCAGGCGCCCATTTGAGGGAAGGCTCGGTGCCATCCTCAAGGGTTTGCTGAAGAATCATCTAAGGGAAAGAAAAGGCAACATGTTTAAACCTACAACAAAAACTAACGTATGATTTAATTCGGAAATGGTTTGGGGCACGAGACTTACCGCAGAGGGAAGCCTATCTCGGCAGAAATGTTCGATCCCCCACGTCCACTCAGAAGAGAAGTCCTTGTGGGTGGTGAAGAGGGCCTTGACCCTGTGGAAGATCTCGGTGTTGCTCAACTCGAATGAGGAGGTCCGCTTGGGGTCGCGGCCCCAACTCATGTGACAGGGTTTATGCGTGTGTTTCTGGAGGGGGAGATCCGGTTGCGGACAAATGTGATCATTGCGTCTTCATTGCGCAATCCAAGATACTTCAGCTCCTGGAACCTCTTGTTAACTTGGTTCGCTAGGACGGTGGACTTCTTGGGGATCTTGATCCACATATCCAGATTAGGAGGACCCGTAGCGTAGGGGCGTAGCCCGATCAGATCCTCAGATGTGCTGTTCCGGACATAAAAGAAGGTCCGGACCCATCCCTTGCAAGAGTCAAGCCCCGTGACTCGGGGGAAGATTGACTGTTTCCTAGGAGAAATGGAGGCTGCACCGAATTGTGTGAGCTGCTTGTCCTCCGGATTAACCTCTATGTTTGGAATCACGTTCCTGCGGAGGCCAAAGAATCGGATCCAGAGCTCCTTCGTGGGCCACAGTCTGGCGTAGCCCTTGATGGTGGAAGCAAAGGCGGAGAGAGAGGTGATGGCGTTAGCCGGAAGATGGTGCGGCTGAAGCTCGTACGTCTTGAGGCAGTCATTGAAAAAATCACTAACAGGAAGGTCGAACCCCCTTTGGAAGTGGCATAGGAACACCACATACTCACCCGGATTGGGAGAGGGGGCAAGCTCGGCGGCGGCGAGGCGTGTGGTGACGCCCTCCAGGATGCGCCTGATGCGATACAGCCAGTCCAGATCATCCTGGCAAACCCAGGATCCAGCCCACGCGCCGCGGTCGGCGTTCGCCGCGTCCTCCTCCATCTCCAGCTCTGCGATGGCGAGCTCCTCCTCTGTCATCTGGAGGTCTCTATCCTCACTGGCGCTGGTAGCGGTGGGAGGCAGTGGCCTGTACTGGCGAGGACCCGTAGCGAAGGAGATGCATGGAAGTGGTGGCAATGTTGGTGCGCGTGGAAGAAGTGTGGCGGCGGTGCAGCTACTCAGGGAGAGGAAGAGGAAGAAGCATAGGCAGAGGGGCGCGGAAGTGGGGAAAAGACCCAAGGGGCACGCCCCTCCCCTATTTAACCACTCCCT
This sequence comes from Avena eriantha, assembly GCA_910589775.1. Lineage (NCBI taxonomy): Eukaryota > Viridiplantae > Streptophyta > Magnoliopsida > Poales > Poaceae > Avena > Avena eriantha. The sequence continues at coordinate 81,067,316 of OU342740.1, forward strand.
TGAGGGGTAGTGGGCTCACGCTGTGCGGACGGGCCACACGGTGTGGCCGTGTATGACCCGGATCGACCAATCAGCGACGAGTCACAGGGAGGGCCACAGGGCGCAGTGGATCCGACGACGCGACGTTATGATACAGTTAACGAGGTGGCAGGCACGATGTGACATGTGCTACAGTAAATTCTAACAATAACTACGACGGTTACTGTCGCAGGCCCTTCAAATGTGGCAAAGTAATGATTATCCTCCACGTGGGGAAGCGTACGAGAGAAGGAAGAATGACCCGGATGAGTATAAGGTGACCCGGCCAGCAAGTAAAAACTTGGAATGTGCCAAGGGAAAGTAAACCTATGGAATCCGAGATAGGAGGTAACTCGGAAAAAGAGCAAAAGGCTCGGTGAAATTGAACCTGCTGTGGCCTTAGCAGCTAGGGCGGCTAAGACCGCACCAGCTTCGGGTCTAATGTTGGGGGGATACCCCGGGTAGGGTCACGCCGGGGTATAAAGGCCAAGTTAGCCGAGGTACAGCTAGGTCAAAGCAAGTGCTAGCCGAGTCACCTCAAGGCAGGCTGAATCACGGAGTAACCCGGACCAGGGGATGTCCACCTAACTGGATCTCAACCGACTTAAGCCGTATGTCGGAAAGATGAATCTAACTTATATGCAGGTACAGGTGTGGCCGGATCAACTAGGTACGATCCGGGTTATATCAAGCTTGTAAGAGAAGGAAGGTATCTCGCTGGTCAAAGGTGACCACTATAGGCAGAGCGTGAGCGAAGCGAACAGAGGCCAGGACCATCGAGGCGTGGCCGACAAAGGTGACGATGCCTATGTCAGATGACGCGGGCGCCGCAGAGGCTCACGTAGCCTCTGCATTGGTGACACTGGGCTAAAGTGACCCGGTCGGCTTACTATGTTGGGAAGAGGCATATTCCTTGGAATATGTTTCCACGTATGCTCTAATTGGAGACCTAGCCACCCCTATTAAAGGAGGGCTAGGGCCTCTGTAGAAAGGGTTGGGATTTTCTAGTTGATCCCTAGAGGGTTGTATTTACTAGTGGTGAGAGTAAGAGAGTTCTTCTTCCTCCTCTCCCCAATACAGCTCAGGGAGCACTTGTAATCCGTGGAAGTGAATCGAATACAAAGCTACTGTGTGTGGAATCACCACACTATCCCTCCCTGGATTCCCCTAGTGCACTTAGTCCCCACCTTTAGCCTATCCATGGCATCTGCCGTGACACCACCACGACACAAGGCTACTTAGCCACACATTGTACTCCGTATTGTCTCATGAAAAAATAAAGCTAAGTGCCCCAAAACTCTGTGTCTACCTTTATTTTTCCGCAACTTATCGACTCGGGGGCTACGCCACCCTATACACATCTGTTCTACGAACTAAAGCACGATATCCTGAGTAGCTGGCACATCAATCGAAACCCCTGACACAAAATCAACCCAGTTGCAACGCACCTGACAGGTTGACAAGGGACTGAGATAAACGCACGGCCAGGATAACAAAAAGGAGTCGCATAGTGGAACGCACTTACACGCTAACAAGCTATTTATACATATTCGATAGTCAATTATACATAACATTTATACGAACTTTACAACACGGGTACACTTATGTGCAGGATACAAATCAAGCTACTACTGCAACAAAAGAATGTTGGTTTGTTTCTCAAAGAAGTCGACGATCTCTTCTGCTGGGCGATCCACCGCCTGGTAGTGTGGCACCATATTCCAAGCAGAACCTGCTGGTGGCACAGGTGGCCCAGCCGCAATTACCGCAACATCTACGTCAGGCCTATGCAGTTGCACCAGCGATAGAGCGGCCTTGGCACCAGCCACCAACTGTTGCCTCACGCACTCGCGAACCGCGGTCAGGTCTTGAAACTTGGCAAGGAGGGCTAGCAAGCTTGATGGAGCAACATGCAATGGAAACATTGTCCGATAAATGTTCTTCAAGCATGACTGTGACTTCTTCAGAAAGTGCAACACTCACGACGCACGATCCTACAGGGTCGCCAGCGCAATCGCACGATCATGATCTACCCAGAAGTATCCACTCTCTTGAAGTTGCTCCTAGGTAAGATCATGCATACGAATGGCAATTCTATCCTTCTCATCCTGCGGATGACGCGCGCTGACAACTACACGAAGCAGCAACAAGAGCATAAGGACAGCGCACCATCGCGAGCGACTACAAGGAAAAGATAAGAGCAAGCAAACTAACACTTGAATTGGTCGCCCAGTTGCGTCACCTCGCCAAGCAGATACTGCTCTCGGGCGGCGGCTTTTTCCGCCTTTGACTTCCATACATCCGCGTTACCGCGGAGCACGGGCAAATCATGCTCCAGCTGCTTCACGCGGTCACGCAGTTGCGAAAGTAGCGACAACTCATCTACCCTGGAGCGCCGCGGTGCCAAAGTATCATCAAGAGGCGGCGAGTCCTGAGTTTCCCTCAAAGGATCACTTGATGTACCTTACCACAAGCCAAGATAGAAACAAATAAAACGACCAAATCAACACAAAGACAAAAGATTCAAGTGCATTCAAGACTAGCAAAAGTATCAGCAGATACACTAGCCAGCAGGCATGTTCTTAACAAAGGACATAAACTAGTTAACTATTACAAAGCTACTAAGGAGCGATTGGCCTCTTCGACAGCTTCGGGGGCTGCATCAAGTCCGTGGTAGTGTCAGATGCCACTGACTTTCCGCCAGCCCCTGATGCCGCAGCCTTTGCCGCCTTCTTGGCGTGTTGCAGCTGCTCAGAGTACTTCACAACCGTGTTTATCAGCTGTGGCCCATATTTGCCATAGGCAGTCGCGAAAGGAGCAAAGACTACCTGCTGGCCATCCGCGCTAACGGGCATCGCCTTCGACACCGCGGTAGGATCAATCTCGACTCCGTGGGCCTGCACCATGGCAAGTGACATGGATGCGCCAACCGCGCAGAGTGAGTTCTTGAAGTTGGAAGAAACACCCCTGGTGAGAGACTCAACCAGCTCGTCCATGCTCTCGATTAGCTCAGCCTTGGGCATCAACTCCTCCCGGAGGTGACTGAGAACGCCCTTGGCCTTGGAAAGCGTATCTTGAACGGTGGCGCTGCGGTCCTCGACTGCTGAAAGCGCAACCGCCAAAGCGTCGTCGCGGCGGAGGGCCTGAGGATCGAAGCTCAAACTGCTAGCATCTGTACACAAACCAACACATGGATATAAAGATCAACGCCAACGGAAAACACCGAACAAGAGAACAACAATGATATCCAACCAAGGTACCTAAGAGGGCTTTGGCAATCGAGAAAAGTTGTACTTCGAACAACTTCTCCCTGGACGGAATGGAGGCACGTAGATCCTCTTCACACCTTTGTGCCTCGTCACGCGCCGCGATTGCCTCATCGCGACCCTTCACAGCCACGGCGAGTGTTTTCTCCAAGGTGGCGGCGTCACGTAGGAGGGCATTATGTTCAGCTACAAAACAAAAAGGATTGACTATCAGTCGACTATATAAAAGGAGAAGAAGAAGAAGTGTAGGACACTCACTCTCAACCATGCGATGATGCATCTCCAGCATCGCATGCTGGCGGCCCATCGCAAGCACTTGCTCCGCCAAGTGAGCGGCCTCCTTCACAAGGAGCTATCGCAGAACAAAGGATCAGCAGAAGCCATCGACTACAACATCCAAAAGAAGAAAATCCTACACTTACATGATCCTCCAATGACTCCGAAGTCGTATGGTGCGCAGTCATCTGGGCAACCATTCGATGCTCCCCTGCATGAGGAGAACTAGAAGAGTTGTGCCCGGAGTGGGCCGCCAATGGAGGGGAAGGAGCACACTCGACCTCTTTTTTGGCCCTTGAGATCGCGACTCCTAATTCTTTCAAAAATTGGACGTCGCCAGAAGATGACAACACCTCTTGACTACAAGAAAAAATCCACATCAAGAATATGCAAATCCAGAGATGAACCAACAAGGGAAAAATAGAGAAGAACAAACAAACTAGAAAACTTAACAATCAAACTTGTCAAAGTCAAAAGTGGGCTCCCCCGACTCTGACCAGGACTCCTTGGGCAATCGCATCTTCTTGCGAGAGGATGGTGCCATGGCGCTCATAGGAATGGCAGGCATCGGCGACTCCACACCAACACCTGCACCTTCCGGAGTCGAAGGAGACGACGCATCAGAATCCTCGCTGCGCGAATGCTTGAGAGTATCCGGACCACCGGACTCAGGGGGCTTCCTCTTCCACATCAGATGGGACGATCGACTCCGACTCGTCCTCCTCCAAGGCGTCGCCAGGGATAACCCCCTTAGGAAGAGGGGGCATACAAGGTGACACCGCCCAATCCTGCATACAAACAACAAATTCAGCAAAAAAGCAAGTAAACAGCAAAGAAGCAATCAACAAACTAAGCTACTACGTAGCACAATTGTACCTCAGGAGGAGGGCTCGAAGCGTCGAACGGAGGAACGACTGGCTCACTAGGGAGCACACCCTTGACGGTGTATGTGGTCACCAGTCGAACCCTTTTATCTATCTCACTCGTGGATATGCCATCGGCAGACACGCGAGTGGCATCGTCAGCACCAACCCACTGAAACATGGGGTGGACTATGGCCTGCAGGGGCTGGATGCGACGGCGCAGCCACGTGCGAATGAGTGCGTGGCCTCCTTCCTCTTTACCTATGTGACTCTCGAGGTCGTAGACGCGCTCGTACAACACATCTGCCTCTGCGGACTCGCTAGGCATAACTACATTCTTCCAGGAGCGCCTCCTCTTGCATGGCGTCGAGGGGTTGTAGGGCGCGAGTCCGAAGTGGTCTCCGTCGGCCTTCTGGTTGCGAACAACTTGTCCCTCCACCCTTGGACGGCCTTCATCAGCTTGATGTCAAAATAGGTGGTGGATGGATCGACATGAATTCTGCAGCCGCTTACATCGTAGACTAAAGAGCCAGAAGCAGGTTGGCGCTTCAACTTGAAGAGGCCGAAGTGTGGCTCGATTCCGAGCGAGCAATCGCAAAGGGTGATGAAGCAAGAGATGTGGAGGATAGAGTTTGGGGACAGCTGATGGAGTCGGAGCCCATAAAAGCAAAGGAGGCCCCTGAAGAAGGGATGCAGGGGCAACGAGAGGCCGCGAATGATGAACGCCAAGAACATCACTCGAAAACCAGCGGGAGGAGAGGGGATTATCTCACCACCGGGGACACACACGTCGGCAACTGTGGCGGACAACACTATGTCTTGGCAAAGAAGACAGAAATCAGAGGACTTGATGATGGAGGGATGCCACGCACCATTCGTGACGCGGGTGCCCGCGCCCTTCTTCTTCCCGCCGGTGGCGGTGCTGGTACCCATGGTGGCGGAGCCACCTTCTTCTTCACCACAGCAGCGGTAGCCGCGGAATCGGCCGCAACACCTCCCTTCTTCTTCCCCATTATGCGGCGGTGATGTCATCGAAGAAAATAGCTGGGAAACGCGCGGAGCTGGTCTAGCGCCGCAGAGGAAAAGAGAGCAGAGAAAGCAATGGAGCAACGGCAATGGCGATGAAAGCAGAAGATGAGCGAAAAGCTGATGTGAATTTTACCGTCGCAGCACCACTACTTAACCCCTGGAAGATGCAATCCAACGGCTCAGAAAAACCCTACTGGACGCGTGGCAAACATCGTGCTAGACACGTGGAGGAGTGGAAACGCGAACCGTCCCTCCACTGCTCCCATTACGCGTGGAAATCGAGGAGGCGCAGTAAAATTAAAGATTACGCACGCCCAGTCAAATCAAAGTCAAGGAGTGGGACCCACTCCTCGTCACGTCCTGTCAAACTTGCTCACGCGGGCAACTAAGGTCATGAAATCATCAGCACTGAAGTCATCAAAGCTACACAGCAGAAGACTTCCACTACTTTAGTCCTTGCTCGAGTCTTCCACTCCACCAAGCACTCGGGGGCTACTACCGTAGGGAGCGCTGGTCGCACACCCTACGATTTTCCTTTCTTTGTCTTTTCAGGAACATGGATAATCAAAGCAAACCGAACCACTCGAAGCATGGCTTGACTATGGACATGGGTTACTCCCATAGGGAGCGCCGGAAGCAAATTCGACTTAAAAAAGCAAACAAAAGACGACAACAGTCGCAAAAGTTACCTAGTCCCTGCCTGAGTCTTCGACTCAACCAGGCACTTGGGGGCTACTCCCATAGGGAGTGCTGGTCATGCACCCTATGATTATTTGTACCAAGTACTGTGTGTTGATAACGTCTACACTCAAAGTTTAAGGCGACACCGCCTCATAATTTTTCCCTACAAAGAGATTGCGTCTCCTGGGTCACCCGAATCGTCTCCGCGATGATAAATTCGGATGCCGCGCTTACAGCGTGAAGGTAAGACCTGAATAAGGCCTGGCAACGCATTAAGCTGCGCACTACTAGAAATATATCCGTGTCTGCAGGTACAATGAACATGCCTTGAAGGACGCGTCGAGTGCTCACACCCATATAACTGGAACTCGACTCCTGTAAGACCTCTGCGGCTTGAGACGAATTACACCAGCACTTTTCCAGATTCGAGTCCGGGAACTCGAGTTCGAGTAGATTGCGTTGTTTTACCCTAAGGTAGTTAACTGATACCGATACATCGGTTAAATCAGGCACGCACATCAACAATCCCTATGACACAAACAAAGAAGTCGAAAATATACTCATTCATGCACTCGAAAGGCTTCAAAAAGTCCCCACTCAAATCTACGATTCCACTCGACACTCGAGGGCTACTGACATGGGTATACCCTACAGGTACTCGATCTTGGTATATACGGCCTAAATACAGTGGAAGCCCACGGTGTGGCCAAGGCCCAAGGGAGAACTCGAGTGACCTACAGACTCTCGATTGCTTGAAGAATGAGAAGAAGCTAAAGATAGAAAGTTCAAAGGGGAAAACCCTAACCTGTAACCGACTCGACCTGCTACCCGAGACCTAGCCGATCTATATAAAGGCTAGGAGGGGGCGGCGAGAAGGAGACACACAACCCTAGTTTCCACAACCCTCGCCAGATTGCATCTGCGCACCATTGTAATCTTCGATTCCTTCGATAATTCCACGAGCAGACAAGCAGGAGTAGGGACCTCTACGAGGCCTGAACCTGGATAAATCTTTGAGTCCCCTGTGTGCTTGTTTGCTAGCCGATAGATGTCTCCAGCGCTCCCTCCTTCTCCAAAACCCAAGTCCATCACAATGGGCATTGATGAGTTAAACCCTCGTCAAGTAGATTCTATCCTCCACGAGTACCCCGTGAAGTTTAGCATCGAGATAGTCTGCCCAGTCTAAGCCCATGAGATATAGAGTCCAGAAGGAAAAGAAGGTCATCTCTCATAATCGGAACTAGACTTTCCTTAACTCTCCGTGCATCCCGGAACACTGATGCTGAACTTCATCGATGTAGTAACCAATTTCAAAGACGGAGTCTGTAAGATAGTACGCGTAAAACACCTAGTATCAACCCGACTCAAAATCCCGTAACCCTACTCTCCTGAATCTCGGGACGAGATTCTTTTAAGGGGGAAAGGTCTGTAACATCCCAATTCCAGCAACCCTGATTAGTTGTCCAAAATGCAAAAATCAGGGGGAACAAAAAAATCCTGTTTATTGATGAAGTGTTTGCCTATTGTTTGACTATGCTTACGCTTATGATTGTGTATTAGAAGATATACTCCTTACCTCAGCATCAGTTGGCAAAAAGCTATTTAACAAAAATTGTCTTGGCTTAATTTCCATTTTCTCAAATGTTCTGGCATATCAAAACCTGAGCCAAGAAGCCTTTGCAAACCAACTATTTTAGTAGCTTTTATTGATCAAACCTGGAGAGCTATAGAATATTATCTCCTTATATTTTCAAGACAGAATCTTCAACTACTCTTCTCTCTAGGTTTCCCAAAACCTCTTTTTAAACCTCTTGAATTCTACTCTTGGTAGAGATACCAAGGACTCTCATCTTATCCAAACTCCAACCTTTTCAAAATACCCAACCTTCCCTCAAGCCAGGCTTGATGGTAATCCTAGTAGTGATTTGTTTTGTTTACAAGATGGGTTGCCTTGATCTGCTGATTGATTTGTCTGCTTAGGAGATAGTATGAGCTACTTGAGGAGCCCATCACTAGGATCCAGAGGTTTCCAAATCATCACACCCTACACAAGAATAAAAACCTAGATCTGATCTCTAGCTACTAGGTGATCATCTAAAACCCCTAACCAGACCCCTTCTGAACTGATCCCTTCTAGAAGCTTCCAAATCAATGAAGACCAATATCAAGAAAGGATCCTTCCTACTAAATATACACTTCAAAATCATCCACTTGATGATGCTGGGGTACCTTGTAACCCATCAAAAACATCCTCTCTCATACTCTAGTCAAAATCCTCAAAACTGCAAAATTTGACGAAGTCTGGAATCTGTTTCAACATCACCTTTTTGAGTGTCTCCTTTTCTCAACCCTTGTGCATATTTAAAAATTCATTTGCACCATATTGTTAACCATCCTAAGGAATACCAAGGCCCACTATTCCCCTTGGTTAGATCATCCTCTAACCCACTTATTCTTGATGGTTTTGCAGGCAAGAAAATAACTATTCCTACAAATCTTGTCAACATGCCTACTTTCATAGAAGCTCACACCATCATCCAACCTTATACTGACTAACTATTTGCATGGTTGTGTGATACTTATATAGGTCTATCAATAACTACTTCACTTGTTCCAAGTGTATCTTTGTGCTTCTTAAACCCACAAGGTTTTGAAGGCTAGTTGATATCTGCTTTGGCAAGCTTATTTTATTCAATGTTTGAAATCAATTCTTGGTTAACTCAAGAAGGATCAAGCTCAAACCTCTAAACCATGTTGATGTACATCACTTGGACTATACATCCATATATCCCATGCCCCAAGGGGAGATCGGAGCTCCAAGAGCCAACAAGGTTTTGGTGGCATGAAAACAATCTTACCCAAGATCCTTAAATCTCTAGTTTTCACCAAAATCAACTTGGATTCCCCAATCCCAAGGTTGAAAATGCTTGTTACACATTGTCTACATCATCTACCTTGATCATCAAGCTTTATCAACTATTATCCCTAATTATTATGGCTCCAAATCTAATTAATCTCTTTAATAGTCAAAATCTCCAAAACTCCTTTACCCAAATGAAAGTTTGGTTTTTGCCAAAACCCTTCCCCAACTCTAAGACTTCTGAGGCCCATATATCATACCCTATCTTACCACTTCAAAAATAAATATTTTTGAAGAGCTTTATCATTTCTTTTTTCCTATTTTCTTAAATGGAAGAAATGGAATAATAATGGTTTTAAATACTTTTAATCTCCCATAAATCATGGGAAAATTCCTAATAGTGTTGATTTATATTTAGAATCATACCACATCAAAAACCAACCTTGTCCAATGTAAAAATATCAATTGAGCTTCTAGAAACCATTTTTGCACTATTTGAATAAATGGATTTAAGTGGACTAAAACTCCTTTGAAAAATCTCCAATAATTCTAGGAGGGGTACCTTGACTATATATACCCACTAGTACCACTCCCTAATTTTATAAAGACTACATCTCTGTACTTACTTCATAACCATTAAATTGACCAATTATGCCAACTAATCAAATCCACTACTCAAACCACCTCCAACCCTCATAAAAAGCTTAACCAACACCTCTCTCCAGCACCCATCACACCCTTGGTCGTGTACCACTGTAGCAATACCTCCCCCTTGCCCTTTTTTCTCTTGAAGCATGTGAGAGAGAGTGGCATATCTTGCAAAGATCTTGGCATTAAAAGCAGCAGCACCCTCCACCACTCCCTCCCTATCTCCATGTCCGACTCAGAGACCCATCACACTCCCTCCACCGCCCTGGATGCCCAATGCCTGGCCAGCACCACTCCCCTTTCCCCTCCTTAGACTATGTCCACCATGGACCTCTCCCCTCGGTTTATAAGACCACACGCCCTCCCAACACTCCCCTTATCCGCTCATTTGCCTCCTCCCACACCACCTCCCCTCCCCAGATCTCCTCTCCCTCTCCCCAGCTCTATGCTGCCTGAGAGAAGGAGAGAGTGAAGCTTTGGCCTCCTCCCTCTTTTCGAGCTGGGCTCCTTCCTCCCCTTCTTTCTCCATCTCCATGTCACTCCGCTGGACTCCCCTTGACCATGTACATCTAACCATACCCCTATTCTTGGCTAGGAAACCCTCCTCCATCGTCGCCAGGGAGCTCCGACGAGGTCGTCGAGGTGGCCATCGTGCGAGGCCAACCTCGAGCCCGAACCACCCCATCAAGCCCATCCCCGCACTAGCCGCAGTGCACCGAGTCGTCCCCTCCGCCTTCCAGCCCCTCCCCTACCCTCAAGTAAGCTCCCCGCGCCTCGCTAGCCCCAGCTAGGGTTAGCTCGCGTTGCCGCCTATTCCCACGAAGACGACGAAGCTACGGCGTCGGATTCCCTTCGCGTAGACGTCCCATATCTCTCCATACCCCTTCGCCACCCTACACCCGCTGACCGCCGGGCCCCGCCTGGCAGCTCCAAAATCGGCCTCCCTCGTGCTCCGGTGTGAGATGGGTCGGGGGTTGCCCTGTGCGGCCCAGTTCAACTGGATTCCCGTCCTAGCACTGCCCTTTTCTTTTTCTTTTTAGTAGTTCTTTAAAATCCAGAAGTCTGACCTTCAGTTTAAATCATTTCAAAAATGCTAAACAACTCCAAATGCCCTAATTTGAATTCTACTAGATCCCTACAGGTTTTCCTCAACATTCAGTACCCCTGGTTAGTCCAGTTGATATATAGATTAAATATATTAAATCAATTTCCAGAAAGTAGTTAAAACACTCCTTAAATCCTACTAGTAGTTTTACAACTCTAATTGGAGTGGATCTTTTTTTCACTCCAAGATATTAGTCATACCTTGCATGTCACACCAGCCACATCTTAAATTGCTTCCTAGTTTGCCTCTGGTAAAAATAACAAAAACAGACCATTCCTACAACTAGGAAATTCTCTAAGTCAAATAAAAATAGGTACTGACCTAATTCCAACTCTCATAGTTCCTAAAACATATATTATACCAAACCCTAGTAGCCCATAATTTTATAAGTCTCTCATAGTTCTTAAAACATATATTATACCAAACCCCAGTAGCCCATAATTTTATAAGTCTCTCTTGATTTAGTGTGAATTAATCTGTTTTGGCTTAGTTATTTCACTACTAAAATCACCTCAGCTTTTCTGCAATAGAAAAAGGGTTGATTCCAAATTCTATAGAAAGGTATTCTAAATACCTACCATGTGCCCTTGGAATTAACTCAAAAGCTTCTATAGATTTAATTTGGTGAAAAACACAAAAACCCCACAGAACTGCCTTTGCGAATTTCCCGAGGGCATTCTGGTAATTATTTTGGAATTTCCAACTCTCAGTGATTCAGTACATAAAACTCTATAAAATACTCCAAGGAAATATTTTTTGGAGCTCTAGAACTTTTCTGGTGAATTAATTCCTAAAACTAGAGCTTTTATCACTAGAATATTCATAAGAAATTAACGAGAAGTGATAAAATAGTGAAACCACTTTTGTTGGTTTCATTTTATCAACTCCTATCTATTGGTATCATTTTTACACAATGGCATTATACATATTATGTCCTTAGTCCAAAACACTCTCTTAGGTAGTTTCTAGACTATAAATCCTCAGTGATATTCTTCCATGTTTCCAAGACAAGGCCAATCTTATTAATCCATTCTTCCTAAGACCTACTGATTTGTAAAGTTGTTTTGTTCATTGCTTGATGTATGTATTGCTGATTGTATGCCTTTTGTTGATTGTGTTCTTGCTTGTTTGCATGTGTGCTCCCTGACGATGATAGTTGCGATTATCTCGGAGATCAGGAAGTGGTTCTTATTGGTACTATTGGGAATTCTAAGAAGAAGTCCAGGGACATATTGCCATATTGCTGATAATCAGGAAAGCCACCTTCTTGCTCATAAGCCTTGTCCTACTATTTTACTTATGCATGTTCTATCTCCTGTTTATTAAAAACTGCACAGTTTTACTATATGTTGATGTATACATGGTAGTGGTTTGGCTCCTCTGAACTACTACACTTTTGTACTATTAAGTACAACTCCCTTGATGACACCTACTTGTCCCTAGTATGGTAGATGGTGTAACACACCATGCCCTTTGGAGACCCTGTTTTAGCCGAAGCAAAACTAGAGGTTGGGAAGACCCCCAACAAAGTCTTTATCAAATGTTTTATGATAAAACCTTGGTGAGGTGGGACCTCCTAAGAGATGTTGAGAAAGAAAAAGGTTTTGTTTTACAAAATGCTGGAGGAAAAGCTGGAGGAAAAAAAGGTTTATGAAAATGCACCCAGTTGTTTGCAGTTTTGCTAGAACAATTAACCTGTGCAACCACATTACTCTAGAATGGGATAGGGCTGGATTTGATGTTTGTCTATTCTGGTATAAGCTGCCTCGCAACTACTACAGGGGATCGCGATGTGGGACATCGACCTAGAGAAGGAACGAACTGTTTGCGGACAGCCAAGCGTTACTATGAGCCCCTCATTGAAAGCGCACACTTGAGAAGTGGAAAAAGCGCTTCGGTTCATCCTCGGTACCCGACGTCCCAGTTTTGAGGGGAATAACACTCATAGGGTAGGCACTTATACTAGAGTGGGCATCCAAAGAGTTTTGATCGGTTACTCGACCCACGATCGATGTAGATTAGGGTACTGTACCCGGATGGTGTGGGTAAAGTGTGCAACCTCTGTAGAGTGTAAATCTATTTGAATAGCCGTGTCCGCGGTCATGGACAGTTGGGAAGGTTGTTGTAGAGCAGTGCTGGTTTTGTTTTCAAAAAAAGATTTCGGAAAAGAAATGGCTCTAGAAATGTTTTGACCATGGGATGGTCGTAAAGGAGAAAGGTTTTGACCATGGGATGGTCGTAAAGAAGAAAGGTTTTGACAATGGGATGGTCAGAAGGAGGAGAAAGGAGTTTGGTCATGGGACGACCTGAAGATGAGAACAAATGGGTGATGGCTCATGTATTAACAAGCTCGTTGGGGAACCCCAAGAGGAAGGTATGATGAGCACAACAACAAGTTTCCCTCAGTTATGAAACCAAGGTTTAATCGAACCAGTAGGAGCAAGGAAACACCCCAAAGGTGTTCCTAGACGAGCCTTGGCAGGGCGCACTACCGGTGCTAGTAGCAACATGGAGACATGCACAACACAACCACAGAACTTTGTCCCCAACTTGCCATGAGGTTGTCAATCCCACCATGTTTTGCTGAAAACAAAGGATTAAACGTATCGAATGGAAGGAAGTAATAGTTTGCAGAAAGTAAACACAAATTAGTAAACAATTTATAGATTGTATGTAAAGAAAAAGACCGGGATCCATAGTTCACTAGAGGTGGCTCTCCTTAAGATAGATAACATGGTGGGTGAACAAATTACATCCGGGTAATTGACAAACACCGAGAAAGCAATACATGCATATACTAATCATCTTGACTCCTTTGAGACTTGATTGGGCATTACAACATTATACATAGACCGCCATCCAACTGCATCTATGACTAATAATCCACCTTCAGCCAAACCCCCTCTAGATTATTGCTTTACGAATTGTGTGTAATGTAAACAATACGATTGTTATATGAACAAAGGATTGTTGTTTTAGAGATTTCTGTCACTTCCGCAGATTACTAGAGGCATGAACCCACTATCGAGCATAAATACTAACTCTTGGAGTTTCTAGCATCTACTTGGCCAAGATAACTACTAACAACAGAAAGCATGCAAGATCACAAATAACAAAGACATGATAAAATCAATAATCAATCTAAAATAGCATCTCAATATCCATCAGATCCCCGCAAACACAACATGCAGAATTACAAATAGATGATCTTGATCATGAACGGAGCTCACAAGATCTAGACATGAAAGCACAAAGGAGGAGAACCAGCCATCTAGCTACTACATGGATCCGTAGTCCAAGGATGAACTACTCACGCATCACACCGAAGGCTTGCATGGTGATGAAGAAGGCCTCCAGGGTGAATCCAACTCTCCGGCAGGGTGCCGGGAAGAGCTTCACATCCCTCTCGATCTAGGGATGGAGATGATGGCGGCTACAGACTCTTTTGTGGATTTTTGATCGAGTACTTAGTGTTTTCGTCCAGAGGGCAATATATAGGCGGAAGGAGAGGCCGAGGGGGTGCTGGGGTCGGCTAGACCACCCCCTGGTGCGGGCCAGCCTAGCCATGCGGCCAGGTGGTGTGGCTGGCCCCCCGCCCTTCTCCGTCACGTATTCTGGCATCTGGTTTCTTCCGGAAAAATATTCATTCTCTGACTTTCCTGGAACGAAAAATAGCAGAAAACAGGCAGCTGGCACTGTAGCTCTTGTTAATAGGTTAGTCCAAGAAATCATATGAAAATTACTCTATAGTGTGGGCAAAACACAAGAAAGTGGATAAAACCAAGCATGGAACATCAAAAATTATAGATACATTTGCAATGTATCAACATCCCCAAGCTTAACTCCTGCTCGTCCTCGAGTAGGTAAGTGATAAAAAGAAAGAATAATTTTTGGGGTGGCATGCACCATCAAAGATTTGATCAAATTATTTGTAAAACATTCAGAGCTGGGATCATAGTACTTCAATCATAACATGAAAGACAAAGTTCTAGCAATAAGACAAAGAAACTATGATGCAACATGAAAAGGCACAAACAAAAGATTCATGAATAACAATGCTTTGCAAGACGTTTGTTTGTTTCACATAAAGAAAACATAGCATAATAGTATTCAGCTTGTCCCTCAAAGAGTAGCAAATATAAATGCATAGGACACCTTCAAAGTTCATAAGAGTGACTACATACAAATAGTTTAAAACAAGTAATAAAAAGTTATGCATCAATCAACTAGTCTTGGGACAATGCACATAGAACTAAGAATGGCCACTATGCTCTCAAAGTAGGTGCATAAATGTAGAAGGTGGAGACTCAATATAATGGTGCAAGAAAGGCCTTTATAAAAGGAAGTAGGGATTCAAGTCTCATAAAGAGCTTCCAAAAACTATGGTACTTATAGCTTTCGACTCTCATTACCCCTATCATAAGCATCTTGAAGTGATTAAGGTTAAAGTCAACAAACTATGGTGCACATGCTTGACGAAGTATAAGTTAGAAATATCATGTCCCTTGTATACGAGGGCCGCTCCTCATGCTACTCAAGTTTAGTCACCGGTAAGTTCTTGTCATTGTAAGTACATGTGTATCATAGAGAACCGCCAATGGGGTACCCCTTGCCCGATGATACGGAAGAATCCCCATATCAAAATTACAAGGCAAGCAGACAACGAGCATCTTAGCAATCTTCTTATTTACCATGGGAATATGGTGCTTTTTTCTCTCTTTCCTCTTCTCATAATCGTTTTTTTCGTTTTCTCTTTTTCTCAATATAGGACTCTTTTTTTATAAGAAGAATGCTTCATAGACAGCTCATTATGGTTACGCTGTAGGTTTCCACCATGTCAGCATGGATTAGACCAGCGGCCCGGGCGTTTCTCTAACACATATACATAACTCCATGGACTTACAAGCTCCCCTTTCATTTCACACCGACGACATCCATATACAAAAGAGCATGATATCAACTAGGTACAAGTACCAAGTGCAATGTTGAAAGCGTTCCACATGACAGCATGGTTCTGCTAATCCCTAACAAATAAGTGCAAGCATATACAACATAGACGACACAATGGTTCAAGATTATTACTTTACGAATTGCGTGTAATGTAAACAATACGATTGTTCTATGAACAAAGGATTGTTGTTTTCTCCCTAGGAGCAACAGCACATCTAGTACCTTATAGATTTCTTTCACTTCCCCAGGTTACTAGAGGCATGAACCCACTATCGAACATAAACACTAACTCTTGGAGTTGCTAGCATCTACTTGGCCAAGATAGCTACTAACAACGGAAAGCATGCAAGATCACAAATAACAAAGACATGATAGAATCAATAATCAATGTGAAATAGCATCTCAATATCCATTGGATCCCCGCAGACACAACATGCAGAATTACAAATAGATGATCTTGATCATGAACGGAGCTCACAAGATCTACACATGAAAGCACAAAGGAGGAGAACCAGCCATCTAGCTACTACATGGATCCATAGTCCAAGGATGAACTACTCACGCATCACACCGGAGGCTTGCATGGTGATGAAGAAGGCCTCCAGGGTAAATTCCCCTCTCCGGCAGGGTGCCGGGAAGAGCTTCAGATCCCTCCCGGTCTAGGGATGGTGATGACGATGGCTATAGACTCTTTCGTGGATTTTTATCAGGTTCTTAGGGTTTTCGTCCCAAGGGAAATATATAGGCGGAAGGAGATGCCGAGGCGATGCTGGGGTCGACCAAACCACCCCCTGGCATGGGCCAGGCCTGGCCGTGCGGCCAGGTGGTGTGGCCGGCCCCCAACCCTTCTCTGTCACGTATTCTGGCATCTGATGACTTCCGGAAAAATAGGCACTTTGGCTTTTGTCCCGTCCAATTCCGAGAATATTCATTTTCTGACTTTCATGGAACCAAAAACAGCAGAAAATAGGCAGCTGGCACTGTGGCTCTTGTTAACAGGTTAGTCCAACAAATCATATGAAAAGTACTCCAAAGTGTGGGCAGAACACAAGAAAGTGGATAAAACCAAGCATGGAACATCAAAAATTATAGATACACTTGCAATGTATCAATGGGTACCCCAATCCTAGTGTTTACAAAACTTTTCAAAAGGTTTCAAAAAAGGCTTTACAAAGGTTTTCAACAAAGATATGTAGATGCTATATCTACAAGAGAAACTATTTTAGAAAAGAACCTCTCTTGGAGCCCTCCTACTACCACAGCCATATTGCATATCCTCTTGTTATTATTACTCTCTTAAGGTGGTTTGCGATTACATTCAAAGTACTCACTGGCATTTTCCCTGGCTATTAACTTGGTCAGATATCAAGAAGAAGATGAATTTGATGGCTAAGCGAGCTAGGACATTATCCCAGTCAGTTGCTTGTAGGTTAAGGCATGGCTCGGGCTCTACGCTTAATAAAGTTCCGTTGATGATTGATCGATGTATCCATAATAGAAAATAAGGTCTGGCATGTATTCGTTATATATTGGATGTTTACTTGGATACTTCTCTGTTATGTGCCACGACTAACTGATCATCGGATCGTGGTTGTATGCATAACAGGGATTCTCGGAGGATTAATCCAGGGCCCCACAAATGCTATGCACAAACCTCAAAACACACTTCTCCATCATACTAGAATCTTCTCCCTTGTTTCTCTAGACCTTGTTATCAAAAACTTCACGTGTTAGGTAGCTAATAATCTTTGACTTCTATAGGATGATACAAAGTACAAGGACCAAATATACACCCATACTTTATAGATGTTGATCAAATTTATAATTTTTTGTGCTTTACAAATTATAATTTTATATAGTGATGATATGTCATACATCTACTATCTGAGTCTCACGTGCAACTTACTAGTAGCTAATAATCATTGACTTATAAATGATCTTACCACTATCTAGTGTACAAACAACTTTGAATATTGACCATTGGTTCAAGACTCGCGAATCCAAACATTTCTAGTCTTTGGATCTTCTTTTCCATTATACCATCTTGAAGATTCTATTTTTAGTCTTCATTACAAACCACTATTTCCATTCTAGTATCTTGAAGATTCTATCGGTAGTCTTCATTACAAACCACTATATAGTGTACGAATAACTTTGAATGTATACCGTTGGATCAAGAATCGCGAATCCCAGCTTTTCTAGCTGTTGGATCTTGTTTTCCATTCTAGCATCTAGAATATACTATTTATAGTCTTCCGCATAATGAATGCTATGCACAAACCTCCAAACACACTTCTCCATCATACTAAAATATTCTCCTTGTTTCTCTAGACCATGTGATCAAAAAATTCTTATCTTAGGTAGCTAATAATCTTTGACTTCTACCTGATGATACAAAGTACACAGACCAAATATACACCCATATTGTATAGATGCTGATCAAATTTATAATTTTTTGTGCTTTACCAATTATAATTATATATAGTGATGATATGTCATACGTCTACTATCTGAGTCTCACGTGCAACTTACTAGTAGCTAATAATCGTTGAATTTTACATGATCTTACCACTATATAGTGTACAAACAATTTTGAATATTCACCATTGAATCAAGACTCGCGAATCCCAACATTTTCCGTCGTTGGATCTTGTTTTCCATTCTAGCATCTTGAAGATTCTATTGATAGTCTTCATTACAAACCACTATATAGTGTACGAATAACTTTGAATGTTGTCCATTGGATCAAGACTCGCGAATGCCAGCTTTTCTAGCCATTGGATATTCTTTTCCATTCTAGCATCTAGAAGATTCTATTGATAGTCTTCGGCATAATGAATGATATGCACAAACCTCAAAACAGACGTCTCCATCATATTACAATCTTCTCCCTCGTAGCTAATAATCGTTGACTTCTACAAGATCTTATCTTATCTTATCTTACCACTATATAGTGTATCGATAACTTTGAATGTTGATCGTTGGATCAAGATTGGCGAATCCTAGCATTTCTAGCCGTTGGATATTATTTTCCATTCTTTCATGTAGAAGATTTTATTGATAGTCTTCGTCCTAATGAATGCTATGCACAAATCTCAAAACACACTTCGCCATCATACTAGAATATTCTCCCTGGTTTCTCGAGACCATGTTATCAAAAAATTCATGTGTTAGGTAGCTAATAGTCTTTGAATTATATAAGATGATACATAGTACAAGGACCAAATATACACCTATACTTTATAGATGTTGATCAAATTTATAATTTTTGTGATTTAGCAATTATAATTGTATATAGTGATGATATGTCATACGTCTACTGTCTGAGTCTCACGTGAAACTTACTAGTAGCTAATAATCGTTCACTTCTACATGATATTACCACTATATAGTGTACAAACAACTTTCTATATTGACCATTGGATCAAGACTCGTGAATCCCAACATTTCCAGTCATTGAATCTTCTTTTCAATTATACCATCTTGAAGATTCTATTGATAGTCTTCATTACAAAACACTATATAGTGTACCAATAACTTTGAGTGTTGGACGTTGGATCAAGACTCGTGAATCCCGGCTTTTCTAGCCATTGGATCTTCTTTTCCATTCTAGCATCTAGAAGATTCTATTGATAGTCTTTGGCATAATGAATGATATGCACAAACTCAAAACACACTTCTCCATTATACTAGAAGCTTCTCCCTTGTTTCTCTAGACCATGTTATCAAAAATTTCTTGTGTTAGGTAGCTAATAATCTTTGACTTCTACATGATGATACAAAGTACAAGGACCAAATATACACCCATAGTTTATAGATGTTGATCAAATTTATATTTTTTTGTGCTTTACCAATTATAATTGTATATAGTGATGATATGTCATACGTATACTATCTGAGTCTCATGTGCAACTTACTAGTAGCTACTAATCATTGACTTCTACATGATCTTACCACTATATAGTGTACAAACAACTTTGAATATTGACCGTTGGATCAAGATTCGTAAATCCAAACATTTCCAGTTGTTGGATCTTCTTTTCCATTATACCATCTTGAAGATTATATTGATAGTCTTCATTAACAACCACTATATAGTGTACGAATAACTGTGAGTGTTGGCCATTGGATCAAGACTCACGAATGCCAGCTTTTCTAGCCATTGGATCTTCTTTTCCATTCTAGCATCTAGAAGATTCTATTGATAGTCTTCGGCATAATGAATGCTATGCACAAACCTCAAAACACACTTCTCCATCATACTAGAATATTCTCCCGTGTTTCTCTAGACCATGTTATCAAAAATTTCTTGTGTTAGGTAGCTAATAATCTTTGACTTCTACATGATGATACAAAGTACAAGGAGCAAATATAAACCCATACTTTATAGAAGTTGATCAAATTTATAATTTTTTGTGGTTTAGCAATTATAATTGTATATAGTGATGATATGTCATACGTATACTATCTGAGTCTCATGTGCAACTTACTAGTAGCTACTAATCATTCACTTATACATGATCTTACCACTATATAGTGTACAAACAACTTTGAATATTGACCGTTGGATCAAGATTCGTGAATCCAAACATTTCCAGTTGTTGGATCTTCTTTTCCATTATACCATCTTGAAGATTATATTGATACTCTTCATTAACAACCACTATATAGTGTACGAATAACTGTGAGTGTTGGCCATTGGATCAAGACTCACGAATGCCAGCTTTTCTAGCCATTGGATCTTCTTTTCCATTCTAGCATCTAGAAGATTCTATTGATAGTCTTCGGCATAATGAATGCTATGCACAAACCTCAAAACACACTTCTCCATCATACTAAAATCTTCTCCCTTGTTTCTATAGACCATGTTATCAAAATTTTCATGTGTTAGGTAGCTAATAATCTTTGACTTCCATAGGATTATACAAATTACAAGGACCAAATATACACCCATACTTTATAGATGTTGATCAAATTTATAATTTTTTGTGCTTTACAAATTATAATTTTATATAGTGATGATATGTCATGCGTCTACTACGTGAGTCTTACATGCAACTTACAAGTAGCTAATAATCATTGACTTGCAAATGATCTTACCACAATCTAGTCTATTGACCGTTGGATCAAGACTCGTGACTCCGAACATTTCTAGTCTTTGAATCTTCTTTTCCATTATACCATCGTTAAGATTCTATTTTTAGTCGTCATTACAAACCACTATGTAGTGTACGAATAACTTTTAGTGTTGGCCGTTGGATCCTGACTCGCGAATCCTAGCTTTTCTAGACATTGGATCTTATTTTCCATTTTAGCATCTAGAAGATTCAATTGATAATGTTCGGCATAATGAATGCTATGCATAAACCTCAAAACACACTTCTCCATCATACTAGAATCTTCTCCCTCGTAGCTAATAATTGTTGACTTCTACATGATCTTATCTTATCTTATCTTACCACTATATAGTGTATGAATAACTTTGAGTGTTGGTCGTTGGATCCCGACTCGCGAATCCCAGCTTTTCTAGCCGTTGGATCTTCTTTTGCATTCTAGCATCTAGAAGATTCTACTGATAATCTTCGACATAATGAATGCTATTCACAAACCTCAAAACACACTTCTCCATCATACTAGAATCTTCTCCCTTGTTTCTCTAGACTATGTTATCAAAAATTTCTTATGTTAAGTAGCTAATAATCTTTGACTTCTACATGATCATACAAACTACAAGGAGCAAATATACTTTATAGATGTTGATCAAATTTATAATTTTTTGTTCTTTAGCAATTAAAATTCTACATAGTGATGATATTTCATATGTATACTATCTAAGTCTCACGTGCAAATTACTAGTAGCTAATAATCATTGACTTCTACATGATCTTACCACTATATAGTGTACAAACAACTTTGAATATTGACCGTTGAATCAAGACCCGCGAATCCCAACATTTCCAGTCGTTGGATCTTCTTTTCCATTCTAGCATCTTGAAGATTCTATTGATAGTCTTCACTACAAACCATTATATAGTGTACGAATAACTTTGAATGTTGGCCGTTGGATCAAGACTCGTGAATCCCAGCTTTTCTAGCTGTTGGATCTTCTTTTCCATTCTAGCATCTAGAAGATTCTATTGATAGTCGTTGGCATAATGAGTGTTATGCACAAACCTCAAAACACACTTCTCCATCATACTAGAATCTTCTCCCTTGTTTCTCTAGACTATGTTATCAAAAATTTCTTATGTTAAGTAGCTAATAATCTTTGACTTCTACATGATGATACAAACTACAAGGAGCAAATATACTTTATAGATGTTGATCAAATTTATAATTTTTTGTTATTTAGGAATTAAAATTGTACATAGTGATGATATGTCATATGTATACTATCTAAGTCTCACGTGCAAATTACTAGTAGCTAATAATCGTTGACTTCTACATGATATTACCACTATATAGTGTACAAACAACTTTGAATATTGACCGTTGGATCAAGACCCGCGAATCCCAACATTTCCAGTCGTTGGATCTTCTTTTCCATTCTAGCATCTTGAATATTCTATTGATAGTCTTCACTACAAACCATTATATAGTGTACGAATAACTTTGAATGTTGGCCGTTGGATCAAGACTCGTGAATCCCAGCTTTTCTAGCTGTTGGATCTTCTTTTCCATTCTAGCATCTAGAAGATTCTATTGATAGTCGTTGGCATAATGAGTGCTATGCACAAACCTCAAAACACACTTCTCCATCATACTAGAATCTTCTCCCTTGTTTCTCTAGACTATGTTATCAAAAATTTCTTATGTTAAGTAGCTAATAATCTTTGACTTCTACATGATGATACAAACTACAAGGAGCAAATATACTTTATAGATGTTGATCAAATTTATAATTTTTTGTTATTTAGGAATTAAAATTGTTCATAGTGATGATATGTCATATGTATACTATCTAAGTCTCACGTGCAAATTACTAGTAGCTAATAATCGTTGACTTCTACATGATATTACCACTATATAGTGTACAAACAACTTTGAATATTGACCGTTGGATCAAGACCCGCGAATCCCAACATTTCCAGCCGTTGGATCTTCTTGTCCATTCTAGAATCTTGAAGATTCTATTTATAGTCTTCACTACAAACCATTATATAGTGTACGAATAACTTTGAATGTTGGCCGTTGGATCAAGACTCGTGAATCCCAGCTTTTCTAGCTGTTGGATCTTCTTTTCCATTCTAGCATCTAGAAGATTCTATTGATAGTCGTTGGCATAATGAGTGCTATGCACAAACCTCAAAACACACTTCTCCATCATACTAGAAGCTTCTCCCTTGTTTCTCTAGACCATGTTATCAAAAATTTCTTGTATTAGGTAGCTAATAATATTTGACTTCTACATGATGATACAAAGTACAAGGAGCAAATATACACCCATACTTTATAGATGTTGATCAAATTTATAATTTTTTGTGCTTTGCAAATTATAATTTTATGTAGTGATGATATATCATACGTCTACTGTCCGAGTCTCATGTGCAACTTACTAGTAGCTAATAATCATTGACTTATACATGATCTTACCACTATATAGTGTAGAAACAACTTTGAATATTGACCGTTGGATCAAGATTCGTGAATCCCAACATTTCCAGTTGTTGGATCTTCTTTCCCATTATACCATCTTGAAGATTATATTGATAGTCTTCATTAACAACCACTATATTGTGTACGAATAACTGTGAGTGTTAGCCATTGGATCAAGACTCACGAATGTCAGCTTTTCTAGCCATTGGATCTTCTTTTCCATTCTAGCATCTAGAAGATTCTATTGATAGTCTTCGGCAGAATGAATGCTATGTACAAACCTCAAAACACACTTCTCCATCATACTCAAATCTTCTCCCTTGTTTCTATAGACCATGTTATCAAAAATTTCATGTGTTAGGTAGCTAATAATCTTTGACTTCCATAGGATTATACAAATTACAAGGACCAAATATACACCCATACTTTATAGATGTTGATCAAATTTATAATTTTTTGTGCTTTACAAATTATAATTTTATATAGTGATGATATGCCATACGTCTACTACGTGAGTCTCACGTGCAACTTACAAGTAGCTAATAATCATTGACTTGCAAATGATCTTACCACAATCTAGTCTATTGACCGTTGGATCAAGACTCGTGACTCCGAACATTTCTAGTCTTTGAATCTTCTTTTCCATTATACCATTGTTAAGATTCTATTGTTAGTCTTTATTACAAACCACTATGTAGTGTACGAATAACTTTGAGTGTTGGCCGTTGGATCCTGACTCGCGAATCCTAGCTTTTCTAGACATTGGATCTTATTTTCCATTTTAGCATCTAGAAGATTCAATTGATAATCTTCGGCATAATGAATGCTATGCATAAACCTCAAAACACACTTATCCATCATACTAGAATCTTCTCCCTCGTAGCTATTAATTGTTGACTTCTACATGATCTTATCTTATCTTATCTTACCACTATATAGTGTATGAATAACTTTGAGTGTTGGTCGTTGGATCCCGACTCGCGAATCCCAGCTTTTCTAGCCGTTGGATCTTCTTTTGCATTCTAGCATCTAGAAGATTCTACTGATAATCTTCGACATAATGAATGCTATTCACAAACCTCAAAACACACTTATCCATCATACTAGAATCTTCTCCCTTGTTTCTCTAGACTATGTTATCAAAAATTTCTTATGTTAAGTAGCTAATAATCTTTGACTTCTACATGATGATACAAACTACAAGGAGCAAATATACTTTATAGATGTTGATCAAATTTATAATTTTTTGTTATTTAGCAATTAAAATTGTACATAGTGATGATATGTCATATGTATACTATCTAAGTCTCACGTGCAAATTACTAGTAGCTAATAATCGTTGACTTCTACATGATATTACCACTATATAGTGTACAAACAACTTTGAATATTGACCGTTGGATCAAGACCCGCGAATCCCAACATTTCCAGTCGTTGGATCTTCTTTTCCATTCTAGAATCTTGAAGATTCTATTGATAGTCTTCACTACAACCCACTATATAGTGTACGAATAACTTTGAATGTTTACCGTTAGATCAAGAATCGCGAATCCCACCTTTTCTAGTTGTTGGATCCTCTTTTCCATTCTAGCATCTAGAAGATTCTATTGATAGTCTTCGGCAGAATGAATGCTATGTATAAACCTCAAAACACACTTCTCCATCATACTCAAATCTTCTCCCTTGTTTCTATAGACCATGTTATCAAAAATTTCATGTGTTAGGTAGCTAATAATCTTTGACTTCCATAGGATTATACAAATTACAAGGACCAAATATACACCCATACTTTATAGATGTTGATCAAATTTATAATTTTTTGTGCTTTACAAATTATAATTTTATGTAGTGATGATATGCCATACGTCTACTACGTGAGTCTCACGTGCAACTTACAAGTAGCTAATAATCATTGACTTGCAAATGATCTTACCACAATCTAGTCTATTGACCGTTGGATCAAGACTCGTGACTCCGAACATTTCTAGTCTTTGAATCTTCTTTTCCATTATACCATTGTTAAAATTCTATTGTTAGTCTTCATTACAAACCACTATGTAGTGTACGAATAACTTTGAGTGTTGGCCGTTGGATCCTGACTCGCGAATCCTAGCTTTTCTAGACATTGGATCTTATTTTCCATTTTAGCATCTAGAAGATTCAATTGATAATCTTCGGCATAATGAATGCTATGCATAAACCTCAAAACACACTTATCCATCATACTAGAATCTTCTCCCTCGTAGCTATTAATTGTTGACTTCTACATGATCTTATCTTATCTTATCTTACCACTATATAGTGTATGAATAACTTTGAGTGTTGGTCGTTGGATCCCGACTCGCGAATCCCAGCTTTTCTAGCCGTTGGATCTTCTTTTGCATTCTAGCATCTAGCAGATTCTACTGATAATCTTCGACATAATGAATGCTATTCACAAACCTCAAAACACACTTCTCCATCATACTAGAATCTTCTCCCTTGTTTCTCTAGACTATGTTATCAAAAATTTCTTATGTTAAGTAGCTAATAATCTTTGACTTCTACATGATGATACAAACTACAAGGAGCAAATATACTTTATAGATGTTCATCAAATTTATAATTTTTTGTTATTTAGCAATTAAAATTGTACATAGTGATGATATGTCATATGTATACTATCTAAGTCTCACGTGCAAATTACTAGTAGCTAATAATCGTTGACTTCTACATGATATTACCACTATATAGTGTACAAACAACTTTGAATATTGACCGTTGAATCAAGACCCGCGAATCCCAATATTTCCAGTCGTTGGATCTTCTTTTCCATTCTAGCATCTTGAAGATTCTATTGATAGTCTTCACTACAAACCATTATATAGTGTACGAATAACTTTGAATGTTGGCCGTTGGATCAAGACTCGTGAATCCTAGCTTTTCTAGCTGTTGGATCCTCTTTTCCATGCTAGCATCTAGAAGATTCTATTGATAGTCTGTGGCATAATAAATGCTTTGCACAAACCTCAAAAAACACTTCTTCATCATACTAGAATATTCTCACTTGTTTCTCTAGACCATGTTATCAAAACTTTAATGTGTTAGGTAGCTAATAATCTTTGACTTCTACAGGATGATACAAAGTACAAGGACCAAATATAATCCATACTTTATAGATGTTGATAAAATTTATAATTTTTTGTGCTTTACAAATTATAATTTTATATAGTGATGATATGCCATACGTCTACTACGTGAGTCTCACGTGCAACTTACAAGTAGCTAATAATCATTGACTTGCAAATGATCTTACCACAATCTAGTCTATTGACCGTTGGATCAAGACTCGTGACTCCGAACATTTCTAGTCTTTGAATCTTCTTTTCCATTATACCATCGTTAAGATTCTATTGTTAGTCTTCATTACAAACCACTATGTAGTGTACGAATAACTTTGAGTGTTGGCCGTTGGATCCTGACTCGCGAATCCTAGCTTTTCTAGACATTGGATCTTATTTTCCATTTTAGCATCTAGAAGATTCAATTGATAATCTTCGGCATAATGAATGCTATGGATAAACCTCAAAACACACTTCTCCATCATACTAGAATCTTCTCCCTCGTAGCTAATAATTGTTGACTTCTACATGATCTTATCTTATCTTATCTTACCACTATATAGTGTATGAATAACTTTGAGTGTTGGTCGTTGGATCCCGACTCGCGAATCCCAGCTTTTCTAGCCGTTGGATCTTCTTTTGCATTCTAGCATCTAGAAGATTCTACTGATAATCTTCGACATAATGAATGCTATTCACAAACCTCAAAACACACTTCTCCATCATACTAGAATCTTCTCCCTTGTTTCTCTAGACTATGTTATCAAAAATTTCTTATGTTAAGTAGCTAATAATCTTTGACTTCTACATGATGATACAAACTACAAGGAGCAAATATACTTTATAGATGTTGATCAAATTTATAATTTTTTGTTATTTAGCAATTAAAATTGTACATAGTGATGATATGTCATATGTATACTATCTAAGTCTCACGTGCAAATTACTAGTAGCTAATAATCGTTGACTTCTACATGATCTTACCACTATATAGTGTACAAACAACTTTGAATATTGACCGTTGAATCAAGACCCGCGAATCCCAACATTTCCAGTCGTTGGATCTTCTTTTCCATTCTAGCATCTTGAAGATTCTATTCATAGTCTTAACTACAAACCATTATATAGTGTACGAATAACTTTGAATGTTGGCCGTTGGATCAAGACTCGTGAATCCCAGCTTTTCTAGCTGTTGGATCTTATTTTCCATTCTAGCATCTAGAAGATTCTATTGATAGTCGTTGGCATAATGAGTGCTATGCACAAACCTCAAAACACACCTCTCCATCATACTAGAATCTTCTCCCTTGTTTCTCTAGACTATGTTATCAAAAATTTCTTATGTTAAGTAGCTAATAACCTTTGACTTCTACATGATGATACAAACTACAAGGAGCAAATATACTTTTTAGATGTTGATCAAATTTATAATTTTTTGTTATTTAGGAATTAAAATTGTACATAGTGATGATATGTCATATGTATACTATCTAAGTCTCACGTGCAAATTACTAGTAGCTAATAATCGTTGACTTCTACATGATATTACCACTATATAGTGTACAAACAACTTTGAATATTAACCGTTGGATCAAGACCCGCGAATCCCAACATTTCCAGCCGTTGGATCTTCTTTTCCATTCTAGAATCTTGAAGATTCTATTTATAGTCTTCACTACAAACCATTATATAGTGTACGAATAACTTTGAATGTTGCCTGTTGGATCAAGACTCGTGAATCCCAGCTTTTCTAGCTGTTGGATCTTCTTTTCCATTCTAGCATCTAGAAGATTCTATTGATAGTCGTTGGCATAATGAGTGCTATGCACAAACCTCAAAACACACTTCTCTATCATACTAGAAGCTTCTCCCTTGTTTCTCTAGACCATGTTATCAAAAATTTCTTGTATTAGGTAGCTAATAATCTTTGACTTCTACATGATGATACAAAGTACAAGGAGCAAATATACACCCATACTTTATAGATGTTGATCAAATTTATAATTTTTTGTGCTTTGCAAATTATAATTTTATGTAGTGATGATATATCATACGTCTACTGTCCGAGTCTCATGTGCAACTTACTAGTAGCTAATAATCATTGACTTATACATGATCTTACCACTATATAGTGTAGAAACAACTTTGAATATTGACCGTTGGATCAAGATTCGTGAATCCCAACATTTCCAGTTGTTGGATCTTCTTTCCCATTATACCATCTTGAAGATTATATTGATAGTCTTCATTAACAACCACTATATTGTGTACGAATAACTGTGAGTGTTGGCCATTGGATCAAGACTCACGAATGTCAGCTTTTCTAGCCATTGGATCTTCTTTTCCATTCTAGCATCTAGAAGATTCTATTGATAGTCTTCGGCTTAATGAATGCTATGTACAAACCTCGAAACACACTTCTCCATCATACTAAAATCTTCTCCCTTGTTTCTATAGACCATGTTATCAAAAATTTCATGTGTTAGGTAGCTAATAATCTTTGACTTCCATAGGATTATACAAATTACAAGGACCAAATATACACCCATACTTTATAGATGTTGATCAAATTTATAATTTTTTGTGCTTTACAAATTATAATTTTATATAGTGATGATATGCCATACGTCTACTACGTGAGTCTCACGTGCAACTTACAAGTAGCTAATAATCATTGACTTGCAAATGATCTTACCACAATCTAGTCTATTGACCGTTGGATCAAGACTCGTGACTCCGAACATTTCTAGTCTTTGAATCTTCTTTTCCATTATACCATCGTTAAGATTCTATTTTTAGTCATCATTACAAACCACTATGTAGTGTACGAATAACTTTGAGTGTTGGCCGTTGGATCCTGACTCGCGAATCCTAGCTTTTCTAGACATTGGATCTTATTTTCCATTTTAGCATCTAGAAGATTCAATTGATAATCTTCGGCATAATGAATGCTATGCATAAACCTCAAAACACACTTCTCCATCATACTAGAATCTTCTCCCTCGTAGCTAATAATTGTTGACTTCTACATGATCTTATCTTATCTTATCTTACCACTATATAGTGTATGAATAACTTTGAGTGTTGGTCGTTGGATCCCGACTCGCGAATCCCAGCTTTTCTAGCCGTTGGATCTTCTTTTGCATTCTAGCATCTAGAAGATTCTACTGATAATCTTCGACATAATGAATGCTATTCACAAACCTCAAAACACACTTCTCCATCATACTAGAATCTTCTCCCTTGTTTCTCTAGACTATGTTATCAAAAATTTCTTATGTTAAGTAGCTAATAATCTTTGACTTCTACATGATGATACAAACTACAAGGAGCAAATATACTTTATAGATGTTGATCAAATTTATAATTTTTTGTTATTTAGCAATTAAAATAGTACATAGTGATGATATGTCATTTGTATACTATCTAAGTCTCACGTGCAAATTACTAGTAGCTAATAATCGTTGACTTCTACATGATATTACCACTATATAGTGTACAAACAACTTTGAATATTGACCGTTGGATCAAGACCCGCGAATCCCAACATTTCCAGTCGTTGGATCTTCTTTTCCATTCTATTATCTTGAAGATTCTATTGATAGTCTTCACTACAACCCACTATATAGTGTACGAATAACTTTGAATGTTTACCGTTAGATCAAGAATCGCGAATCCCACCTTTTCTAGTTGTTGGATCCTCTTTTCCATGCTAGCATCTAGAAGATTCTATTGATAGTCTGTGGCATAATAAATGCTTTGCACAAACCTCAAAAAACACTTCTCCATCATACTAGAATCTTCTCACTTGTTTCTCTAGACCATGTTATCAAAACTTTCATGTGTTAGGTAGCTAATAATATTTGACTTCTACAGGATGATACAAAGTACAAGGACCAAATATACACCCATACTTTATACATGTTGATCAAATTTATAATTTTTTGTGCTTTATGTAGTGATGATATATCATATCTCTACTGTCCGAGTCTCACGTCCAACTTATTAGTAGCTAATAATTATTGACTTCTAAATGATTTTACCACTATATAGTGTACAAACAACTAGGAATATTGACCGTTGGATCAAGACTCCTGAATCCCAACATTTCAAGTCATTGGATCTTCTTTTCTATTATACCATCTTAAAGATTCTATTGTTAGTCTTCATTACAAACCACTATATAATGTACGAATAACTTTGAGTGCTGGTCGTTGGATCCCGACTCACGAATCCCAGCTTTTCTAGCCATTGGATCTTCTTTTCCATTCTAGCATCTAGAAGATTCTATTGATAATCTTCGGCATAATGAATGCTTTGCACAAACCTCAAAAAACACTTCTCCATCATACTAGAATCTTCTCCCTTGTTTCTCTAGAGCATGTTTTCAAAAATTTCTTCTGTTACGTAGCTAATAATCTTTGACTTATACAGGATAATACAAAGTATAAGGAGCAAATATACACCCATACTTTATAGATATTGATCAAATTTATAATTTTTGTGATTTAGCAATTATAATTTTCTATAGTGATGATATGTCATATGTACACTATCTAAGTCTCACGTGCAACTTACTAGTAGCTAATAATCGTTGAGTTTCACATGATCTTACCACTATATAGTGTACAAACAACTTCAAATATTGACCATTGGATCAAGACCCACAAATCCCAACATTTCCAGTCGTTGGATCTTCTTTTCCATTCTAGCATCTTGAAGATTCTATTGATAGTCTATATTACAAACCACTATATAGTGTACGAATAACTTTGAGTGCTGGTCGTTGGATCCCGACTCACGAATCCCAGCTTTTCTAGCCATTGGATCTTCTTTTCCATTCTAGCATCTAGAAGATTCTATTGATAATCTTCGGCATAATGAATGCTTTGCACAAACCTCAAAACACACTTCTCCATCATACTAGAATATTCTCCCTTGTTTCTCTAGACCATGTTTTCAAAAATTTCTTCTGTTAGGTAGCTAATAATTTTTGACTTATACAGGATAATACAAAGTACAAGGAGCAAATATACACCCATACTTTATAGATATTGATCAAATTTATAATTTTTTGTGATTTAGCAATTATAATTATATTTGGTGATGATATGTCATACGTATACTATATGCGTCTCACGTGCAACTTACTAGTAGCTAATAATCGTTGACTTCTACATGATCTTACCTCTATATAGTGCAGAAACAACTTTGAATATTGACCTTTGGATCAAGACCAGCGTATCCCAACATTTCCAATCGTTGGATCTTCTTTTCCATTCTAGCATCTTGAAGATTCTATTGATAGTCTTCATTACAAACCATTATATAGTGTACGAATAACTTTGAATGTTTACCATTGGATCAAGACTCGTGAATCTGATTTTTTCTAACCGTTGGATCTTCTTTTCCATTCTAGCATCTAGAAGATTCTATTGACAGTCTTCGGCATAATGAATGCTATGCACAAACCTCAAAACACACTTCTCCATCATACTAGAATCTTCTCCCTTCTTTCTCTAGACCATGTTATCAAAAATTTATTGTGTTAGGTAGCTAATAATCTTTGACTTCTACATGATGATACAAAGTACAAGGACCAAATATACACCCATTCTTTATAGATGTTGATCAAATTTTTTATTTTTTGTGCTTTACCAAAAATAAATGTATATAGTGATGATATGCCATATATATAGTATCTGAGTCTCACTTGCAACTTACTAATTTCTAATAATCATTGACTTCTACATGATCTTACCACTATATAGTGTACAAACAACTTTGAATATTTCCCGTTGGATCAAGACCCGTGAATCCCAACATTAGCAGCCGTTGGATGTTCTTTTCCGTTCTAGCATCTTGAAGATTATATTGATAGTCTTAATTACAAACCACTATATAGTGTCCGAATAACTTTGAATGTTTACCATTGGATCAAGGATCGTGAATCCCAGCTTTTCTAGCCATTTGATATTCTTTTCCATTCTAGCATCTAGCAAATTCTTTTAATTGTCTTCGGCATAATGAATGCTATGCTAAAACCTCAAAACACACCTCTCCATCATACTAGAATATTCTCCCTTGTTTCTCTAGACCATGTTATCAAAAATTTCATGTGTTAGGTAGCTAATAATCTTTGACTTCTACAGGATGATACAAAGTACAAGGAGCAAATATACACCCATACTTTATAGATGTTGATCAAATTTATAATTTTTCGTGCTTTACAAATTATAATTGTATATAGTGATGATATGTCATACGTACACTATCTAAGTCTCACGTGCAACTTACTAGTAGCTAATAATCGTTGACTTCTACATGATCTTACCACTATATAGTGTACAAACAACTTTTAATATTTACCGTTGGTTCAAGACTCCCGAATCCCAACATTTCCAGTCATTGGATCTTATTTTCCATTATACCATCTTGAAGATTCTATTGAAAGTCTTCATTACAAACCACTATATAGTGTAGAATAACTTTGAGTGTTGGCCGTTGGATTCCGACTCGCGAATCGCAGCTTTTCGTGCTATTGGATCTTATTTTCCATTCTAGCCTATAGAAGATTGTATTGATAATCTTCGGCCTAATGAATGCTATGCACAAACCTCAAAACACACTTTTCCATCATACTACAATATTCTCGCTAGTTTCCCTAGACCATGTTATCAAAAAATTCTTCTGTTAGGTAGCTAATAATCTTTGACTTCTACATGATGATACAAAGTAGAATTAGCAAATATACACCTATACTTTATAGATATTGATCAAATTTATATATTTTTTGCTTTACCAATTATAATTGTATATAGTGATGATATGTCATACATATACTATCTGAGTCTCACCTGAAACTTAGTCGTAGCTAATAATCATTGACTTATACATGAT
Organism: Avena eriantha; assembly: GCA_910589775.1. Lineage (NCBI taxonomy): Eukaryota > Viridiplantae > Streptophyta > Magnoliopsida > Poales > Poaceae > Avena > Avena eriantha. Next base: position 81,100,609 of record OU342740.1, read on the forward strand.
CTTATCTCTATATAGTGTACAAACAACTTTAAATATTGACCATTGGATCAAGACCCACAAATCCCAACATTTCCAATCGTTCGGTCTTCTTTTCTATTCTAGCATCTTGAAGATTCTATTGATAGTCTTCATTACAAACCACTATATAGTGTACGCATAACTTTGAATGTTTACCATTGGATCAAGACTCACGAATCCCAAGTTTTCTAGCCGTTGGATCTTCTTTTCCATTCTAGCATCTTGAAGATTCTATTGATAGTCTTCGCCATAATGAATGCTATGCACAAACCTCAAAACACACTTCTCCATCATACTAGAATATTCTCCCTCGTAACTGCTAATCGTTGTCTTCTACATGATCTTATCTTATCTTACCACTATATAGTGTATGGATAACTTTGGACGTTGACTATTGGATCCAGATTCGTGAATCCCTGCATTTCTAGCCGTTGGATCTTCTTTTCTGTTCTAGCATCTAGAAGATTCTATTGATAGTCTTCGACCTAATGAATTATATGCACAAACCTTAAAACACACTTCTCCATCATACTAGAATCTTCTCCCTTGTTTCTCTAGACCATGTTTTCAAAAATTTCTTCTGTTAGGTAGCTAATAATCTTTGACCTATACAGGATAATACAAAGTACAAGGAGCAAATATACACCCATACTTTATAGATATTGATCAAATTTATAATTTTTGTTATTTAGCAATTATAATTGTATATAGTGATAATATGTCATATGTACACTATCTAAGTCTCACGTGCAACTTACTAGTAGCTAATAATCGTTGACTTTCACATGATCTTACCACTATTTAGTGTACAAACAACTTTGAATATTGACCGTTGGATCAAGACTCCCGAACCCCAACATTTCCAGTCATTGGATCTTCTTTTCCATTATACCATCTTGAAGATTCTACTGAAAGTCTTCATTACTTACCACTATATAGTGTAGAATAACTTTGAGTGTTGGCCATTGGATTCCGACTCGCGAATCCCAGCTTTTCTTGCTATTGGATCTTCTTTTCCATTCTAGCATCTAGAAGATTCTATTGATAGTCTTCGGCATAATAATTGCTTTGTTCAAACCTCAAAACACACTTCTCGATCATACTAGAATCTTCTGACTTGTTTGTCTAGACCATGTTATCAAAAATTCCATGTGTTAGGTAGCTAATAATCTTTGACTTCTACAGGATGATACAAAGTACAAGGACCAAATATTCACCCATACTTTATAGATATTGATCAAATTTATAATTTTTTGTGCTTTACAAATTATAATTTTCTATAGTGATGATATGTCATACGTATATTATTCGAGTCTCACGTGAAACTTAGTAGTAGCTAATAATCATTGACTTATACATGATCTTACCTCTATATAGTGTACAAACAACTTTAAATATTGACTATTGGATCAAGACCCACAAATCCCAACATTTCCAGTCGTTGGATCTTCTTTTCCATTCTAGCATCTTGAAGATTCTATTGCTTCATTACAAACCACTATATAGTGTACGAATAACTTTGAGTGCTGGTCGTTGGATCCTGACTCACGAATCACAGCTTTTCTAGCCATTGGATCTTCTTTTCCATTCTAGCATTTAGAAGATTCCATTGATAATCTTCGGCATAATGAATGCTTTGCACAAACCTCAAAACACACTTCTCCATCATACTAGAATCTTCTCCCTTGTTTCTCTAGAACATGTTTTCAAAATTTTCTTCTGTGAGGTAGCTAATAATCTTTGACTTATACAGGATAATACAAAGTACAAGGAGCAAATATACACCCATACTTTATCGATATTGATCAAATTTATAATTTTTTGTGATTTAGCAATTATAATTATATATGGTGATGATATGTCATATGTATACTATATGCGTCTCACGTGCAACTTACTAGTAGCTAATAATCCTTGACTTCTACATGATCTTACCTCTATATAGTGCAGAAACAACTTTGAATATTGACCTTTGGATCAAGACCAGCGTATCCCAACATTTCCAGTCGTTGGATCTTCTTTTCCATTCTAGCATCTTGAAGATTCTATTGATAGTCTTCATTACAAACCATTATATAGTGTACGAATAACTTTGAGTGTTTACCATTGGATCAAGACTCGTGAATCCGATCTTTTCTAGCCGTTGGATCTTCTTTTCCATTCTAGCATCTAGAAGATTCTATTGACAGTCTTCGGCATAATGAATGCTATGCACAAACCTGAAAACACACTTCTCCATGATAATAGAATATTCTCCCTTCTTTCTCTAGACCATGTTATCAAAAATTCATTGTGTTAGGTACCTAATAATCTTTGACTTCTACATGATGATACAAAGTACAAGGACCAAATATACACCCATTCTTTATAGATGTTGATCAAATTTATTATTTTTTGTGCTTTACCAATTATAAATGTATATAGTGATGATATGTCATATATATATAGTATCTAAGTCTCACTTGCAACTTACTAGTTTCTAATAATCATTGACTTCTACATGATCTTACCACTATATAGTGTACAAACAACTTTGAATATTGCCCGTTGGATCAAGACCCATGAATCCCAACATTACCAGCAGTTGGATCTTCTTTTCCGTTCTAGCATCTTGAAGATTCTATTGGTAGTCTTAATTACAAACCACTATATAGTGTACGAATAACTTTGAATGTTTACCATTGGATCAAGAATCGTGAATCCCACCTTTTCTAGCCATTTGATATTCTTTTTCATTCTAGCATCTAGAAAATTCTTTTAATTGTCTTCGGCATAATGAATGCTATGCTCAAATATCAAAACACACTTCTCCATCATACTAGAATGTTCTCCCTTGTTTCTCTAGACCATGTTATCAAAAATTTCATGTGTTAGGTAGCTAATAATCTTTGACTTCTATAGGATCATACAAAGTACAAGGAGCAAATATACACCCATACTTTATAGATGTTGATCAAATTTATAATTTTTCGTGCTTTACAAATTATAATTGTATATAGTGATGATATGTCATACGTACACTATCTAAGTCTCACGTGCAACTTACTAGTAGCTTATAATCGTTGACTTCTACATGATCTTACCACTATATAGTGTACAAACAACTTTTAATATTTACCGTTGGTTCAAGACTCCCGAATCCCAACATTTCTAGTCATTGGATCTTCTTTTCCATTATACCATCTTGAAGATTCTATTGAAAGTCTTCATTACAAACCACTATATAGTGTAGAATAACTTTGAGTGTTGGCCGTTAGATTCCGACTCGCGAATCCCCTCTTTTCGTGCTATTGGATCTTCTTTTCCATTCTAGCATTGAGAAGATTGTATTGAATCTTCGGCCTAATGAATGCTATGCACAAACCTCAAAATACACTTCTCCATCATACTAAAATATTCTCGCTAGTTTCCCTAGACCATGTTATCAAAAAATTCTTCTGTTAGGTAGCTAATAATCTTTGACTTCTACATGATGATACAAAGTAGAATTAGCAAATATACACCCATACTTTATAGATATTGATCAAATTAATATTTTTTTTTGCTTTACCAATAATAATTGTATATAGTGATGATATGTCATACGTATACTATCCGAGTCTCAACTGAAACTTAGTAGTGGCTAATAATCATTGACTTATACGTGATCTTATCTCTATATAGTGTACAAACAACTTTAAATATTGACCATTGGATCAAGACCCACAAATCCCAATATTTTCAGTCGTTGGATCTTCTTTTCTATTCTAGCATCTTGAAGATTCTATTGATAGTCTTCATTACAAACCACTATATAGTGTACGAATAACTTTGAATGTTTACCGTTGGATCAAGACTCTTGAATCCCAGGTTTTCTAGCCGTTGGATCTTCTTTTCCATTCTAGCATCTTGAAGATTCTATTGATAGTCTTCGGCATAATGAATGCTATGCACAAACCTCAAAACACACTTCTCCATCATACTAGAATATTCTCCCTCGTAACTGCTAATCGTTGACTTCTACATGATCTTATCTTATTTACCACTATATAGTGTATGGATAACTTTGGATGTTGACTGTTGGATCAAGATTCGTGAATCCCTGCATTTCTAGCCGTTGGATCTTCTTTTCTGTTCTAGCATCTAGAAGATTCTATTGATAGTCTTCGACCTAATGAATTATATGCAGAAACCTCAAAATAGACTTCTCCATCATACTAAAATATTCTCCCTTGTTTCTCTAGACCATGTTATCAAAAATTTCATGTGGTAGGTAGCTAATAATATTTGACTTCTACATGATTATACAAAGTACAAGGACCAAATATACACCCATACTTTATAGATGTTGATCAAATTTATAATTTTTTGTGCTTTACCAATTATAGTTTTATATAGCGATGATATCTCCTATGTCTACTATATGATTCTCATGTGCAAGGCACGTGTAACTTACTAGTTTACACGATGCATGAGTAGTATATTTTTTTCTTAGACATATGGTCACCTCTACCCACGCGATGTACATGCTGAGAGAATAAAACATTGGCAGGGGAAGAGGGCAGCCGTGAAGAGAAGTTGAAAGTGGTTCCATGTCAGAGAAAAGTTATGATGGGTTTATGACACGAGATACCCCTATGGCCTTATAGTGTACACTCTACTAGTAGTAAATTTCAGGAGCTATGCATGCAAAACAAATCTTGTGTTTTCTCTCTCCTTTGCTATGCTCCATCTCTGCTCCCCTTTCCTCTCGCGCACCAGTCCGGCTGATCTCTCTCCCCTCATCCACAGCGTGGCGCTGCGCACGTGTGCCTTGGTACGGCAGCTCTGTGTCTCTGGCGTGTTCGGCAGCCATGTGTTGGTGTGGAGTAGGGATGAGGAGGAGTAGTAGTACATAGGAAGGAAACCACTTTAGTCCTTGGCGACACAAACATTCAAACTTTTCTGATTTTCGAAATTTTCACTTGCTTCCCAAACATCAGGAGGGAAGGTTATTCAAAAGATCGGACAAACATTGGGAGGGAAGGCAATTTTGAATCCGCTTTGAACATGATCACATTGAACAAACAAAAAACAAAAGTTTTACTCATGATGTCCTATCATGTCTTGTGCACCACGTGCCATGAAAACTTTAATCATGGGATTAGATAAGTTTTGGAAAAATAGCATCACAATAATGTCCTACCATGTGTATGGTCATTATTGGGTTTATTTCAACCCAAACGACCAATGTCATCAAGGCCATATTGACATCATAGTTTACAATTTGATAGAGTTCCCACAATAGTTTGATAGATGGGAACATGTTGCCGTAGTAAGCATTGTTGCATGTGGCAGTTTCCAACAATTAGGACGATGATGTTTTTTTGTGAAGAAAGTCTAAATAATATGGTTCGGAATGCCACAAGCCAATGGTTTCACACATATTGTAGTTGATCATGGTTCCTATCTATCTTCGGTATAAATGTTAGTACATATTACGATCGGTCATGACATGCGGTACTAGTACACATACTACTAGTAGATTTTCTCTCTCCTTCGCCCCCCTCTCACCATCCATCCACTATCCTCGCCATTTCTTGTTCCTTCCTGTGTAAGATTTCACACAATGATTATACTTCTAGTCTGAGATGCAGCGGTACATAAAAAGATGAGACCCACACCATATCACCATCAATCAAGTTTGGTGACGCAACTTTGTGAAGAGTATACGTATACTAGTTGTATTGTAGCTAGATAAGGATGTACTACTATAGACACTTAATTTTTAACGGACGAAGTAAGAGAAACCGAGTAATTCAGCAGGTCTGCATGATTCTCTTCATTTTTGGATAAAGCGGGGTGCCTCCTGAATTCTCTGGGCAAAGAAAAATCAAGAACCAATAAGTCTAGTATAATCCTTTTTTTGTTGACGGAACGAGTCTGCTACAATCTATTTATGATATTTTGGGATAGTTTTCAGGGTATTAACACAACCATGACTATAAATAGACATTCTAAATTGCAAGAGTACGCACCCCTAGTTACACCCAAAACACCCAACCTACCGTTTCTTAGAACTCGATATCTCTCTATTTCCTTCCAAAATGTCGTATGACACCACTCTCAAGAACACGTTGATTGACCTGACAAATGGAAAGTCCCCGAAACTCCGCATAGAAGCCCAGACTCAATCGACGGGCCATGGTTGTTGCCACTGTCTGACTCCTCTGATGAAGAAGATAGCCACTGGAAGCGCTTTTTCGAAGGGACGCCACCACCAACGCCAAGCGACTCCGATAAGACAAAAGATGAGACTAAGGAAGAGGAGGATTCTGAGGTCGACCTTTAGGAGCAGGCTGATGACGATGATAGGGAGGAGGCCGAGGATGACGATAGGGAGGAGGCCGAGGATGATGAGGAGGAGGTCTCTTCCCTCCCCCCAGAAGAAGCGTGCCCGGGTGCAAAATTAAATGGCGTCTAGGGAAGAGGTGAGTAATGAGTGAATATTTGCATCACGTTTTATATTGTTTTTTTATATTGTCTTTTTTCATTGTGGATGTAGGATCTTGGTATTTTACGATGCTCGCACACACATTTTATGTCAGTTTTCACCGGGATCAGGACAAATGATGGATCCAATGGACACATTTCTTTGAGCAGTTATATTGGGGAGAAAAGGAGTCAAATATAACGTAAATAACTTATTTGGGAAATATTAATAATACTAGAAGAAAACTTGAAGCAATCAAGGGAGACAGACAGTTTAACGACCAACTATACGGCGAGAATAATTTTCCGGCCGTATAGTTCCCGCCGTATAGTTGGCGCCACCTCCATCGCCTCAAATAGTTTCACCCCGTGCAACTGGATCAGAGAGACGACATACAAAAGAACAAGAAATCGTGAAAACCTCACCTCCAGAAAGCAACTTGAGGGGGAACTTGCCCATGGTATCCATCTTCCCTCTACGCAGATCTGGGAGGCCAAGGCATCGATCTCCATCTTCATCAACAGCTGCACCATCACCACCTCCATCCATCCCATCTCATCCATCTAGATCTTGTTGTAATTTCCGTACTCATTGTGGATTTATACAAGTACTGTTCATCTATTATTTTTTCCATCACCATTACCATGATGTTGATTACCTCCATGTCTGAGTAGATCTCTAGTTCTTAGGGAGATGGAGAAACCCTAGCATATGATTGAGATGAGACCGAGATTATTATGTTATACATCATTATGTGTATGTGTTAATTGTCTTCATCTTGATGTTGGAAGTTGTGCACCTCCTTCATATTTGCATCCTACGGGGACTCGATGATCTGCAGCGACTAACCACTGTAGTTCTCCTCTTGGCTGATCACTGAGTTGCACTCCATAGAACTCGGGATGCGGGCGTCCGAGAAACTCTGCTAGCTGACTCAAGTCCCTCTCGAAGACGAGTTCTCCTCCGTTGCCAAGCTGGTTAAACTTGCTTTACTTGACTTTCATCTATAAGCAATTACGATGAGTAAGTTAGTGAGGTGATCAAGTGTGTCAAATTTTATGTAGGATTTCAAGAATTTTGAGGAACATGTGAACTCTCTTTTTTGGAAGAATCTTACGGATAAGAGTGAGAATAGGTTTTCATAAATACTCACTTCCTTCATTTTGAAACTATGTTTTTCAGACGTCCATTCTAACTAGGGTGTCTTATGGTCAACCTGGCTCTAATACCAACTTGTAAACACCCGGATTTTTAAGTCCAGATGATTGTTATGCCATACCTCGAAATCCTAGGAATACCATTTTTGCGAGACATAACATAATTGATAGCACAGTACCTCATCCATTACAAACCATAATAGTCTTACAAATAGTTGATATCATGATCAACTCTTAATACACATCAAAGCAGCGGAAATAAACATAGTGGAGACTCCATCTTCATTGTCACAGGCAATGCTGACGATGGGAGATGATCCTAGTTATCATAGACGTCCTGCTATCCGTCCTCCAGATAATCCTCTTCATAGTCTTGCCATGGGAATAGCTAGGGACAAAGCCATGAGTACTTTTAAAGTAAACTATCACTAATGCAAGTAAGACAATTCTAGTAGGAATCCTAAGATCTAGGCTTGTTTGCAATAAGCCAGTTTTATTTTAGAAGTTCTTAGTAGTAAAGACCTATTTTAGTTGTATAGATTACTCAAGTGGAAACATAGTTTTCATTTCCACAACCCTGTTATGGTCAAGTCAGAGTGATATTTCAAGTCACAAGTCATTTTGAAAACATTTGACAACGGAACAGGATGGCCATCCAACTGTCCATGACGGTGGACACGGCTATTCGAATAGTTTGACACTCTGTAGAGGTGGTACACTTTCATCACAACATGGGATACATCAGCCAAGGATAACCCTAAATCATCATACTTGGTATGCGGATAATCAATCATAACCTTTCAATTACACACCGTAGTATAGGCACCTCCCCTATGAGCTTGGCCTCCCAGCCATGGCAATTCGCCATCCTGGGAACTACATAGGTGGTCACTTCTTTCGCTCACAACTATGAGGTAGCCTCAGCTTAACCCCTTTTTCCACGAGGGAACCCATACTAAGACACATAAACTTTAAGTTAAGCCATACCCAATTTAGGTATTGTGGTTGTACGGTAAAGCTGGAATGGTATCACATCCGAACCCAACCATCAGTTTTTTCTTCAAAGTCAAGTCACATCCCTCATTCATCATCATCTTCAAGTCATTTTGTTTCATAACGAATGTCCAAACATTTCAATAAAATGACTCATCATTCTAAGGTTTTCATAATAATTTGCTCCGAGTGTTCCCATCTAAAGTGATCAATATTAGTTTAGCACAAGAAACTATCAATGAGGGTGTCACTATTGAGGGGTGATAACAAAGTCTAACTACCTAAGCCTAGTTCTATGCTCTTGATTGCATCTGTCCTATTTTTTCACTCATCACCAATAATTAAATATTTAAGAAACTTTGGTAAATGGAAAAATAAAGCTTGTAGGTAAAACTTGGTCTTGGTATAATCAAATTTATAATTTTTTGTGCTTTACCAATTATAATTTTATATAGTGATGATATGTCATACGTCTACTATCGGAGACTCACGTGCAAGGAAAGTGTAACTTACTAGTTTACACAATGCGAGAGTAGTGTATTTCTTTGCTTGGACACATGGTCACCTCTGTCCACACGCTATACATGGTGAGAGAATAAAACGTTGGCAGGGGAAGAGGGCAGCAGCAAAGAGAAATTGAAGGCGGTTCCATGTCAGAGCAAAGTTATGATGGGTTTCTGACACGAGGTACTCCTACGCCCTTATAGTGTACACTGTACTAGTAGTAAATTTCAGGACCTTTGCACACAAAACAAATCGTGTGTTTTCTCTCTCCTTCGCTATCCTCCATATCTCTTCCCCTTTCCCCTCGTGCAGCGGTCCGGCTGATCTCTCTCCCATCGTCCACAGCGTGGCGCTGCGCACTTGTGCCTTGGTACGGCGGCTCTGTGTCTCTGGCGTGTTTGGTAGCCGCGCGTTGGTGTGGAGTAGGGACAAGTAGTAGTAGTAGTACAAAGGAAGGAAAGCACTTTGGTCCTTGGCGGCACAAAAATTTAAACTTTTCAGATTTTTGAAATTTGCACTTGCTTCCCAAACATCGGGAGGGAAGGCAATTTTTAACCCGTTTTAAACATTGATCGTTGGATCAATACTGACAAATCCAAACTTTGAACATTGACTGTTCGATCAAGACTGGCAAATCCAAACTTTGCTAACCGTTGGATCTTCTTTTCCATTCTTAGCATCTAGAAAGATTCTACCGATATTCTTCAGCACAGTGGACGCTAGTATGCGCAAACCTCAAAACACACACTTCGTTACTTAGTTTCAGGGTCCTTGTGCTAAATGGATGCATGGACTTGAAATGCAATTTTCATTTTTTATGAGGTCCTTGATGTAATTTGCACTTCCACCGACCGTCTTAACACTCAAGCACCTCGCTCCTACGAGCAACCATTAGATCGGCCATTCCTGGTACTTCTTATCTTATCTTTATCTTGTCTTATCTCTTACAATACCATACCACCATTGTATAGTGTACGAATTAACTTTAAACATTGACCACTTGAGCAAGACTAGCAAATCAAAACATTGCTAACCGTTAGATCTTATATTTTCCCTTAGCATCGAGAAAGATTCTATTGATAGTCTTTAGCATGATGAACGATAGTATGCACAAACCTCAAAACACACACACTTCATTATTCAGTTTTAGGGTCATTGTGTTAAATTGATGGACTTGGATGCGATTTTAATTTTTTTATGAGGTCCTTGATGTAACTTGTACTTCCATCGACCGTGTTAACTCTCAAGCACCTCTCTCCTATGAGACCTACCATAGTTAAAAGAAAATGCAACCACCCCAATTATCACAAAAAGTAGACCAATGGTTTCTTATACATAATGCCCAAGTTTTTATTACTAGGATTTTTCAAGCTTCCTAGCAAACTTTGCACACTTTAGTGACTTCTTATCGATTTAATGAAATTAGGTCAAACTTGAGCTACAAGTAAGCATGATAGATTGCTCTTGAGATAAATGTAATTTCGTAGGTAGATGGGTGCATCTTCTTCTAGTAAACAATGTCGTCGGTGTGAGTTTCTAACTATGAGGAAAGAAAATCCTCAGTTTTTCGAGTGATGATGAGATGGTTCTTTTCTATAAAGAAAGTCTAAAGAATATGGATCTCAATGCCATGAGCCAAGATTTTAGACATAATAAGTGGACCAACATGTTTTACTTATGATTCCCATCTTTTATGAGTTTTCAAACTCCCTATACAACTAATTAACTTTGCCCCACTTGAATGACTTCATGCCTATATTTATCGAAATTTGGTCAAACATGAACTACAATAACTAAATTGTAGGTTGCTTCTAAAGAACTACAAAAAACTTTTGGAGGTGTACCCATTAGGGGCTCAGTTAATATATCATAAACCAACCGAGAGTTTTGAGAATAGGTTTTTAACTCCTTTCAAATTAAGATTTTGCATCTTGACAATTTAACAAAAAAATAGCTCAAGCTTAAGCTAAAAGTAAGCGCGATAGATATTTCTTTTATTAAATGTCTCTTTTGAGGTAGATGGATGCATCTTCTTGTAGTAATCAGTACCGTCGGTGTGAGTTTCAAACTATCAGGAAAGAACATTCTCAATTTTCTAAGTGATGATGAGATTATTCTTCGTTTTTGTAAACAAAGTCCGAAGGATATGGATCTGCATGCCACAAGCTAAGCTTTCAGACATATATAGTGGACCTTCATGCTGTACTTATGATTCCCGTGTTTTATGTGTTTTCAAACTTATTCCTATAGCTAAGTTTGCCCACTTGAAAGTGATTTTATGTCGATTTGTTGTAATTAGGTCATTTTTTTTACTACAAGTAAATTGTAGGTTGCAGTGAAAGTTTTACGATTTATGGAGGTAACCATCCACCACCGATAGTTTTTACAACAAGTTCAAATTCTTGCTAAGATTTTGCATCTTGACAATTTAACGAAATTAGGTCAAACTTGAGCTACAAGTAAATGCAATATATTGCTCTTGAATTAATTGTCTTTTCAGAGGTAGACGGGTGCATATTCTTGTAGTAAACAATGGAGCGACGTGAGTTTCCAAATATCAGGAAATATCATTCTTAATTTTCCGAGTGATGACGAGATTGTTCCTTTCTGTAAACACAGTCTGAAGAGTATGGATCTGAATGCCACAAGCCATGTTTTTAGACATCTTACCACCATATAGAGTATGAATAACTTTTAATATTGACCTTTGGATCGATACTAGCGAATCCAAACATTTCCAGCCATTGGATCTTCTTTTCTATTCTAGCATCTAGAAGATTCTATTGATAGTCTTGAACAAAATGAATGCACTATGCGTAAACCTCTCAAAACACACTTCTCCATCAGACTAGAATCTTCTCCCTCGTTTAGTGTTAGGTAGCTAATAATATTTGAGTTGTACACATGATGATAGAAAGTAGAAGAACCAAATATACACCCATACTTTATAGATATTGATCAAATTTATATTTTTTCGCTTTACCTATAATAATTTTATATAGTGATGATATGTCAGACGTCTATTATCTGAGCCTCATGTTCGGGGCACATGGAACTTACTAGTACCTTATCTTACCACTATATAGTGTATGAATAACTTTGAATGTTGACCGTTGGATCAAGACTCGTGAACCCCAGCATTTCTAGCCGTTGGATATTCTTTTCCATTCTAATATCAAGAAGATTCTATTGATAGTCTTCGGAATAATGAATGCTATGCACAAACCTCAAAACACACTTCTCCATCATACTAGAAGCTTCTCCCTTGTTTCTCTATACCATGTTATCAAAAATTTCATGTGTTAGGTAGCTAATAATCTTTGAGTTCTACATGATGATACACTGTACAAGGACCAAATATACACCCATACTTTATAGATGTTGATCAAATTTATAATTTTTTGTGCTTTACCAATTATAATTGTATATAGCGATGATATGTCATACATCTACTATCTGAGTCTCATGTGCAACTTACTAGTAGTTAATAATCGTTGACTTCTACATGATCGTACAACTATATAGTGTACAAACAACTTTGAATACTGACCGTTGGATAAAGACTCGCGAATCCCAACATTTCCAGTCACTGGATCTTCTTTTCCATTCTAGCATATTGAAGATTCTATTGATAGTCTTCATTACAAACCACTATATAGTGTACGAATAACTTTGAATGTTGACCGTTGGATCAAGACTCACGAATCCTAGCTTTTCTAGCCGTTGGATCTTCTTTTCCATTCTACCATCTAGAAGATTCTATTGATACTCTTAGGCAGAATGAATGCTATGCACAAACCTTAAAACACACTTCTCCATCATACTAGAATCTTCTCCCTTGTTTCTCTGGACCATGTTATCAAAAATGTCATGTGTTAGGTAGCTAATAATATTTGACTATGGTATGGTTTGTGAAGACTGATACCATGTCACATTCAAAATTTCTATCTGCACATCTATATCACTAGTCTCCTTTCACAAATGAATGCTGAAAATAAAGAGAAATTGTGCCGAATAACGCTTAGCAAACCGAACTGGATCTTGTGCATTGGTTGGCCACCTGAGCGCAATAGTAAGAATAGTTAGGTTTTAATCTTCTAAGCACTTTTTGCTTCTTATATTTTGATCATGTGTTCCTCCCATGTTGCAGAAAGGTGCGGTAAGTCTACAACAAAAATTCCAGGCATGCCAGACGAGCAAAAAAGAAGGGCTCAATCCCTCTGCTGAGAGGGTTATTGTATCTCTTATGTTCGATTGATATTTTGTGATGACACACCCTCATCGATTTATATGTATAGTTAGATGTGCAACACTGCCTGAACTACTGCCCAGTTTTATTTTTAATTTAAGTAGATGATTTCCAACTAGTGTGAGTTTCAGTTTTCAATTGTACAAAGAGTTGTCTTGTGTATATCATGCACCCAACGATGAAGAAACAGACAGATGCCATATTCTCATAGTCCTGTTATTGCGTGCTAGTGATAAAATTCTTATCAGTATGATCAGATAGCTATACTTTTACTACAATATATATGATGCGTAATTAGCCATGCCAACTTGTAAGATTTGTTCATAGACAGGTTAAATGTGTTGTCTACATGTTTCTCTGTATTAGCTTTTCTTCTCTCACCCATGTCTACCAACTAATAACCTTACAAAATAAATTGAATGAGGAGATGGCAAAACCTGGGAAAGATGGTCTGGAACAAACCAACGAAGAATGTCTGGAAACATTTAAAATGCTACCAAAAGGTGAAGGTCATCATAAAAGCACATTCCTGTGTAATGTTGGGTTGTCGCAGTGCAAGTCCAAGTCCAAGTCGGCGTATTTGTCTAGTTAGGAAGAAATTGTAGCACTACGGGCTGAATAGGAAGTGCATAGATGAACAAGTGATGTGGAGTTGGAGATGTTACGAGATCAACAGAATTCTCGAGAGCCCATAGATGAAGAGACTCTTCTAAATTGAAGATGAACCCTCACAATGATAGTATAGTATAATGGTCTTGTGAAATGGTTCCTGCTATAGAGTCCGGGTTGTGTTTGGGGCCATGTAACAAAAATGGAGGGAGTATTTTTTTTGCATCATGCTGCTATCTGTTTACTGTATGCTCGATGCAAAAAAATCATGTGCTAGAACCTCACTCTCTCAGCCTTGGATTCATGAACCTCAAAAAATCCATGAAAGAGTCTGTAGCCACCATCATCTCCATCCCTACATTGGGAGGGATCTGAAGCTCTTCCCGGCACCCTGCCGGAGAGGGGAATTCACCCTGGAGGCCTTCTTCATCATCATGCAAGCCTCTAGTGTGATGCGTGAGTAGTTCATCTCTAGACTGCGGGTCCATGTAGTAGCTAGATGGCAGGTTCTCCTCCTTTGTGCTATCATGTTTAGATCTTGTGAGCTCCGTTCATGATCAAGATCATCTATTTGTAATTCTGCATGTTGTGTTTCCAGGGATCCGATGGATATTGAGATGCTATTTCAGATTGATTATTGATTCTATCATGTCTTTTTTTTGATATTGCATGCTTTCCGTTGTTAGTAGCTATCTTGGAAAAGTAGATGCTAGCAACTCCAAGAGTTAGTATTTATGCTCGATAGTGGGGTCATGCCTCTAGTAATCTTGGGAAGTGATAGAAATCAATAAGGTACTAGATGTGTTTTTGCTACTAGGGAGAAAACAACAATCCTTTGTTCATATAACAATCATATTGTTTACGTTACACGCAATTCGTAATGCAATTATCCATTGCATGCAAATTAATACTGGAGGGGGTTCGGATGATAACATGAAGGTGGATTATTAGTCATAGATGCAGTTGGATGGCGGTCTATGTATAATGTTGTAATGCCCAATCGAATCTCAAAGGAGTCAAGCTGACTAGTATATGCTTGTATGCTTTCTCGATGTTTCTCAATTGCCCCACTGTAATTTGTTCACCCAACATATTATCTATCTTAAGGAGAGCCACCTCTAGTGAACTATGGACACCGGTTCTTTCTTTTACTATCAAACTACAATCAACTGTTTACTGCTTTGTGTTTACTTTCTGCAAACTATTACTTTCTTCCACTCGATACGTTTAATCCTTTGTTTTCGGCAAAACCGGTGAGATTGACAACCTCATCGCAAGTTGGGGACAAAGTTCTGTGGTTGGGTTGTGCAGGTCTCCACGTTGCTGCTGGCACCGGTAGTGCACCCTGCCAAAGTTCAACTAGCTACACCACTGGGGTGTTTCCTTGCACCTACTGGATTGATAACCTTGGTTTCATAACTAAGGGAAAACTTACTGCTATGCTCAGCATACCTTCCTCTTGGGGTTCCCCAACGAGCTCGTTAATACACGAGTCAGCAAGTACTTTTTTTGGTGCCGTTGCCGGGGAGTCAAGGACATCTTCACAAGGGGAGTCCCTCATAACCAATCTCTTTACTTTGTTATTTTTTTTGCTTAGTTTACTTTTGTTTTTTTTGCTTGTTTCTTTATCAAAAAACACAAAAAAATTAGTATTACAAGTTTGCTTTCTTTACTGAAAACACAAAAAATAGTTCTTATCTTAAGTTGCCATTATGTCTAGCATTGCTCCAATAACTATGTCACCTGAGGAAATGATTTTCAATTTTAAACAGGGAATTGAAGAGAGTTTCAAAGGAGCTTGGTCTAGAATCTCTAATCTACATAACAACACTTAACCTAAAATGACTCAAAGCTTGTTCCTTAGTAGCTTTTACCTTGGAATTTCTCTTTGCTATAGATATGCTTTGGATGCTGTAGTGGGAGGAGATTTCCTCCAATGCAATGAGGATGATGTTGTTAATGCCATAAAGAAGTTGGTCTTTACTTACAACTTGCCTAGCAAATCTGATTCTTCCTTCATAAAAATATTTGCTAGATTGAATACTCTTGAGACCAGCACTGCTACTTTGAATGATTGCTATAATATGCTTAGAGAGCATCATAACTATGTTCTAATAAATTCTGAACCCTCATATTTGCTTCCCACGGTAAAGATTGCTATGAACAATGAAACTTTTCATGCTCGCTGTGATATCATGTCTGAATTTTGTCTTATGCCCAAAGATATTTATGAATCTTTGAGTCTTTGGGGGCTTTCTGAAGGAGGAGAAGAAACTTTTCTTGCTAATAATGTCACAATATTACCCATTGGAATAGCTAAAGGAGTGTTTACAAAGATCCTAGGGAAAATGGTTTCTACAAATTATCTTGTTATTGAATGTGTAGGAAAAGGACAAATCACACTTTGAAGATCCCTGTTGAAACTCCTTGGAGCAATAATAGAGGTGGAAAAGTGAACCATGCACTTTGTTTATCCACCAAGCAATCACAAGTTCCCGAAGGTTAAGAATAAAAGTAAGAGAGGTAAGGGCAAGAAATTTGGTTTTAATGCTTCTTCGAACACTTGATTCTTTTTCTTGCTTCTTATGCCTAACTTAAAGGCGTTAAAGAAAAGTACTTATTGGGAGATAACCCAAAAGTTTTTGATGAGTCTTGGAAGTTATTACATCTATAATAACCGCTCCTTATCCTTTTTATTTGCTTTTTGTGCCAACAGTAACCTCTAATGAGAGAGAAGTAATGATTGGGAAAGTTGTTGTCCCAAAACAGATTTATGTGCTTCACCATAAAAATTCGTGTAAAATCTCTGTATGTCCTTTTTAGGGGTGAAGTTTTGTGCTTCTGCCCCAGGTTGTTATCTAACTTTCGTTAGTTGAACACTTTTTGATTTGAGCAACAGAAGGTCTTCGAAAAAAATCGTCTTTACCTACTGGTGTGTTTTGACAGATTTCTGCCATTATTTGCATTTGCTTCTTGTTGGTTCCTTTTTTAGTTCTTTTGGGGAATTGAGATTTTTTAGGGAAGTGCTACAGTAGATAGTGTTTTAATGGAAGTTTTATTGGTATCAGAACTGAACCGGATTATCCTAGAGAGATGATCTGCTACCGGATTAGACTTACCCCTCCTATCTACTATTTGCAAATCGTATACTTGTAGTAATAAAACCCACCTAATCAACCTGGGCTTAGCATCCTTTTTCACAAGCAGGTGACGCAAAGCTTGGTGATCCGTATGAATTATTACCTTAGAGTTAATTATATAAGATCTAAATTTGTCACAAGCAAAAGTTATAGCTAGAAACTCTTTTTCTCTAGTAGCATAATGTTTCTAAATCTTATTAAGAGGTCTCCTAGCATAGTAAATAACATTTAAATTCTTTCCATCTCGCTGTACCAACATATCCCCTAAAGCATAATCACTAGCATCACACATAATTTTGAAACATTCATCCCACTTTGGAGTTTCCATGAAAGGTGCTGAAACTAGTTTATCTTTAAGGTCCTCAAAATCTGCAATGCAGTCATGGTCTAAAGATAATGGAGTTTATTTATCAAGAAGATTGGTAAGGGGCATAGATAGTTTAGCAAAATCTTTTATAAACCGCTTATAAAATCCTGCATGTCCCAGAAACATTTTTAAGATTTTAATGTCCTAAGGTATTGGGAGATTTTCTGTAGAATTTATATTAGTTTTATCTATTTCTATTCCCTTCTCCCAAACCTTGTGCCCAAAAAATTTACCTTCTCTTTCCATGAAACGACATTTCTCCCAATTCAAAACCAAGTTTGATTGCCTGCATCTTTGCAAAACTCTTGTCAGATTGTAGAGACAATTATCAAAATCATTTGTTAGGACTTCCATAGTCTTCTCAACAAAATTATCAAAAATATTAAGAACACATTCCTGAAAAGTTGTTGTTGCATTACATAAGCCAAATGGAATTAATCTATAAGCATATGTGCCATAAGGAAAAGTAAAAGTTGTTTTCTCCCGGCTGTATGGAAATTTGAGAATACCCAGAATAACCATCAAGAAAACAAAAATAAGAATTATTATTAGTCTTTCGAGAATTTTATCCATGAATGGTATAGGTTTATGATTCTTTTGCATTTCATGGTTTAATTTCCTAAAGTCAATGCACATACGATATCCTACAATTGGTCTCACAGGACCTAGAACACCTTCCTCATTCATAGCGGCATCAAGACCACCTTGTCTTGGTATGCAATGAGCTGGGCTAACCCACTTACTTTCAAAAATAGGATATATTATACCAGCATCACGTAAGCGTATAACTTCTTTTCTTACTACTTCCTTCATCTTAGGGTTAAGCCTTCTTTGCATATCAACTACTAGTTCAGCATCATCAAGCATGGTAATCTTATGTGTTACAATAGATGGATATATTCCTTTAATATCACTCAATGTATATCCAAAGGCTTCACGATGCTTAACCAAAACTGAAATGAGTTTATTCGTTTCATTTTCTGATAGATTCTTGCTAATAATAATAGGACATTTATTTTCATTATCTAAAAATTCATACCTCATATTCTCTAGAAGTTTTTTCAATTCTATTGGTGGAGGTTCTGCATCACCTGTTCTTACCAGTTCCTCATAGTCATGTGGATTTTGTGCTTCCGGATTGAATCAAGGTAGTCATCCATGTCTTCTTTCTTCTCATCATCCGGTGCTTCTTCCCAATTAATCAAACTCCTTTCTAGTTCATATTGTGGAGTAGTAAAATGAATTTCCACTAATTGAGCAATCGTCTTTTCTTCCTTGATATCCTCCACTTCATATGGCCTCTTTTTTAGTTTGGAAAAGTGGAATATCATTTCTTCTTCTCCAAACTTCAGTGAAATGGTTTCCTTTTGATTATACATTCGAGATTTGGTGACGGTAATAAAAGGCCTTCCTAAAAGAATAGGGAAAAAAGATTCTCGAGGCATATCAACAATATGAATATCAAGGGGGTACATGAGTGAGCCAATAAAGAAATAGATATTTCCGATTACCCCTTCTGGTTTTATATTGGTTTTATTAGACAATTTAACAATAGTTTCTACCAGTTCAACATCCGGATTATTTAAGTTGTAGCAAAGTTCTTGATAAAGTGATGACGACATAATATTTATGGTGGAAATTGGTTCACAAATTCCATATAAGAAAGTTTCTCCACAATATATAGGGGTCATAGGTTTTGAAGTTTCGTTACCTTGGAAAAATTCTGTAGTTTCTCGGTCTAACATAACCACGTCATCCTCCAGTATTCGTGCCTCCATAAGGTCTTTTAATATAACATTATTTATATATGTAGCTTCAGAATTTCTTTCTGGTTTCTTCAGCGTCTTCTTTATTTGTTCTTCATCTCTTGTCTCTTTTCAAAGATTCCCCATATAGCTATCGAGGATAACTCTTCCATTAGTGCTCTTGCACGATTCTTTTCTTCGAGAGGTTTACGAGCTTCCCATTCTATAGGTACCTGCAAATGCCCTGCAAAATTCTTAATAATTTTCTGTACTGAATAAGAATCAATATCGAGGGTTTTAATCATTTGTCCTCTCATTTGCAAGGAAATCATTAATGCAAGCATATTCTGAAAAACCATTTGTAATATTTTCCTTATCTTTAGAATTTTCAGTTGCTTCTTTCATTTTTATTATTAGATTCCAAGCCTCATCATAAGTATAAGATAGAAACTACCATTTGAAGCAGTGTCTAGATTCGTCCTATTTTCAATATTTAGCCCTCCATAAAATGTATGGGTGATCAACCAATCAGGTAAACGATGATGGGGGCAACTATCCAGGTAACTTTTATACCTTAGATATCCTTCATATAAGCCCTCACTAGGATTATTTATGAAACTTATAATAATACCTCTCATCCAGTGAGCTTTGCTTTCAGAATAATATTTTGATAGGAACTTGGTTATCAATTCGTCCCAAGGCCTTGGTGCTTCTGCACAAAAAGATCTGTACCAGTCACAAACAATATTAGAGAGAGTTTGTCTAAACAACTGGATTTGAACCATATCAGGATTACAGTCATCAAAAGTAAAGGAACTCAGAATGTCTTCAAAGAATTGTAAGTGTCCATATGGACTTTCTTCATTGGTTCCTACAAATTTCTTAGAATGTAATAACTCAAATAATAAAGGATGGATCTCTACTCCATTTGACAATTATAAAAGCGTCCATGGGCAAACCCATTTTCCTTACTGCCTCAAGCTAATTTAAATGTTCAGTATTGTCCATTGTTATGATCCTGCAACTCAAGTAAAAATTAGTACAACAAAAGTAAATAACTAAAAGTAAAGTGACTTATAGCGCTAAGCTCCCAGGCAATGGCGCTAGAAAATAGCTTGATGACTTCAAGTGCATAAATCGTTTGTAGCTAGTTTCGAAATAAAGATATCGATCCCACGGGGAGCAGTAGGCGAAAGACTAAAATGCTTTTAACTATAACTAAATGGAGTACTTAAGAAATAACTTTAAGATGCAAGATAAGTAGAGTTGTTTTTGGGTTTTTGGTTGAACAAGGTAATTTAAAGTAAAGCAAAACTTAATGCAGAAAGTAAGAATTGCGCGTGTAATAGAACTTTGGAACTACAATAGGGAAAATGTGTTTTCAGGGAGTAGCGGATACACCACTAGCGATGTAGAATAAGTAATCGAGATTATTATAATGAATATTCTAATAGTGTGTATGTATGTGGGAGGATCTCCATATATGGACGATTTACCAGCAACCACTGCACACATCGTCCTCATAACCACAGCAGAGAGTAAACCACAACCATCGCATTACCGCGCTATTAAGGGATTTCTCCCATGGCATGTGTTGGGTCCTTAGCATAGAAAAGAAAAAATTTCCTACGGTGTGAACTACACGCCAAGATCTATCTACTAGCTACAAAGAAACAGGTGGACATACACCCAACGAGAACTTACCCTCGAAGACAACGAGTTTTGTTAACGAGTAGGAACTCGTGGTTGATGTAGTCGTACACTTGCCGATCTCAAGATCGTGAGGAAGTCCGAGCGCCGCAACTCAGCAGCGCATCCGCACTTGCACACACGTTCAAGCCACCAGACAACCTCCACCTCCTCGCTTTAGCGATCCAGCGGAAGCAGCAACTCCTTCTAGACGAAATGCCACCAGGAACATGTATCTCGCTAATCCGAGACCATGGGGGAATAATTCTAGAGGGGGAGAGAGATCCTTCACAAGGAGGTGTGTGGATGAAGGAGGGAATGGGTGGCCTTTTATAGGAGGAGGGGGGGTGCCCCCTCTCTCCATGGCCGGCGCATGGGGGGTGACCCCTCACCTCCCCCATTCATGTGGTGGTAACCCCTCCACATTAAAATGCCCCTTCACATTCCCTTTTAAAGTATCCACTTTAAATGCATTAAATTTCTCCAAATTTAATGCTCTCTCATTTACTAAAACTCTTTTTATAAAAAAATTTCAGAATTTTGTTAATTACTTTAATTAACAAACATTCACATATAGGCCCTTGCAATATTTCAATATCACATGCAGAACCACTTTCTGCAATTTCACCCGAAACAATTTCCGGTTTCTATTGAAACAATTCCTGCGCTTTGCAATTCTTTCGTTTGAAACATATGTGCTCCAAAATGGTGTCCGATAACTCTTAAGTGTGCCACCCTACGGTTCGCGAATAATGCAGACATGATCGAGACCCTTCTCCGATCAATAATCAGCAGCGGGACCTGGAGATCCGTACTGACTCCTACACATTCAACGATGACTTCTTTGATCGTGAGAACCTTTAACGCTTGTAACTAAATCCCTTTGTCTCTCGATATATTACATGTCCGAGATTATCATCGGTATCTCCATACCTAGTTTGATCTCGTTACCGACATGCACTCTTTTCTCGTTCCCTTATATAACATTCTAGTGATCACATCACTTTCTTGCAAGCTATCTTAATGTGATATCACCGAGAGGGCCTAGAGTATATCTATCCGTCATATAGATTGACAAATTCCACTCTTGATCCATGAGCCTCAACATAACACCTTCGTAGTACTGAACCCATCTTTATAGTCACCTTGTTACAATGTGACGTTTGATGTTATCAAGATACTCTTCCGGTGTTAGCAATTAACATGATCTCATGGTATAAGGATAAAGATTACTTCGTATGATGTTATAGCAATATAAACATAATGACTTGATCGTAATGCTATACTTCGGATGAATGTTGATCACATCATTCCACCAATGGTGTGACCTTGTTATTAACAACATCCAATGTCCATGATCAGGAAACCTTGATCATCTTGTTAATCAACAAGCTAGTCTATAATAGAGGCATAACTAGGAACCCTTTTTGTTTATTAAACACACATGTATTGATGTTTCCGATCAATACAATTGTAGCATGTAAAATCAATATCTATCATATATAAGGAATATATAATAACAACTTTATTATTGCCTCTCAGGGCATATTTCCTTCAGTCTCCCACTTGCACTAGAGACAATAATCTAGTTCACATAGTGATAAATCTAACACCCATGGAGTTCTAGTGTTGATCATGTTTTGCCCTAGGGAGAACTTTAGTCAACGGATCTGCTACATTTAGGTCTGTGTGTACTTTACAAATCTTTATATCTCCATCCTTGACATGGTCGCGGATGGAGTGAAACCGGCGCTTAATATGCTTGGAATTCTTGTGAGACATCGGTTCCTTTGCATTGGATATGGCTCCATTATTGTCACAACAGATCACCATTGGGTCCAACGCACTTGGAACCACACCTAGTTCCATAATGAACTCTTTCATCCAAACCGCCTCCTGCGCCGCTTCTGAAACAGCAACATATTCCGCCTTGGTCGTTGATCCAACCACCACAGGTTGTTTGGAACTCCTCCAACTAACTGCTGCTCCCTTCAAGAGAAATACGTATCCGGATTGAGACTTAGAGTCATCCGGATCGGTGTCAAAGCTAGCATCGACATAACATTTAGCGACTAGCTCTTCTTCACCTCCGTATATAAGAAACATATCCTTAGTTCTTCTCAAGTACTTGAGGATGTCCTTTACCGGTATCCAGTGTTCCGAACCTGGATCATATTGGTACCTACTAGTCAAACTAATAGCATGTGCCACATCCGGTCTTGTACATAGGATGGCACACATAATAGAGCCTATGGCCGAGGCATAGGAGATCTTATCCATCATCTCTCTTTCTTCCGCCATAGCCGGACTTTGAGTCTTACTCAATGTCTTGCCTTGCAACATAGGTAAGAACCCCTTCTTACTTTCGTTAATATTAAACTTCTTTAATATCTTATCAAGGTATGTACTCTGCGATAGCCCAATTAGGCGCCTTGATCTATCTCTATAGATTTTAATGCCTAATATATATGATGCTTCACCAAGGTCTTTCATCGGAAATTTGCTGTTTAGATAACTTTTAACACTGTTTAAAAGATCTATATCATTTCCAATCAATAATATGTCATCCACATATAATATCAGAAATTCCACATTGCTCCCACTCACTTTCTTGTAAATACAAGCCTCTCCATAAGTTTGGACAAATCCAAACTCTTTGATCACCTCATCAAAGCGGAGATTCCAACTCCGGGATGCTTGCTTCAGTCCATACATGGATGGCTGAAGTTTGCATACCTTATTAGCATCCTTAGGATCGACAAAACCCTTAGATTGTATCATATACAACTCTTCTTCAATATTACCATTGAGGAACGCAGTTTTGACATCCATCTGCCATATTTCATAATCGAAATATGCAGCAATTGCTAACATAATCCTAACCGACTTAAGCATCGCTACGGGAGAGAATGTCTCATTGTAGTCAACTCCTTGAATTTGTCGAAACCCCTTTGCGACAAGTCGAGCCTTATAGATGGTCACATTACCATCAACATCAGTTTTTCTTTTGAAAATCCATTTATTCTCAACGGCCTTTCGGTCGTGAGGTAAGTCCACCAAGTTCCAAACTTGGTTCTCGTACATGGATTCCATCTCGGATTTCATGGCTTCTAGCCATTTGTTGGAATCTGGGCTCAACATCGCTTCTTCATACATCGCAGGGTCATCCATTTCATCAACCATGAAATTCACAACAGGATTACCATACAGTTCAAGAGCTGCACGTGTCCTGCTTGACCTGCGAGGTTTGGTAGTGTCCTCTTTCGGAGTTTCATGATCATTATCATTAGCTCTCTCTTCATCAGGTGAAGTCAACTCCGAAACAACTTCCGGTGCTGTGCCACTCGCCATTCCATGAAGAGAAGGTTCAACAACCTCTTCGAGTTCTACCTTCCGACTACTAACACCTTTCGCGAGAAACTCCTTCTCAAGAAAGGATCCATTCTTGGCAACAAAAACCTTGTCCTCAGATCTGTGATAGAAGGTATATCCAATTGTTTCCTTAGGGTATCCTATGAAGACACATTTTTCTGCTTTGGGTTCGAGTTTATCCGGTTGAAGTTTCTTCACATCAACATCGCATCCCCAAACTTTAAGAAATGACAGCTTAGGTTTGTTTCCAAACCATAATTCATACGGTGTCGTTTCAACGGATTTATATGGTGCCCGATTCAAAGTGAATGCAGCTGTTTCCAGTGCATAACCCCAAAATGACAGTGGCAAGTCAGTCGGAGACATCATAGATCGAACCATATCCAATAAGGTATGATTACGACGTTCTGACACACCATTGCATTGTGGTGTTCGGGCAGGCGTGAGTTGTGAAACTATTCCACACTATTTCATGTGTGTGCTAAACTCGTAACTTAGATACTCTCCTCCATGGTCAGACCGTAGAAATTTGATCTTTCTATTACGATGATTTTCCACTTCATTCTGAAATTCCTTGAACTTTTCAAAAGTTTCAGACTTGTGTTTCATCAAATAGATATACCCATATCTACTCAAATCATCCGTGAAAGTAACAAAATAACGATATCCACCTCGCGCCGACACACTCATTGGTCCACACACATCAGTATGTATGATTTCCAATAGATCTGTCGTCCGTTCCATTGAACCGGAAAACGGCGTTCTAGACATCTTGCCCATAAGGCATGGCTCACATGTATCAAATGATTCAAAATCAAGTGATTCCAAAAGTCCATCAGAATGGAGTTTCTTCATGCGTTTAATGCCAATATGACCTAGACGGCAGTGCCACATATATGTAGACATATCATCATCAAGTTTAATCTTTTTAGCATTAACATTATGAATGTGTGTAATATTACTATTGAGATCCAACAGAAATAAACCATTCAACATAGGTGCATGACCATAAAAGATATCATTCTTATAAATCGAACAACCATTGTTTTCAGATTTAAAGGAATGACCACTTTGCATCAAACACGATCCAGATACAATGTTCATGCTCAGTGCAGGCACTAAATAAAAATTATTTAGGTTTATAACTAATCTCGATGGCAAATGGAGAGGTAGCGTCCCGATGGAGATCACATCAACTTTTAATCCATTGCCGACCCGCATTCTAACCTCATCCCTTGCTAGCTGTCGCTTGTTCCGTAGCCCCTGAACCGAGTTACATATATTAGCAACCGATCCTGTATCAAATACCCAGGTGCTACTTAGAGTACTAGTCAAGTACACATCAATAACATGTATATCACATATACCTTTGTTTACCTTGTCGGACTTCTTGTCCGCCAAATACTTGGGGCAGTTGCGCTTCCAATGGCCAGTCCCCTTACAATAGTAGAACTCGGTGTCAGACTTAGGGCCAGCTCGGGGTTTCTTTCCAGGCGTGGCAACAGACTTTCCACCCTTCTTTCGATTGTGCTTGCCTTTCTTGTCTTTCTTGAAACCCGTGGTCCTCTTGATCATCAACACTTGATGTTCTTTCCTAATCTCCACTTCTGCAGTCTTAAGCATTGACAGAAGCTCGGGAAGAGACTTCTTCATGCCCTGCATATTATAGTTCATCACGAAGCTCTTGTAACTAGGTGGCAGAGATTGGAGAACACGATGTATGCCTAAGCAATGGGAATCGTTATTCCCAAGGACACAAGCTTATCGGCGTACCTAGACATTTTGAGTACGTGCTCACTAACGGAGCTGTTTTCCTCCATCATGCAGCTAAAGAACTTTTCTATAGCATTATAACTCTCTATGGCAGCCTGGGTATCGAAAATCATTTTCTATTCTCCCATGGTATCAAAGGCATTGCCATTTTCGAAACGCTTTTGAAGTTCTGGCTCTAGCCCATACAGTATGCCGCAATGAACTAAGTTGTGGTCCTCCTCATGAGTCACATAAACATTCTTTTCCTCGTCAGGGGCATCAGGAGCTGGTTGGGGTGGGCCTAGCGGCGTATCTAGCACATATTGCTTTTGTGCAGCAGTGAGGAGAATCCTCAAATTCATAGCCCAGTTGGTGAAGTTGCTACCATTCGCAGCAAGTTTCTCTTCTCCATGAACACATTGAAATTAAAAGCAGGTGGTGCTATCTACAACATAATTTGTAAAGTTTATTTAGACTAAGTTTATGATAGATTGAGTTCAACTTATCCAAATTACTAATGAACTCCCACTCAAAAACGACACCCTCGTGTCTTTTTGGTGATTACATGAACCAAATCCACTACACCAAGTCCGATCATCACGTGAGTTGATGTAGCTTCAAAGGCGAGCATCTATATGGGCATCATATCAACTATATGACTCATGCTTAACCTTTTGGTCCGTGTTCCGAGGCCATGTCTGTACATGCTAGGCTCGCCAAGTAAGAACCTTAGTATTCGCGTGTGTAAAACTGTCTTACACCCGTTCCTATGAAAGCGTAGATTTGAGTACACCCGATCATCATGTGATGTCTCGAAACATGATCCAAAGAACGGTGCATACTTACGGAAGAACACATTTTTATCTTGATATCTAAATGAGGGATCATCTTATAATGCTACCAAAAGCGCCAAACTAGCAGTATAAGATGCTAACATCTAATGTGTAAAGTGAGATGATATGGTCCATGCATTTGATCTCTATCACTTGCATCGCGGTATGATCTCTATCATTCCTTTGTGTGTAAGGCCAAGGTCTATGGAACTTACACGTTGAGTGTGTTGTAAGAGTATCTATCATACATCTACTTACAAGAATACCATATCAATACACTAGCCCAGCAACGATCTAAACTAGACGCCTCTAATCTATCAATTGCAAGTTTTACGTGGCTTAGGGCTTTCAGAGATAGAACCGTTCTCACCTACGAACATGAACCACAACGAGGATAACTAAGTTATTAGCAACTCGTTGTAAATCAGAAATTAACTATAGTAGGAGAGACAGACGCTCACCATCCACTTATGCAAAACAAGTTGCATGTCAGTCGTGGAACCGGTCTCATGTACGATGACATGTAAGGTTGGTCCGGGCCGCTTCATCCTACTATGCCACCAATATCCAAAATACATAAAAGATGCAATAACATGATCATCATCGCCCACATATAAACATATGTGTACTACCCGTGCAAAGAACCTACGCATAGATCAGGCTCTGATACCACTGTTGGGTCCGCAGCATAGAAAACAAAAAAATTCCTACGGTGTGAACTACACGCCAAGATCTATCTACAAGGTACAAAGCAATGGGTGGACATACATCCAACGAGAACTTACCCTCGAAGACAACGAGTTTGGTTAACGAGTAGGAACTCGTGGTTGATGTAGTCGTACACTTGCCGATCTCAAGATCGTGAGGAAGTCCGAGCGCCGCAGCTCAGCAGCGCATCCACACTCGCACACATGTTCAAGCCACCGGACAACCTCCACCTCCTCGCTCCAGCGATCCAGCGGAAGCAGCAGCTCCTTCCAGACGAAATGCCCCCGGGAACATGTATCTCGCTAATCCGAGACCATGGGGGAATAATTTTAGAGGGGGAGAGAGATCCTTCACAAGGAGGTGTGTGGATGAAGGAGGAAATGGGTGGCCTTTTATAGGAGGAGGGGGGTGCCCCCTCTCTCCATGGCTGGCGCATGGGGGGGTGACCCCTCACCTCCCCCATTCATGTGTTGGTAACCCCTCCACATTAAAATGCCTCTTCACATTCCCTTTTAAAGTCTCCACTTTAAATGCATTAAATTTCTCCAAATTTAATGCTCTCTCATTTAATAAAAATCTTTTTATTAAATTTATTCAGAATTTTGTTAATTACTTTAATTAACAAACATTCACATATAGCCCCTTGCAATATTTCAATATCACATGCAGAACCACTTTCTACAATTTCACCCGAAACAATTTCCGGTTTCTATTGAAACAATTCCTGCGCTTTGCAATTCTTTCGTCTGAAACATATGTGCTCCAAAATGGTGTCCGGTAACTCTTAACTATGCCACCCTATGGTTCGCGAATAATGCAAACATGATCGAGACCCTTCTCCGATCAATAATCAGCAGCAGGACCTAGAGATCCGTACTGACTCCTACACATTCAACGATGACTTCTGTGATATTGAGAACCTTTAACGCTTGTAACTAAATCCCTTTGTCTCTCGATACATTACATGTCCGAGATTCGATCGTCGGTATCTCCATACCTAGTTTGATCTCATTACCGACATGCACTCTTTTCTCGTTCCCGTGATATAACATTCTAGTTATCACAACACTTGCTTGCAAGCTATCTTAATGCGATATCACCGAGAGGGCCCAGAGTATATATATCCGTCATCTAGATTGACAAATTCCACTCTTGATCCATGAGCCTCAACATAACACCTTCGTAGTACTGAAACCATCTTTATAGTCACCCTGTTACGGTGTGACGTTTGATGTTATCAAGATACTCTTTCGGGGTTAACAATTAACATGATCTCATGGTCTAAGGATAAAGATTACTTTGTATGATGTTATAGCAATATAAACATAATGACTTGATCGTAATGCGATACTTTGGATGAATGTTCATCACATCATTCCACCAATGGTGTGACCTTGTTATTAACAACATCCAATGTCCATGATCAGGAAACCTTGATCATCTTGTTAATCAACAAGCTAGTCTATAAGAGAGGCATAACTAGGAACCCTTTTTGTTTATTAAACACACATGTATTGATGTTTCCAATCCATGCAATTCTAGCATGTAAAATAAACATCTATCATATATAAGGAATATATAATAACGACTTTATTATTGCCTCTCAGGGAATATTTCCTTCAGCATGGACATGGCTTGATGAGTTCTCCTTGGTTCCCCAAGTTAGTACGTAAGGAATAACAACAGCTTTATAGTCACCGTAAGTGCTATCATCCCTCCGTCTTCTAACAAGTAATCCCCTCCATCGAGTCCCCATAAGAGGAAAATATTAAGAATGTGAACTTCTCCGTAATATCAAGATGGAGACAATTAACATGTACACATAATGATGTATAACATAATAATCTCTATTTCATCTCAGTCATATGCTAGGGTTTCTCCAGCTCCCCAAGAACTAAAGATCGACACAGACATGGAGGCGATCAACATCATGGCAATAGTAATGGAAACACTCATAGATGAATAGTACTTGTATAAATCCACAACGAGTATAGGAATTACAACAAGATCTAGACAAGATGTAGATGCCATGGATGAAGATGGTGGTGATGCAGCGGTGGCTGATGAAGATCAATGCCTTAGCCTCCTGGATCTGTGCAGGGCAAAGATGGATCCATGGCAGATGAGTTCCTCCTCCAGATGCCTTCCGGAGGTGAGGTTTTTGTGATTTCTGGGTGTTCTGTATGTCGTCTCCCTGAACCAATTGCACGGGGTGAAACTATTTGATGAGGCGGAGGCGCGCCAGCTATATGGCCAGAGCTATACGGGTGGAGAAAATTATCCCGCCGTATAGTTGGTCGTTACGCTCTCTGCCTCCTTTGTTTGCTTCTGGTTTTCTTCTGGTGTTATTAATATTCCCAAATAAGTGATTTACGTTGTTTTTGACTCCTTTTCTCCATAGTACAACTGCTTCAATAATTGTATCTACTGGATGCATCATCTATCCTGATCCTGGTGAAAACAGACATAAAATATGCGCGCGAACACTCTAAAATACCAAAATCCTACATCTACGATGCAAAAAAATAATATAAAACATGATGCAAATATGCACTCATCACGAAGCTCACAAGCCAAACCCTAGTTATGCTAGGAGAAGTGGATCAGGGAATATAGGCTACAATGGTAACATGCATCAGATAGGATTACTCTATATTTCGATAAAAGACTTTTGAATCGTATGCACATGGCAAGAATGAAATACTTTGAAAGCATAGGATTATATCATGTGTGGGGTTTTGCTTTCCTTTGCCTATTGATACTCATATATAGAACTTCAGGTTCATTTGCTTGGCATTGTTTGTCCATAATCTTCGATGGTGTTGATGTCGGTCTTCAATGTTGGACTCGATCTCGTTACTCACATCAACTCCGAGGTGTACCGATAAGAAGCAAAAACACCAGAAAGGAAAACAACAATCAACACATGGTATTTGTGCAATGCTCAAACAGGTTTGATGATATGACAAATTAAATTGTATTGAAATGAAACTCTAATACATGATTTGCCAAATTAAATAGCGTCTGAGGGGTACAAACCCTAAAATAGGCGAACCTCGAAATCACCTGAGGGGTTCAATTGGTTCTTCTAATTAAACTTGCATTTAAACTTGTTGATCAATGCAAGATTATAAGTCTATTGTGTAGATCTTATTTTTCTGAAAATTTTGATATATTATACATATTTTCTGACTTAAAATGAATTTGTTTTGAATTTTCCCAATTAAAATTCATTTAAATCATTTTTAAAACAATTAAATATTTTTGTATATTGTAAATAATATTTTCAGCTGACCACACATGTCAGGTTTTTATTCATTTCATAAATGATTTAGGAAATTAATAAAACGCTCATAACGAGGACCCACCTGTGATATAATCTTTATTAAAATAATTACAGAAATTACTAATTAAAAGAAAAATAAAAAGGAAATTAGGGTTTAGGGTTTTACTTTATTTCTTTTGCATGCACTTTTAAGGGATGATGATGATGATGCACAAATCAAACTCTAATTACTATTAGTAGAACTGGGGGTGTTACAATTTTATCCCGCTTAACAGAATTTTGTCCCGAGATTCCTAGGTAGGAAGATAGAAGGAACAGGGTTACACTACACATCGACGATCTTCTCGAAGAGGTTGATCCATGCCACCGTCATTGAATGAATGAAGCGCTTCATTTCTTCAAGGTAGCTATACACACTAAAGAAGAGAGGAAAGACACAAACCACAACTGAGTATCTCATGGTCAACTCGTGGATAGATGTTTCATAACATCTCTGGAGCCAACGAACATGAAGCACGTCAAGATAATGGAAGAAACAAAATAAGATTTTTTCAAGGTGTTAGATAGATGGTCTGCATAAGGATTGAGACCATGGAGCTTCAGATGTGTTTAAGCTTCTAAAAAGGAGAGCGTGCAATATAAAGAACATGACGACAGGCTTCAAGAGGTGGACCTCTACTATGTGACTTCAGTAGAGATTTCAAAGGTATAGAGATGTGGCAAATAAACTTGTTGAACTACTTTTGATACGAAAGGATCACTCTGCATTCAACATAAGGTCAAGACAAAAAGGTGTTTGTGGAGAGGAATCATAAGTGTCACAAAGAACATATAGCAAGAGGAACTTCTGTTTATCAAAACCATAGTCGCTCTTCGAACATGCTAGAGAGACCAAAGGAAACTCTTTATTCTTCTAGGTCTATCAAAATCTTTGCCAGCGATCAAGATATCACTTTACACTACTAAGATGAATATGTAAGAGGATTCCTGATGGCACGAGGAAAAAGAAATTTCATTCTCATACTTCAGTTACTTGGCACAATGAGATGCTTACCAACATAAAAGTGTTTGGAGGCTTGACCGAGAGACATTTAGCAACACTTCTTTAAATTTTCTCCTTGATGTTTGAGAAAGTAGACATCAAGTAAAGTTCAGACTAGGGTTCGTCGGCTAGAGGAGAAATTGGGAAGGGGAAAAAGATAGGGTTCATTCAGTGGTGGGAGGGGTACTTGTAGATGTCTGTGGTGTTGATAGCACAAATCCTGTCGAGGCGAGTATCGCAGCGCCGGCGAGCGGTGGAGGCAGATACACGTAGGAGCTTCACTCGTCGCTGTCCTTTTGTCAGGAGGAAGAAGAAAAGGAAAAGAAGAGCGAAGAGGTACAGGCTAGTGCTAGGCTGTTGTGCACGGGGAGAAGGTGGTGGCGGCTTCTGCTGATTGTTGCGGGTTGGCGGCAGATAGAGGAGAGGAGAAGATTTGGGCCGGCTTGAGATGAGTTCTGGCTCATGTTTTTTTAAACAAAACAGTTTTCTTTTTCTATTTTTCCTTTTCCTTTTCTACTTCAAATTTCTTTTTTGTTTTAAACGTTTTGAAAATAATAGTTTTATAAAACTATGGAAATATTGTGAGGCCCTCTTTGTCCATTTGGGCTCCATACATTTTGGTAGTTTTCAAAATACAAAACTATTTAGAATTCATTTCAAAAAGAGGGGAAGGAAATTAGGGTTTAGGGTTTTACTATATTTCTTTTGCATGCACTTTTAAGGGATGATGCTGATGATGGACAAATAAAACCCTAATTGCTATTAGTAGAACTAGGAGTGTTACATCCCCCCACTATTTCACTTTGAGGCAAAATCTCCCACCGAGGAGTACCACTTTTCTATTATTATTATTTTGCCGGTAGCCAAATTCAAAATCTCTATCGAGCTGCAAAATCACACACGGACTTTGAAGCATTTCATGCCCCTCCGTTTCAAAAACTTTTGACTTTCAAATTCCCATTCTACCCATTGTTCATATGCCATATGGGCACGCTAAAGTTGGTATCTTGGGGGCACGATCGTAATTATTTTTCTGTCCACCTCCATAGTCTCGATTCGTGCAGTTTTTCCAGCTGGCCATCCCAAAATCCCAGGCTTATCTCCCACACCCTCACCTCCACAACCACCGCGCGCACCGCCTGGCGGCACTTCCACGGCTGCCGGATCCACTTCATCGACGCCCACCCCATCAGATCTAGTTCATCGGGTCTCTCTGCCACTCCACCAGAGTTGTGGTCTCGCTGACCGCACCTATGGTGTCGTCGACCTCCCATGCTCTGCTTCCCCACCGCTAAAAGCTACCCAACCATACCGAGCAGCTTCATCGTTGTCCACCAGACAGGATCTAGTTCAACAAGTTCCATGTCCACTACTCCAAACCAGCTACACGGTCGTCGCCGTTGACTACACTAGCATCGACCGCCCAAGATCTGCTTCCCCGGTGCCAACAGCCACCGCAACCGCAGCACCCTCGGTGACCTGGACGTCACTCGTACGGTATCGACGATTATTAGATGCCTCTCCGACCAAGGTAACCAAATCTCCAACCCATTTTTATTTTGTCAGCCGCATAGTAGGTTCAAGTTTGTCGTAGTGAACTGCATTTTTGTAATCGTGCTAGTACATACAAGTCACTAGGCACGCCTGTTCTTCGTGCTAGTACATACAAGGTAATTAGACATGTTGGTTTGCATTCGCTGCTCTACAAATTTCAAGTCATGCACATGTTCTTACCTTAGTTGCTTTGTACACCAGTAATTGCCTGCTATTGTGTAGATCTTGCAAAATGTAATGTAAATGGAAAATATTAGTGTGGATTCCCTGCTC
Source organism: Avena eriantha (assembly GCA_910589775.1). Classification (NCBI taxonomy): domain Eukaryota; kingdom Viridiplantae; phylum Streptophyta; class Magnoliopsida; order Poales; family Poaceae; genus Avena; species Avena eriantha. Next base: position 81,134,351 of record OU342740.1, read on the forward strand.
CACAGTTACTGACTCTATCTGGTTATTCCTGAGCTAAGTTACTGCTATTATTTCCTTCCTGGCATCGTTCTATTATCCTGTAGTACCCGTTCAAACTCTTCATACTAGTTCGATTATAATTTTGTTGTTGCCATCTGGTTCTTCAAAAGCTGCAACACTAACTATTTTATTTTTATTTGCGTAGAGCTCAAAAAGGCAACAATGAACATGTTGGTTTGTAGAGCCTACAGGTCCACCAGCGATGCCATTATATATTTTCTATATCTAGTGCTAGTTCGTCCTAATCAATGGCATAATTAATATTTACTATATAATGCATTTGTGTTTTCCATTCCTGCTCGACAAGTTCTGGTATGATGCGGTTCATTCTTAGCTATGACAGTAATTGCATGCCATTGTGTAGCTCACTGCAAATTCTGAGTCACCCAATGTCTCTTGCATTCCAGGAGATACCACTGCTTCCATATATATTTGCTAAAATGACCTAGCTAGTTTATACTGAAATTGTAAGAAACACTTTGTTTGATTGATCATTTCATTGTTGGCATACATGTCTAATGCTTGTTTGTCCTGTTCTACAGGTTCACAAGCTACACCATTATATCTCGTATCTGGTTCTGGTTCGTTCTAGGCAATGACATAACTATCCTCTACTATATAGTTTATTCATGGTTTGCATTCCTGCTCTACAAGTTTGTATTATGTAGTTATAATTCCTATCTGGGTCATTTTTAGCTATGAGTAGTTTGTATTGTTTGTTCTATTAACTTGTTATTACTTAGTTTTAGACTGCAATTATTGCTATCGCCACCAAATAGGGGCCTGCAAGATCATGTCTCAAGGTGGTTTTCCAATATAGTTGTCACAGTCAAAGGGAGATGTAGTTGATGGATTGAGACAACAAATTGAGGACTCTGTTATCAACTTGATTGGCAACTGAAATGCTGAATTTTCTTTCCCTTTTGTTCATATATTAACACCGTCCACGCATGGCGGTACCATAACTGTGACAGCCAGGTTGATCAGGTAACCGTATAGGGTTTTGCTATTTGCTATTATTGTATTGCGCCTTCCATGAACAATAAAAGATGCTTGCTAATTATACTCCTTTTATGATATTTGCATGGGCTTTAGAAAGGCCGAAACAGTAACGGTAACTGGCTAGAAGAGTAGCATGCGAAAACAGTAATAGTCCAAAATAGTAACAGTCCAAAACTATAACGTGCCAAAACAGTAACAGGCTAAAACAGTAACATTCCAGAACACCAGCAGGCCAGAACAGCGGCACCAGCACAGTAATGGGCCAGGACAATAACATGCTAGAAAAAAATAGGCCAGAACAGTAACAGGCCAGATCACCAGCAAGCTAGACAACGGCAACCCAACACAGTAGCGGGCCCGAACAGTAATACACCAGAAAAATGGTAGGACAGAACAGTAAAGGACCACAACAGTAACCGACATGAACAGTAGATGGCCAGAATAGTAACAAGCTAGAATAGTAAATGGCCAGAATAGTATCGGACCTTCTCAAAGGTGTGTCATTCGGGCAGCCCAAGATGAGCTGTGAGAACAGTGATGGGCTGACCTTAGGCCTTACCAGTATCGGTTCGACATGACGCAGGCTGCTAACGGGCCACACAACATTCGACCAATGTGGGCTTCTATAGGCTGAAACAGTAACGGGCCTAATGTTCGCGGGCCGCTGTTGGCTGCATCTTTTGGGCCCATTTCAAATAGTGCCAGACGAAACAATAACGGGTCGTAATCTTATTGTGCTCTCCTAATGGGCTGGCCCACTTAATATTTAGTAGGCCTTGGCTGGGCCTCGCTTCTACCATGGTTTTTTTGGCCGTTAACGGTGTTTACCACGTGGCATTTTGCATGATGTCAGCAGTCAACGCGGCTAGCAAACAGATCTACGACGGAACAAGTTTTCATGGCTGAAAGGTGCGATCCACCACGGTTAGAAAAAACCATGGTAGATTCTTTTGTGACGGGCCTTTTACCACGAAGGGCATCCATCATAGAAGACTTTTTAGCCACGAAAAATGGGTCTTCAACCATGAAAATCATCCTTTGTAAAAGCCAACTTTTCTTGGAGTGCATGATCAAGATCAAGTCCCAATACCATGATGACCTACATCACTTGGTGTATCCATCCATGTGCCTCTTGATCTAATTGAAGCCTTGAGCCACCTAATAAATCTTGATCAAGTTGGTGTGATAATAATAAAATTCTAGATCACTAATCTCACTCAAACTTCATGTTTCTCCATTTGAATTCTTTTCGAATCCCACCAGTGGTCCTCACTAACGTTCCCACTCACCCTTGAAAATGCACAACACTATCGACCACCCATCATCACTTTCTCATGTGGGAAACTTAGATAGAATAAATCAACTAATTATCATCTACCCTAATCCTACTTTGCCAAAACCATCAAGTCCTCAGTAATCCTTGCCTTAATCACCATAGGACCTCATATCCTCTCTCTGGTCATGCACTGTAGCTAGTACTATAGCTCACGCCTCTCATTTTTATCTTATAGTGCTTGCAAGGGAAGAGAGGAGAGAGGTAACCAAATCTTGAGAAAATCAAGTAGCATAAATGCCACAATAGCCACCACCCTCCCTGGTTGCCCTAGATCCCTCTCCCCACCTTTTTCTTATTTTGGCCATCGAAGAAAGTGGAGTAGAAAACTTGTAGCACACATCACCACCACCTCTCTGTGCACTCCTTGACCTCATCTGCATGATATCCACCACCCCTCTTAGCCAACCAGAGCCCTACTAGATAAATACCCACCCTCTCCATAGACTCACACCACCATGGACCATGCCCCTACTGGATAAATACCCACAGGTTGCCAAAACACCTATCCTCTACTTCATTTGATCCCACCCCATCCCTCTCTCCAGTCCGAGAAGCCCTGGATCTCCCTCCTCCCCTAAGGTCCAGGAGAGGAAGAAACTCTCCTCGGTACTGCAAGCTTTCCTTGAAGCTTACCGTCGCGGAAGAGCACCCCCTGCTCTCTTTCCTCCTTCAAGGAGATCCCCATTCCCTCCTACATCTCACCCTATCCCTTTCTTCTGCTCAAGATTGCCCCAAGCCTCAACAGGATAGATCTCTGACCCGATCTCACAGCCATCTTTGCGTGAGCTCTTTTCCGGACATGAAGTAGGTCATGACGCCCATCATTGGGTTTGTCATCCACTCACGTGTTGCCTCTGCCCCTTGCCAACGCCTCCTGATGCCTCTAGTGAGCTCCCCCGCAACCCTTTGCTGCTGCTAGGGTTCCGTCACTGCCACCTCTCTCATGAGTTGGACGAGGCGCCCATGTCGTAGATTTCCACTTAGATCTACGGTAGAGAGCCCCATACCTCTTCGCACTCTGGTGCCGCTAACAGGCAAGCCCTCCCGCGCGTTCAAACACACTAGCTCTTGCGCGCTGCGTTCGAGCAGATCTTCTCCACCCGACCTATTTTCGTTCTGTATTTGGACCGGCGGGCCCATCTTATTTTCCTTTTCTTTTACAAATTTAGCTCTGATATTTGACTATAGGAATAATTGCCAAATAAAATAGAAAATACCCGAAAGTGACTAGATGGGGGGAGAAGTGGTAGGATTGCTCGTCTTCCTTTTTGGCGTTTCGATGCCAAAGGGGGAGAAGTAGTTCTATTAGGTCGTCGTGGATTTGCATGTGTCGGGCGCAAGCATTTGCACTTTATTTTTTCGGTCTTTTCTTGCTTGTGACCATTTAGCGTTGAACTTCTATTTGTGATTTGCCATGTATGAGACTATGTTTATGTGTGGCTCTGGATTTATCTTGTGGATTATCATTGTGTATTCTTCTATCATATTAGCTATATTGGATATCTATATCGAGGAAGGCGATCATTATGGCTATCATTGGATATTCTTATAATATATTGAGGATGCCTTCATCTCTCTCATGGTGGTATGAATATTTTTTCCTATGTTCCATTGAAATAGACCTGTACCTTCTTGTGTGTATTTGTAATCAAATGAAAATTTTATTATGCACACATTCGGGGGGAGTCTTTTTCTTTAGTTAAGTATGGTTGTTCTGAGTGCTATCTTGCAAATCCTAGTATTGTCTTCTAACACAAAAAGGGGGAGATTGAAAGAACATTTAATGGTTCCCTGTGTTTTGCATGTTAGATAACAATACTGTGGAGTTTTCTCATGTGTGTTAAGTGTGCAGGGAAGTGTTTTTGTTTTGTGGGGGGCGGATAATCCGACCTGACCCTCTTGGCCAGGGCCGACTGTGCGCGAGTCTCTGTCTAGGGGTCGATTTTCCCTCAGACAGTCCGGAGCAGGGCGGATTTTCTACCCTGGCCGGATAATCCGGCTCTCCCCTTGGGCATCCGGCCCCTAGGAGAAGAGCAAAGGCAGGAATGGCACAAGACTCTGTTCGGGGCGGATTTTCCCTTGGATAGTTTGGAGCGGGGCGGATTCTCTTCCTCGGCCGGATAATTCGGCTCTCCCCTTGGGCTGGATAATCCGGATCCCAGTAGAAGAGCAAAGCAGGCACAACGCGAGTCTCTGTCCGGGGCAGATTTTCCGTCACATCCCTATTTTAGCAACTCTGATTAGTTGTCTAAAATGTAGAAATCAGGGGGAACAAAAACTTTTTCTTGTTTAGGGATGAAGTGTTTGCCTGTTGTTTGAATATGTTTATGCTTATGATTGTGTATTAGAAGATATACTCCTTACCTCAACACCAGTTCCCAAAACTGTCTTGGCTTAATTTCCATATTCTCAAATGTTCTGGCATTTCAAAACCTGAGCCAACAAGCCTCTGCAAACCAACTACTTTAGTAGATTCTATTGGTCAAACTATGGAGAGCTATAGAATACTATCTTCTTATGTTTTCAAGACAGAACCTTCAACTACTCTTCTCTCTAGGTTTCCCAAAACACCTTTATTAAGCCTTTGAAGTCTACTCTTGGTAGAGATACCAAGGACTCTCATCTTATTCAAACTCTAGCCCTTTTCAAATTTCCCAACCTTACCTCAATTCAGACTTGATGGTAACCCTAGTAGTGGATTTGCTTAGTTTATAAGATGAGCTGCCTTGATCTATTGTCTGGTGAGTAGCCTTGATCTGCTATTGATTTTCCTGCTTAGTAGATAGTATGAGCTACTCTAGGAGCTCATCACTAGGATCAAGATACTTTAAATTTACTAAACCCTAAGCAAGTATACAAAGCTGGATCTGATCTCTAGCCACTAGGTGATCATCTAAAACCTTTAACCAGATCAATTCTTAAGTGATCCATTCTAGCAGTTTCCAAGTCACTGAAGACCAATATCAAGCAAGGATCTATTCTACTGAATCTACACTTCAACATCATCCACTTGATGCTTCTTTGGTACCTTGCAACCCCTCAAAATCATCACCACCCACATTCTAGTCAAAAACCCTAAGTCTGCCAAATTTGGCTAAGTCTGGAAAACTATTTCCAACATCACGTTTTTGAATGCCTCCCTTTATCAAACCATGTGCATTTTTGGAAATGCATTTGAACCATATTGTTAAAGATCCTAAGGACTACCAAGGCCCACTCTTTCCCTGGGTTAGATCATCTTCTAAGCCACTTGTTCTTGATGGTTGTGCAGGCAAGCAAATAACTATTCCTTCAAATCTAGTCAAGATGCCTATTTAGACAGAAGCTCACACCATCATCCAACCTTCTATGGACCAACTCTTTGCATGGTTGTGTTGTACTCATATAGGTATATCACTACCCACTTCACTTGTTTCCATTGGATCTTTGTGCTTCTTAAACCCACAAGGTTTTGAAGGCTAGTTGATAATCTGCTTTGGCTGGCTTATTTTATTCAAAGTTCGAGATCATCTCTTGGAACCCTCAACCCTGATCAAGCTAAAAAATCTCCACCATTGTGATCTACTTCACTTGGTCTATCCATCCATCTATCCCATGCCCCGAAGGGGAGATCTGAGCTCCAAGATCCAACAAGGTTTTGGTGGTATGAAAATAACATCACCCTAGATCATCAATTCCTTGTTTTCCATCAAATTCAAGTTGTATTTCCATTTCCCAAGGTTGCAAGTTCTTGTTACATCTTGTGTACATCACCTACCCTGCTTATAAAGATTTACCACGGTTTATTAAAAATTATTTTGGCCCAAAACCTATTAAATCCCTTTAATCAAAAAAAACCTCAAAACTCCTACAAAAGAAAGTTTGGTTTTTGCAAAAAAAAACTTCCCCAACTTTTGGCTCAATTGAGATCCATATATCATACCCTACCTCCCCATCCCTCAAATAAATATTTTTCGAGTTCCTTTATTATTTCTTTTTGCCCTCTTTCTTAAATTGCAAAAATGAAATAATAAATGTTTTAAATACTTTTAATCCTCAATAAAATTTGGGAAATTCTCCTAAGTGTGTATTCACATTTGGGACCACCTCACATAAAAATCCAACAATGTCCAATGTAAAAATATCAAATGGGCTCCAATACTTCACTTCTGCAGTTTTTGAATAAATGCATTTAAGTGGACTTCTAAATCTTGGAAAAATATGAAACATTTCCTAGAAGGGCATCTTGACCTCATCAAGCTACGAGCATCATTTATCCATCTTACCAAGATCAACTTTGAGGTAGTTTCTCCAATTCATCAATATGGCTACATTTTAAGATTACCCAACATCTTGATCCAAAACTAATCCAACCTTTCCCAAACTTGGTCTGCACTTCAACACCACATCCCACCACCACCTCTGGTCAAACTAACATGTAGCATTCACTGTAGCAGACCACTATCTTTGTACCTAGTGTTTGGATGGAGAGGAGATAAAGGAAAGGCCACTTCCTTGGCGTGTACCCTTCCTACAGTTGCTGCCCTCCTTCTCTCTACCCTCCTGCAGCCCCACAAAGCTCCTGCACGACCCCCGCAGCGCCCCTAGCAACCAATCCCTGACTAGCTCTTCTCCCTCTTCCCTCCTTGGAAGAAGTCCTTCATGAACCACCCCTACTCGTGTTAAAAGGACCAGAGGCGAACCAGCCCCCTCTCGGCCTCCTATTTCCCCCTCACCCTCCACCTCACCTCCCTAGAGAGCCACTCCTCCTCTGTTGCTCTATCTTGCTTGAGAAAAGGAGAGATAGGAGCCTCGGCCTCCCCCACCAAATCGAGGAAAACTCCTTCCACCATGCCTCTCCTTTCCTGCATGTCACCTTGCCATGATCTCCTAGTCCTATTGCATCTAACCCCCGTTTTCTCCTTGCCCAGACCCCTCTATACCAACGGTGCCGCGAGCTCTAGCAACCTCTTCTCGGGTTTCTCAGTGCGAGTCCAATCCTCGAGTAGACCCTGGTCCTTCCACCCATCGACGGGATCACCGCCGGCCTCCACCTCGCCCTAGACCCTCCCAGTGCCTCTCCTGTCCTGGTGGTGAGCCTCCTGGCGCATTCCCGAGCGTGCGTTAACCGCCTACAGGCGCGGGATCCCTCCTGGCGCCAAAACCGCCATCACCGACCCTCATTTGGCTCCTCCTGAAGAACGCATCACCCTGCACCATCCCCGGCGTCTCCCCCGCCCCGAGGAGAGCTCCCGCGAACTCCCCGTGCTCGCTAGGGTTTCCTCGTTGCTAGACACGGCGCGAGCTGGACGACAGACAAACACCGTTGATTGGTCTCTAATCGGACGGCTCCCCTCCTCCCATACCCCTTCGGTCGTCCGCATGACTGATAGGCGGGTCCCACTCCCGGGATTTTGAGCCCGCCTCCCGCCCGTGCCTGCGAAGCCCAGTTGGGCCGAAACCACTCCCTGGTGGCCCATTCCTTCCCGATCGCAGCCCACTGACCCCTTTGTTTTTATTCATTTCTCCCAGATCCAAGTAATTTAGCTCTGGTTTAAATCGTTTCAAAAATGGAAAAACCTTAGATTCTACTAGATCTAAATTTTAACAAGTTTTATATGGTTTTTCCAAACATGCAGTACCAATATTGGACCAAATTATTGAATACATTAACAATGGTAAATTAAATACCAAAATGTGTTCTTTACACTATTAAATTCCTCCAGGAAGTTCTACTTACCCAAATACTTTGATTAAAGTGTTCTATTAAAGGTATCAGTGATACCTTGTTTGTCACTCTGGATCCATAGTCAATTGCTTCGTAGTTCACCAATAAAAAAATAAAAAAAACATACCTATTATGCCTTTGGAAAATTCATGAGGTCAAACCAACATGGGTATTGACCTAAATCAACCTCCCAGTGATGAGGTACACTAAATACTACCAAATTCCAGGAGATCACGAATTAATGAACTTCTGAGGATTTCTGATCAATTAAACATTTATGTACATAGTATTTTCAGTAGATAAATCACTCTAGTAGCTCTATAACTCCAAAAAGGGTGTTTCAAATTCATACCGAAAGGTATTCATAATACCTAGCATGTACTTTTGGATTCATTTCCAAAATCCCTGTAGTTTAAATCTGGTGAAAGAGACAAGTACCTTGAATAACAGATTTGGCGATTTTCCCAGGGGCATTCTAGTAATTTTTTCAAGGTAAAACCAACTCTCACTAAATCAATACCTCAAACCCTACCTACCCATCCACGGAAATAATTTTTGGATCTCCTGAACTGTTTTGGTGATTTATCCCCTAAAACTAGAGTTTATTTCACTAGAAAATCATAGCTAATTAACTAAATGTGATAAAATAGTGAAACCACTTTTGTTGGTTTCATTTTATCAACACCTATCTGTTGGTATCATTTTTACACAATGATATCATACAAAATAGGTCCTTGGTCCAAAACCCCTCTTAGGTAGTTCCTCGGCTATAAACCCTAAGGGATGTTCATTCATGTCTCCAAGGCCATCTCCATCTTCTAAATCCAATCCCCTCAAAACCTACTGAATCTTAAACTTATATTGTTCACTAGTTTGCTTGTATTGCTTTATGTTGATTGTGCCCATGTTTGCTTGCATGTGCTATCTTGACGACGATAGTTGTGATGAAATTGGAGATCAGACGAGGTGATTATTATTGGTATTATGGTATTCTAAGAAGAAGTCTAGGGACATATATATGCCATACTGCTAATCATAGGCAAGCCACCTTCTTGCTCATAAGCCTTTCCCTACTATTTTAGTTATGCATGTTTTGAATTACTGTTTTATGGAAACTGGAGTGTTTACTATATGATGATCTATATCGGGTAGTGGTTTGGCTCCTCCAAACCATTTCACCCCCTTGTACTATTAAGTACAACCCCCTTGATGACACCTACTGGTCCCTAGTATGATACTTGGTGTATAACACCAGACCCCGTTGGAGACCCCGTTTTAGCCGAAGAAAAATGTGGCGCCCCGCAAAAACCACTACTAGAAAATCGCGTTGTTTTTGTGCATTGCATCATCATGACCGCATGCTCATGTCATCATGCCACCTTGCATTTGAGCATCGTCATGTCTTCTTGCATTTGTTTGCATAAAACTATTTTCAAAAGTCTGTTTTTGTTTCTAAACGCCCCGTTATTATTTCAAATCAAAACCTGGGCCTCCGGAATATTTTGTTTTGTCTGTCAACGGTTTTCAAAAGCCCCGTTTTAAATAATAGAACTTTTAAATTATTTTTAGGAGGCAGCCAGCCAGGCCCGAAAGCCTGACCGGCCACCTCCAAGCCCTAAACTAAAACCTAGTCTAATCCTAAATCTACCCCACCCTATTCTACCCAGCCCCCTCCACATCACCACAGCCACTCACGGCTCGCCACATCCCCTGGCCCAAAATTCCACCCAATCAGCAGCCGCCACCTCACCCCACCAGCCCCCAGCAGCCCCACGAGCGGACACGCGCCGCCATTTTTTCCCGCCCGCGTGCGCACCCCAACGCACGAGCCACAGCCACCTGCCCGTCCCCCCGTGTCGACAGCCTCGCCTCGGGATCTCGCGCCGGCCCGTGCCTGGCCCCACCACCACCCTGGCCGCGTCCCCACTCCCACCTACCGCGCCCATGTTCCTCTCCCCGCCCCACGTCGCCATCTCCTCTCCCCTCTCCGCCCCTCACCGCCACGCGCTCCCCTGGCCCCGCGCCTCGCTTCCCCCTCCCTCTTCCCTACCGACGGATGCCGCCCCAGGCCCCGCTCATCCCTGCCGCCGTCGTGGCCCGCCCCAGCTCCCTCTCCGCCGCGCTCCTCCGCGTCCGCTCGCCCCAGTCTGGCCCGACCTCGCCACCAGCAGGTCCCCGGCCGACCTCTTCCCTCGCCGGTTCCCCCCACCGACCTCGCCGTCCTCCGCTCTCTGCACCCCACCGCGGCGACCTCCTCCTCTCTGCGGCCTCCTCCATCTGCCGCCCCGCCCCTATCTCCTCCAACCTCCGCCGCCCTCTCCTCGCTGCCGCCGTGTGCCTCGCACAAACCGCCATCGTCCCAGCCTCTCCACCTCGCCTGCCCGTGCTCGACCCGGCCCTACGCGGATCCGCCCTACACCAAGCTCACTGCCGACCGCGCGTCGCCGCTCCTCCGCCCGTCCCCGCCAGCGCCTGCCGTTCCGGCGCCCTGGGACCCCTCCGGCCGACGCCGCCGAGACTCCCCCCGAGGTCGTCGTCCCCATCACCTCCGGTCAATGCCGCCACCGGCCGGCCGAGCCCGCGCCCTGGCCGCTCCACCACGGCGTCGCCCCGGCCGCCGCGTCTAGGCTCCGACGCCGACCTCGCCGGCCTCCCGCGCATCCTCGGACCCAGAGCCCCGGACCACCTCGCCGTACCGCGTGTTCGCCCAGACGCCGTGTTCCACCGCATCGTGCCATGCAGTACTATAACAAGGAATGAGGGACTCGAGCCTGTTTCTTTTTTTCTCTTTTGTGGTGTTTGTTTCCTGTTGTTACTAGAGTGCTTTGGAGTTGGGTGTTGTAGAGGTGATGTCACTGCTGTTACGCGATGGCGATGCTACCTAGTACCCTCTCGGCGATCGAAAACTGCAAGTGACATGGGCACCCCGAGAAGCCACCCGAAGTCCACCACAACCGAACTTGGTTCACCCTCGGCCACCGATGCCGAATCAAGTTCTCCTTGGACCCGAGAACGCCAACATCTCCTTCCCGAACCGAAGACCACGAAACGACAAGCGCTTCATCTCGGAGCACCAAGACCTTCTACACGGATCCGAACATCAAACCCCCAGAAGCCAAGGTCGTCGACACGGATACGCCAAGTACTTCCTCGAGGACGCCAAGTTCTTCACCCCGAACGCCAAGATCGACCCGATACACGGACCCGCCAAGTTCGCCTGCCCGGACACCGTGCGACAAGATCTACTTCCTGGATCCGGAGACCCGGTACCCAATCCACTCAAGTTCGCCATCGACGACAAGATCAACATCGACCAGGGCGAATCCGATGCGCCCCCGACACCAAAACAAGTCCTTCTCCCCGGATGCGACAAGATCTACTTCCGTTGTCCGAGACCGATCCCGCAGCGCCGTTTCCGACCCTGTCGAACCCCGAACCCCTCAGAGGCCAAGTTCGCCGAACCCTAATGTGATTCCCTATCCGAGACCCCCATTATTTTTATAATATGATATCATCGACTATCGCATATTAAATTGTTCATCTCGCATGCATATCATAATCTTGCCGGATCTTTTGTCGTAGTAATAAATATTGCATCCGGTGTTTCTTTTAGTGTTTGCTCCTTCGCGGATTAGGCCGATGAGTTGATGCGAGTATCGACAAGTTCTCCGGATATGATCCTTCGGCAGTGTTTTCCCAGGCGAGCATCTCTTCCCCTTCTACCTATTTTGCATTTATAGTCCATATTTCCTCCTGTTGATCTATTGCTATCCGTGTCGTGATGCTTTAGTTTTCGTACCCCGGTTATATCCCGTGCAGCCTCTATATTTCCTTGGAAACCTCCTACTACCCGTGTTTGGTAGATGCTGGCCTTGCGAGTCATAGATGCTTGCTCCGGTGCGATCTTGTGTTGTCAAGTACCACAGTTGTTGGAATGATGGCCGATGTTTATTGGTGGAGATGCTTATTGGTGGGAGTTGATCATGACTTTAAAAACAACTATTAAAATGCTAGTTATAACTAATGCAGAGGCATCGGTGGGCAATAGATGTTATTTGGTTCTTCCACGCTCACTTGTGTCCCGTAGGACCCCGAGTACTTGATACCTGTTCCTTGATTTTTTGCACTATCCACATCCGAGAGGCCTTATGGACCCCCCTGAGCCAGAGCTTGATTTATTTCTATTTCTTGGGGCCACAAAGTAGTTTGGGGCTTTATTACTATCATGTACTTATGCCATGTTACTGCTTTATTTACGATTGTTCGTGGAGCACCTGTACTGTTTAGGATCGTGACACGTTTTCGCTGTATCGACAAGCCCAGTCACACTTTCGGGTTCCTAGTCGTTTACAGCCGTCCACACAAACCCTGGGTCCGTTTTGGAGCCGTCCAACTTCGTTGCGGGTAGCTTAGTGGGGTGGCCCCCTGAAATATTTCTGAATCCTATGATCGCTTTGTCGTGAATGCCTCGTTGGGTTTTGAGTTGGTTTTTCCGAGGTTGATCGAGTGTGTGCTGCTATTTGTGCACCCCTGTAGGGTAAAACTTTCTGAAAGCCGTGTCCGCGGTTATGGACGACTTGGAGCACAGTATCTCGATCATAGACAAGCATAACTAAAGTAGTGCTATAAATTTGACTTAATATGTGACTAGTAATCAGCTCTAGTATAACGGAATGGATATTAAAGATGCCAACAACTGGTGGATCTGTGGTGATCTGTGTCATACTATACCTGCCTAGTAAGTATTGCAACTCCAATGGAAGGGGATAAAAGTGCCAACCACTGCTGGGTTTTGGGATTCCTCAGGACAATTAGATCTGCCTAGTAAATGTTCCAACTACAACGGAATGTTAACTAAAATTGCCCACTACTTATGCTTCAGGATGACTCATGCTATCTGTATCTGATTAGTAAATGCTACAACTATAATGGAATGAGTAAAATTGCCAACCGTGTGAGTTCCTCGGTCTAACTTCCTCGTTTGGTCTCGAGGGGGAAATACCAGGATGGGTATGTTTGGTGTAGTCTCAGGTTGGATCCGAATAGGTCTTTCTTATCCCTCTCTAATAGCCGCCAGTTTCACAAAGTCTCTATAGGTTGCTTAGTGCTGCTGCGCTGCCTCTTCAGTCCACCATACCTATGTAGGCGAGAGCCGCCGAATTCTAGCCTCGTCGTGTACTGGCCTCAGTACTGACGCTCCTCTTTCTCCTTTACCCTTTGTCGGCACCACTTTTTGTTTTTAGCAGGTTTGAGATCGCCGTCGTTAGCAGGGTTACCCTTCCGGCTTGGCCTGGGCAGGGTTATGGACGCCATTGGTTATTCTTCAGGGCTCTTAGCCCCATTTGCATCTTGTCCGTAGTCGGACGCTCTATCGTTTCAAGGTGATTTGGATCTTTTTATTGTATATCCGTATTCTGGACTCGTTGTTGTATATATATCTGTTCTGTGGGTCCCATCGAGGACTGATGTGTAATGGTATTACTTCGTTTTCCACCTGCACGAAAGTGCCTGGTGGGCGTCCTTGAATCGTTTCTATGCGAGTTTGGCGGAAAGGGCTAAAACTTGCATAGGGCCGATTTGAGGGTGTTGCAAAAAACTAGAGGATGGGAAGACCCGTGAAAAAGTGTTACAAAATGTTTATGGAAAAACCTTGGTGAGGTTTGACCTACCAGGAGAAGTTTGAGAAAATAAAAAGGTTTTTGTTTACAAAATGCTGAAGGAAAGATGGAGGAAAAAGGATTATGAAAACGCACCCGGTTCTTTGTAGTTTTGCCAGAACAATTAACCCGTGCAACCACATTACTCTGAAATGGGATGGAGCTGGATTTGATGACAGTTCATTTTGGATAAGCTGCCTCACAACAACTACAAGGGATCCAAATCCCTGGAGGGTAGGCCTTCTCTGAACAATGGTCCATGTGAAACATAGACCGGGAGAAGGAACGAAGGGTCTACGGACCTCCACGCGTTACTATGAGCCCCTCATTGAAAGCGCACACCCGGGAAGTGGAAAAAGCGCTCCGGTTGGCTGTGAACTATATTAGTCGTCCCGCTGATGAGGGGGATAACACTCATAGGATAGGTACTTATACTGGAGTGCGCTTTCGGAGAGTCTTGGTCGGTTACTCGACCCACGATCGGTGTAGATCAGGGCAGAGTAGCCAGATGGTGTGGATAAAGTGTACAACCTCTGTAGAGTGTAAATCTATTCGAATAGCCGTGTCCGCGGTCATCAATGGTTGGGAAGGTTGCTGTAGAGCGGTGATGGTTTTGATTTCAAAAAGGACTCCGGAAAAGCAAATGGTTTGGAAATGATTTGACCCTGGGATGGTTGGAAAGGAAGGAAATAAGTTTGGTCATGAAATGACCGAAAGGAAGAAACAAATGGGTGACCCAGTCCTAGTGTTTTCTAAAACTTTTCAAAAAGGTTTCCAAAATGTTTTACAAAAGGTTTCAACAAAGATATGTAGATGCTATATCTACAGGAGAAACTATTTGAGAAAAGAACCTCTCTTGGAGCCCTCCTACTACCACAACCATATTTCATATCCTCTTGTTATTATTACTCTCTTAAGGTGGTTTGCGAGTACATTCAAAGTAATCACTGGCATTTTCCCTGGCTATTAACCTGGCTAGATAGCGAGAAGAAGGCGAGGATGGTGATTATGCGAGCTAGGACGTTCTCCTAGTCAGATTCTTGTAGGTTAAGGCATGGCTCGGGCTCTACGCTTGATGAAGTTCCGCTGATGATGATTGATGTAGCCATAATGGCATATAAGGTATGACATGTATCCTTTTAAGTAATGGATGTTTACTTTGATACTTGTCGGTTATGTGCCACGACTAACTAATCATGGGATCGTGGTGTATGCATCACAGGGATTCCCGGAGGATTAATCCGGGGCCCCACAGACTTGGTATCAGAGCCATCCTAACTGTATGAGAACCTTAGTTAGCATGGACATTAGACAGGAACACTATTTTGGAAACATCGGGTTTCGAAACTATTTTCTTAAAGCTTTTCGAAAGATTCTACTTCTTATCCTCTCCTAATCTAATGGATTTCAAACATGGTTTCCTCTAACTCTCGTCCAAACTTCAAACCTACGGATTTTAAATAACTAGGACCTAGAACCCGGTAAAAACAATGAGAACAAGATGAAGACAAGCAACTACCAGCAAACACAAGGAGACTACAATATCGCTCTACCAGCGGAATCCTCATAATTAGAAGACATAGAGTGTTGCACTACCAAGAAGCGTCCAAGATACGATGACGGCTTCATCTGCAAGATAGTGACTCCGACCTGAAGAAAGATGATATCTAGGGTCAATAGTCCCAAGAATAAGATTCCCCTACATCGCGAGTAGTTAAATCCTTGGTCCCTAACATTGACAGTGTTTGCTTGCCTAAAGTGCCTTATGTGTTGCTTGATGTGTGTGGTTTGCCGAGGATTTTGCGATCCTCTCGTTATGTTCACCTTGTATGTATTTTTGGCCCTTTTACCCCATAAAAAAAGTGTTTCAAGGATCGATACCCCACTGAGTATCTCAGGTACCCCTGTTAGTCGTCGCTAACGAAAACCAAGACTAAACTCAGGGGTATATGAACGGAAAAGCATCGCAAGAACCAAGAGTTCGACATCATCAAGTCAGAACAACTCGAAGACTTCACCTGAGC
Source organism: Avena eriantha (assembly GCA_910589775.1). NCBI lineage: Eukaryota > Viridiplantae > Streptophyta > Magnoliopsida > Poales > Poaceae > Avena > Avena eriantha. The sequence goes on from OU342740.1 coordinate 81,150,116, forward strand.
AGGGTAACATACCTCGTCCAACTCACCTCTGAAGACTCGTCAATAGCGCAACACTCCCTTGTTCATCAGTCTACTACAGCAAGAATCCCGTTGAAGCCGGAAGTCGATCACCGAAGGATCCTCAATATCCACAAGAAACCACCAGATAAGTCAACCAAGACAAGAAGTGAAGACCTAACCACACTAGCCTTTAGTGTGTTAGAGCTTCTGACCGCCTCAGGAGACTAACTAATCTAGTCTACCCTACCAAAACTAACGGAATGATCCTCCCTAGAAGGTCAAAACCACCCCTGACGTCAGATGATTAGGAAGCGTGAAGACAAAGAGTCCACTCTGCCATCAAGCAGGAGCAACGCAAGAAATGCCAGTGAAGACCGCTTACCCGACGCTGACTGCTTCAACACTGACTAACTACTAGCAAGAAGAGTCGTAAACCGCTAATTTACCTTCAGCTAACCCCCATTAAAGGCTGCGTCATGAAACCACCCCCGCCAAGATTGCGAGAATAGGGCGTCACTCGAAAACCTCAACTCAAGACTCAAGAAGATATAGCCTTCCTCTAATATCAAGTCAACACTCCAAGACAGAAGATCCGCACCCCTTCCGAAGAACCCTAGTGAATCTCTAAGGTGGAAATACTGCGTCTTTCCAGTCAAACTCCAGAAGACTGTCTACCGGAAGATACTTGAAAAAAGATCCCCAGATTCGACATCATTTCGCCAAGTAGCAAGTCACGGTTCATCAGAGGAGAAACGAACTGAAGATTCAACGAAATCCCTTCGCTACGTCAGCTGAAAACCTATCCGAATGACCACAGGATCGCTAACCGCTCAGTTCCAATCGCTTAGAGGACGTGAGACTCCAACGGCTCCAACAGACTGAGTACGAATAACCGTAGTCTATAAGCCCCGTAGGACCTACCTTCGCAGACGTCATCGGAAGATTCCAACTCTAGGAGAAAGAGTGACGATAGTCTTCAAAACTTCAATCTGCGACTCCAAGAAGGAAGGACTATGTCAACTCTCCGATCTACCCCTATTTAATCTTAAGGGGGAAATACTACGTCTTTCCCACAAAAATAGGGTAACCCTTCACCAAAGAAAACTTAGGAGTCCCGACCCTAAAATCATTAAATAGGATACGCTACGCCCCTAAGGAAGAGCCATGGACCCTTAGAGAGAGTTACTCCTAGCTGTAGATTCTATCCTCCGACGAGTACTCCGTGAAGTTCAAAATCGAGGTAGTCTTCCTAGCCTAATCCCTCGAGATATCGAGCCCCGAAGGAATATAAGGTCATCCCTCGCAATCAGGGCTGGACTCTGGTCAATTCTCCGTGCATCCCGGAAGACTGAAGCTCAACTTCATCGACATAGTAGTCACTTCCAAAGACGGAGTTTGTAAGAATATACGCTTGAAACCAGTAGCGCTACCCTTGACTCAAAAATCCCCTGACCCTACTCTCCTGAATCTCAGGACAAGATTCTTTTAAGGGGGGAAGGTCTGTCACATCCCTATTTTAGCAACCCTGATTAGTTGTCCAGAATCCAGAAATCAGGGGGAACAAAAACTTTTTCTTGTTTAGTGATGAAGTGTTTGCCTGTTGTTTGAATATGTTTATGCTTATGATTGTGTATTAGAAGATATACTCCTTACCTTAACACCAGTTGACAAAAGCTACTTCCCAAAACTGTATTGGCTTAATTTCCATATTCTCAAATGTTCTAGCATTTCAAAACCTGAGCCAAGAAGCCTTTGCAAGCCAACTACTTTAGTAGCTTCTATTGATCAAACGATGGAGAGCTATAGAATACTATCTCCTTATGTTTTCAAGACAGAACCTTCAACTACTCTTCTCTCTAGGTTTCCCAAAACATCTTTATTAAGACTTTGAATTCTACTCTTGGTAGAGATACCAAGGACTCTCATCTTATTCAAACTCCAGCCCTTTTCAAATTTCCCAACCTTACCTCAAGTCAGACTTGATGGTAACCCTAGTAGTGGATTTGCTTAGTTTATAAGATGAGTTTCCTTGATCTTTTGTCTAATGAATTGCCTTGATCTGCTATTGATTTGCCTACTTAGGAGATAGTATGAGATACTCTAGGAGTTCATCACTAGGATCAAGATACTTTAAATTCACAAAACCCTAAGCAAGTATACAAAGGTGGATTTGATCTCTAGCCACTAGGTGATCATCTAAAACCTTTAACCAGATCAATTCTAAAGTGATCCATTCTAGAAGTTTCCAAGTCACACTAGTAGAGAAAACCCTACATCCGGCGAACACAAAAGGGTCATCCCCGGCGTATTGGTGCTCGCCGGCGGTAAGTCCGCATCCCTAGCGCCTTCATAATTCGCTGGTGGAAATATGCCTCTACCGCCGGCGAGCAGCTATATACACTGGGGGTAAGTCCTCGTCGCCGGTGCCTTAGGTATTCGCCGGTGGTAATAGGCCTCTACCGCCGACACACAAATGTATTTCGCCAGGGGCAATATTACCAGGAGTAAAAACGGATCGAAATTACACATAATACACTGTAATATTGACAGAATACACAGGATAATGACAGAATACACACAACAGATACAGGGAATACACAAATGTTCAAACCATGCATCAATAACATTCAAACAGTTCACACAAGTGTAGAAAGTGACCATATGGTTCAAACTTGGACTCCAATTAGCAAATATTACACAAACACATAGGACAGAACAATTAGTCGTGATTTTCATTGAACATATATATATATTTACATTCTCCACATGAATTTCAGAGAACGTACCGTCTTAACACCAAAGTTCGCAGGGAGCGGTATATGTTTATCTTCATGTCCATGCAATGCCAACTATGTTGACCATAATGGTCGCACGCGTCTTTGCTATAATCCAATCTACTGTAACACCCTCGAATCGGCCCTATGCAAGTTTTAGCGATTCGCGCCAATCCCGCATAGAAACGATTCAAAGATTCCCACCAGGCACTTGCGTGCGGGTGGAAAACGAAGTAATAACATTACACAATAGTCCACGATGGAACTCACAGAATATATATATACAACAACGACTCCATGAGTCAAGAATACAGATATACTATACAAAGATCCAAATCTCCTTGAAAACGATAGAGCGTCCGACTACAGACAAGATGAAAATGGGGCTAAGAGCCCTAAAGAATAAACAATGGTGTCCATAACCCTACCCAGGCCAAGCCAGAAGGGTAACCCTGCTAACGACATCGATCTCAAACCTGCTAAAACAAAAGAGGTGCCAACAAAGGGCAAAGGAAAAATAGGAGTGGTCAGTACTGAGGCAGTACACAACGAGGCTAGAATTCGGCGGCTCTCGCCTACATAGGTATGGTAGATTGAAGCGGCAGCACAACATGCACTAAATAACCTATAGAGACTCGATTAACTGTCGGCTATTAGAGAGAGATAAGAAAGACCTATTCAGAACCAACCTTATACTAACACCAATCATACCCATCCTGGTATTCCCCCTCGAGACCAAACGAGGAAGTCAAACCGAGGAACTCACATAGTTGTCAGTTTCATTCATTCCATTATAGTTGAAGCACTTACTAGTCAGATATAGATAGCATGAGTCATCCTGATAGCATAAGTAGTGGGAAGATTTAGTTAACCGTTTAGTTGTAGTTGCAATACTTACTAGGCAGGTATAACATGACACGATACACCCCATATCCACCAGTTGTTGGCACTTTTATTATCCATTACATTGTAGCGAAGTTGATTACTAGTCACATATTAAGTCAAATTTATAGCACTAATTTAGTTATGCTTGTCTATGATCGAGATACTGTGCTCCAAGTCGTCCATAACCGCGGACACGGCTTTCAGAAAGATTTACCCTACAGGGGTGCAAAAGTAGCAACACACACACGATTAACCTCGGAAAAACCAAATCAAAACCCAATGAGGCTTTCACGAAAAAGCAATCACAGGATTCATAAAATATTTAAGGGGGCCACCCCCAATAAGCTACCCGTTACGAAGTCGGCCGGCTCCGCGACGGACCCAGGCTGTGTGGCGACGGCTGTAAACGACTGGGAACCCAAAAGTGTGACTGGGCTTGTCGATACAACATAAACGTGGCATGGGGTTCCTAAACAGTACAGGTGCTCCTCACACAATCTTAAATAAAGCAGTAAAGCATGGCATAAGTACATTATAGTAATAAAGCCCCAAACTAGTTTATGGCCCCAAGAAATAAGAAACGAATCAAGCTCTGGCTAAGGGGGATCAATAGGGTCTCCCGGATGTGGATAGTGCGAATAGTCAAGGAACAAGTATCAAGTACTTGGGGCCTACGGGACAAAAGTGGACAGGAAAAACCAAATAGCATATATTACCCATCAGTGCCTCTTTCATTAGTTATCCCAGCAATTTAATAGTTCTATTTAAAGGCATGATCCTCTCCACCGTAAAGCATATGACATCATTCCAATAACAGTGTGGTACTTCACGACACAGGATCGCACTTGAGCAAGCGACTACGACTCGCAAGACCATCTATCTACCAAACAACAGGTAATAGGAGATGTCCAAGGCAATATAAAGGCTGCACGGAATATATCTGGTACGGAACACTAAAGCATCGCGACACGGATAGCAATAGATCAAGGAGGAAATAAAGACTATAAATGCAAAATAGGTAGAAAGAGGGAGAATGCTCGCCTAGGAAACACTGTCGAAGATACATTATCCGAAGAACTTGTCGATACTCGCATCCGCTCAATGGCCTAATCCGCGAAGAAGCAAAGCACTAAAAGAAACACCGGATGGACTATTTAATACTATGTCAAAAGATCCGGTATCATGCATGTTGATATATGACATGGCAAAGGTGCGATGCAATTAGGAAATATTAAGTGGAACCGGGGTCCTGATAATTAATTAAATGATTCATGTTGTTTAGCTACCCAAAATTTAAATATTGAATTAAGAAGGCATAACATGGCATCGGTTCGCTACACAAATTTAAATAGAGGCAATATAAGACTAGAATAGCCCGCATATGCGCTCCATATTTAATTATGAGGTGAATCTACAAAGTACCCAACCCACAAAATATGTGTGCCATCATGAACAATTTAATATGCAACAAGTAGATGTCATATTATAAAAATAGGGGTCTCGGATAAGGGGATCACATATTGGGGTTCGAAGATCTTGGGGTTTGAGGGTCGAGGTCTTCGGGTTCCGATAAGATCGGTCATCGAGGTCGGGCTCCGGATCCGGGATCAGGCTCTGATTTCTGTGAAGGAGATCTTGGGGCTCGACGTCCTTGTTAGCGTAGAGCTTGTGATAGACCTCTATTGGTTGTTCAGGTTACACCGAAATCTTCACACTATTGACACTGCAACTTCTCCACAATGCTTTCACTAATGCCGAAGTGGTCATCATGGAGGCGCACCAACAGCGGTAGCACTTGTCCAAGAACGGAGGGCGAGGCACACACAATGAAGCATCCAAACATCAACAGAACAAAAAGTTACCTCTGGTTCAGATTATTTCCTAGGAGGTGTTTCCTTTCAGACAAAAACACGAACATTTGTTGGACACGGCCGTGACAGGAAGAGGCCTGGCACGAGGCTCTTGTGAGGCAGAAGACAAGCAGGGCTTGGAGAGCCGAGGAGCAAGAGGAACATGGCGACGAGGCCGGTACAGGAGGCGCGGCGTCGTCCCACACTTAAGTTGGAGAGCAGGGGAAGCAACGACACGAGGTGAAGAGAGAAACGGGACAGCGAGAGGGCTGGCGGTGGAGCGGCGCGGCTGAGGAGGAGGCGGAGCTCCTGGCGGCGGGGACGGCGAGGCCGACGTGGGTCCTGTGAAGCGGGGCGACGGCGGCCAGCTACAACGGCGCTCGGGTCGCCGGAAGATGGAAGCTCGAGGAAGGGGCCCCGCACAGCGGCGGCACCGGGAGGAGCCCTGGATGGTGGCGACGCGGCGCAGCTCCATCTCTGCATCGGGGCTCAGACCCGTTGGGGAGGCAAGGTCGTCAGCGGCCACGGTGTGCTAGCCATAAGGAATGCGACGCCTAGGGGTGCGGGCTTGACGTGGGAGGAGGCCGGGCGGAGGGGCGCCGCGGCGGCAGTTGTTGGCGGCGGGGATCGAGGCTCCAGCGATGGATGGATGCGAGGGAGGCAAGGCAGAACGACAGAGCACCACCGCGGAGGTGGGCTTGGTCTCGTGAGCGAGGTTGGAGGTGGGGTGGGGATTGTGAAAAGGGGATTGAGACCGGGAGTGGTTGGTCAAGGTGGGGCTGGATGAGGGACAGGGCCGGGGACTTGGTCAGGTAGGGATCGGATCGAGGAGGGCAGGTCAAAGTGGCGGCGAGTGGGTGGGGCCGCGCTTGCGTGGTGGCGTGCATGTGGGTGGGACTGGGTGTGTACGTGAAAAAGGGAGGGTGGATCGCGCGTCTGTGTGCTTCACGCGGGAGTGTGTGCGCGTGCTGCATCGGTCGCTGTGTTGCGTCGCTGCGGCGGCGACTGCTGTGTGGTGTGGCGGTTGAGGGTTGGGTAGGTCTAGGCTTGGGTTAGGGTTTGCATGACGGGGTGGTAGGCTGGCTGGCTGGGCCTTTGGGCCTGGCCGGCTGCCTCCCCTAACAAAACATTTTATTCTATTAGATTACTATTTTGTTTTAAAATCCTTTCGTAAATATTTTTAGACAAAACAAAATATCTAGTAGGACCGGTTTTGAAATTTGAAATAAAGACAAGAGATATTTAGAAAAAAAAGATAGACTTTTCAAAAATAATTTTAGGAAAAAATATGCATGATGACATGACGATGCTCAAATGCAAAGTGGCATGATGACATGAGCATGCGGTCATGATGATGAGCAACACAAAAACATAGCGATTTTCTAGTAGCGGTTTTAGCGGGGTGCTACAATTCGACACCACTAACAATGGTTCTCGTCCTCGAGATCCGCCTCATGGTACGGGGAAGAAGGCCGATGATCTAGATCTTCTCGCTTCGTGTAGATCTTTGCGACACCACTAACAAAGATTATTGCTCCATCTTGAAATCGGCAACACCACCAACAAGGGGTTGTTGCTCACGATCATCGAGAGAACACTCCGGAGAAGAAAGGACGAAGATAAAGGTATCAAAAGATAAGGCCACCTTTAACTTCCGTAAGAGGGGAGAGTAAGTGCAATCTAACCCACTACAATGTACAATGGCAAATATAATGAGTAGTCGGCATGGGGGCCAATCCATCACGCACCCAAACTATTACTCTGCACATGTAGTAGAAAACATGCAACCCATTCTCGGAATTAGACTGAAGATCTCGACAAGTGAGGTTCGAAAACAAAGGAGTGATGCAAGGTTTCATCAGATCTGATGTAGATGAGGTCGTCGTGTTGAAAAAAACCGGAAGGCACAAGAAGGAACAAAGAGAAGTCCAACAGTTGAAGGATTCTTAAGATAGCATGAAGACCGGATGTAGAAGCACCGTTACCAAAGGAGGAAGCGAAACCCTGAAGGTACAATGGAAACCCAACCACAAGAAATCCTGGACTTGAAGAAAGGTAAGAGAATATATTCAAAACTCGCAAAGGTAAGAGGAGAATAACATAGGGGCAAGGAGTAAAAACCGACCTAATGAGATCTATCCAACCGATTTTTGCAAAAATGGTTTTGACACTCTACATCGACCGTTAGCTAGGTTATCCTACAGGCTGGACTAGTGGGGTATCGCAACTGCTCAGCTCTGATACCACTTTGTAACACCCTCGAATCGTCCCTATGTAAGTTTTAGCGTTTCCCGCAAAACCCGCATAGAAACGATTCAAAGATGCCAACCAGGCACTTGCGTGCGGGTGGAAAACGAAGTAATAACATTACACAATAGTCCACGATGGAACTCACAGAACATATATATACAACAACGACTCCATGAGTAAAGAATACAAAGATCCAAATCACCTTGAAAACGATAGAGCGTCCAACTACGGACAAGATGCAAATGGGGCTAAGAGCCCTGAAGAATAACCAATGGCATCCATAACCCTACCCAAGCCCAGCCAGAAGGGTAACCTTGCTAACAACGTCGATCTCAAACCTGCTAAAACAAAAGGGGTGCCAACAAAGGGCAAAGGAAAAAGAGGAGCGGTCAATACTGAGGCCAGTACACGGCGAGGCTAGAATTTGGCGGCTCTTGCCTACATAGGTATGGTAGACTGAAGCGGCATCACATCATGCACTAAATAACCTATAGAGACTCGATTAACTGTCGGCTATTAGAGAGAGATAAGAAAGACCTATTCGGAACCAACCTTATACTAACACCAATCATACCCATCCTGGTATTCCCCCTCGAGACAAAATGAGGAAGTCAAACCGAGGAACTCACACAGTTGGCAGTTTTATTCATTCCATTATAGTTGAAGCACTTACTACTCAGATATAGATAACATGAGTCATCCTGATAGCATAAGTAGTGGGCAGTTTTAGTTAACCGTTCAGTTGTAGTTGCAATACTTACTAGGCAGGTATAACATGACACGATACACCCCATATCCACCAGTTATTGGCACTTTTATTCTCCATTCCATTGTAGCAAAGTTGATTACTACTCACATATTAAGTCAAATTTATAGCACTACTTTAGTTATGCTTGTCTATGATCGAGATATTGTGCTCCAAGTCGTCCATAACCACGGACATGGCTTTCAGAAAGATTTACCCTGTAGGGGTGCACAAATAGCAACACATACACGATCAACCTCGGAAAAACCAAATCAAAACCCAACGAGGCTTACACGACAAAGCATTCACAGGATTCATAAAATATTTTAGGGGGCCACCCACAGTAAGCTACCCGTTACGAAGTCGGCCGGCTCCGCGATGGACCCAGGCTGTGTGGCGACGGCTGTAAACGACTGGGAACCCGAAAGTGTGACTGGGCTTGTCGATACAGCATGAACGTGGCACGGGGTTCATAAACAGTACATGTGCTCCGCGCACAATCTTAAATAAAGCAGTAAAGCATGGCATAAGTACAGGATAGTAATAAAGCCCCAAACTAGTTTGTGGCCCCAAGAAATAAGAAATGAATCAAGCTCTTGCTAAGGGGGATCTATAGGGTCTCCCAGATGTGGATAGTGCGAATAGTCAAGGAACAGGTATCAAGTACTCGGGGCCTATGAGACACAAGTGGATAGGAAAAACCAAATAGCATATATTGCCCACCGGTGCCTCTTTCATTAGTTATCCCAGCAATTTAATAGTTGTATTTAAAGGCATGATCCTCTCCACCGTAAAGCATATGACAGCATTCCAACAAATGTTTGGTACTTCACGACACTGGATTGCACCTGAGCAAGCGACTACGACTCGCAAGACCATCTATCTACCAAACAACAGGTAATAGGAGATGTCCAAGGCAATATAAAGGATGCACGGAATATATCTGGTACAGAACACTAAAGCATGGCGACACGGATAGCAATAGATGAACAAGAGGAAATAAAGACTATAAATGCAAAATAGGTAGAAAGGGGGAGAATGCTCGCCTGGGAAACACTGCCGAAGATACATTATCCGAAGAACTTGTTGATACTCGCATCCGCTCAACGGCCTAATCCGTGAAGAAGCAAAGCACTAAAAGAAACACCGGATGCACTATTTAATACCATGTCAAAAGATCTGGCATGATGCATGTTGATATATGACATGGCAAAGGTGCGATGCAATTAGGCAATATTAAGTGGAACCGGGGTCCCGACAATTAATTAAATGATTCAGGTTGTTTAGCTACCCACAATTTAAATGTTGAATTAACAAGGCATAGCATGGCATCGGTTCGCTACACAAATTTAAATAGAGGCAATATAAGACTAGAATAGCCTGCATATGCGCTCCATATTTAATTATGAGGTGAATCTACAAAGTACCCAACCCACAAAATATGTGTGCCATCATGAACAATTTATAGGCAACAAGTTGATGTCATTTAAAAAAATAGGGGTCTCGGATAAGGGGATCACACATTAGGGTTCGAAGATCATGGGGTTTGAGGGTCGAGGTCTTCGGGTTCCGACAAGATCGGTCTTCGGGGTCGGGCTCGGGATCCAGGATCAGGCTCTGATTTCTGTGAAGGAGATCTTGGGGATCAACGTCCTTGTTAGGGTAGAGCTTGTTATAGACCTCCGTCGGTTGTTCAGGTTACACCGAAATCTTCACACTATTGACACTTCAACTTCTCCATAATTCTTTCACCAATGCCGAAGTGGTCATCATGGAGGCGCACCAATAGCGGTAACACTTCTCCAAGAACGGAGGGCGAGGCCCACGCAATGAAGCATCCAACCATCAACAGAACAAAAAGTTGCCTCTAGTTCAGATTATTTCCTGGGAGGTGTTTCCTTTCAGACAAAAACATGAACAACTGTTGGACACGGCTGTGACAGGAAGAGGCCTGGCACGAGGCTCGTGTGAGGCAGACGACAAGCAGGGCATGGAGAGCCGAGGAGCGAGAGGAACATGTCGATGAGGACGGTACAGGAGGCGCGGAGTCGTCTCGCGCTTAAGTTGGAGAGCAGGGGAAGGAACGACACGAGGTGAAGGGAGAAACGGGACAGCGAGGGGGCCCGTGCTGGAGAGGCGCGGCTGAGGAGTAGGCGGAGCTCCTGGCGGCGGGGAAGGTGAGGCCGACGCGGGTCCTGTGAAGCGGGGCGACGGCGGCCCGCTGCAACGGCGCTCGGGTCGTGGGAAGATGGAAGCTCGAGGAAGGGGCCCTACACAGCGGCGGTGCCGGGAGGAGCTGTGGATGGTGGCGACATGGCGGGGCTCCATCTCTGCATCGGGGCTCGGACGCGTCAAGGAGGCAAGGTCATCAGCGGCCGGAAGGAAGGCGATGCCTAGGGGTGCGGGCTTGACACGGGAGGAGGCCGGGTGGAGGGGCGCCCACGACGGCAGTTGCTGGCGGTGGGGATCGAAGCTCCGGCAGCGGCTGGAAGCGAGGGAGGCAAGGCAGAACGGCAGAGCACCACCACGGAGGCGGGCTTGGTCTCGTGAGGGAGGTTGGAGGTGGGGTGGGGATCGTGAAAAGGGGATTGAGGCCGGGAGTGGTTGGTCAAGGTGGGGCCGGGTGAGGGACAGGGTTGGGGACTTGGTCAGGTGGGGATCGGATCGAGGAGGGCGGGTCAAAGTAGCGGCGAGTGGGTAGGTATGTGCTCACGTGGTGGCGTGCATGTGGGTGGGACTGGGTGGATCGCGCGTCTTTGTGCTTCACGCGAGAGTGCGTGCGCGTGCTACATCGGTCGTTGTGTTGCGTCGCTGCGGCGGCGGATGCTGTGTGGTGTGGCGGCTAAGGGTTGGGTAGGTCTAGGCTCGGGTTAGGGTTTGCATGACGGGGTGGTAGGCTGGCTGGCTTGGCCTTTGAGCCTGGCTAGCTGCCTCCCCTAACAAAACATTTTATTCTATTAGATTACTATTTTTTTTTAAATCCTTTCGTAAATATTTTTAGACAAAAAAAATATCTAGTAGGACTGGTTTTATAATTTGAAATAAAGAAAAAAGATATTTAGAAAACAAAGATAGACTTTTCAAAAATAATTTTAGGCAAAAATATGCATGATGACATGACGATGCTGAAATGCAATGTGGCATGATGATATGAGCATGCGGTCATGATGATGCGCAAAACAAAAACATAGAGATTTTCTTGTAGTGGTTTTAGCGGGGTGCTAGATCTACATATATTGAGAAGAAGTGATCTCAAACACGACATCGTCCATCGTGTTTCTATGGAAATGGTCCATGAAGTCTCGTCGCCAAGTGCAAGGTATTGATTGAGTACAACAATAACAATACAACAAAGTCCATGGTTTATTTTCAATTCTATATATATACATCCATGATACTGTGTATCTCACAGAGCTCATACCGTCCTAGCCCAATGGTTGTGCACAGTTCAGAACTATGGGGAACTTCTTATCCAGGCACTTGCCCAATGGTTGGGCATAGTTGTTGCACACTTGATCCATTCTATATATTTATCCAGAAAGAAGACGCATAGTAAACATAGTTATAAAGTAATTAAGTAGCAGGATAAGTAATATATATGACAAAGTCTAGCAAGATAAGTAATATATATTACAAGTAGCTGATCTACGTCTAGCAAGATAAGTAATATATATGACAAAGTATAGCAGGATAAGTCTTAAAGTAATATACGACAGACTATGGCTAGATCAGGCATCATCGTCATCGTCGGACGACAAACCTAATGAACCTAGGTCTGCAGACGATGTGGGTGTGACGGTGAAGTCGCCAGGGCTGAACCCGTAGTACAGGCCCTGCGGGCACGCGGTGGAGGAACCTACGCCATCGGACGTAGTGGGACCCGCCTCCTGGACGGGCTGTTGGTGTGTAATGGTCGCCAAGACCTCAAATTGTTGCGCCATCACCGTAGGATCCGCCTAGAGCGTCTCGACCAAGGGGTCAACAAGCTGTCTCTCGACTAGTCGGTGCTCCTGCTCCTCCACCCTCGTGGCAAGTCTCATATCCACGGGCCTATTCTGAATGGCCCTAGCTCGATCCTCGGGGAAGTTGAGGGTCGCCCTAGCCCCTCTGTGCTGGACTGCCATGTAGTCATAGGCACGTGCTGCCTCCTCGGGGGACTGCCATGTCCCAAGGTGGCGCCTAATCCCATCGATGGTGATCCTATCCTCCCAAGTGGGGATCATCGTCGGCTTCTTATACACACCACGGTACTTCGGCTCCCACTACGACATAATACTTAAACAGAGACAAGCAAACATATTAGCAAAAACAGTGTACATGCTACTCTAAATTCGTGAGTCTAGCAATATGATGTAGTAATAGTAGAGTAACATACTTGCACCTTCAGAACGAACACCATAAGTTTGAAATTCTAGTAATGCTCTCACCACACAAGAAGCACTATTACTCTATGCATATTTACTCTATGCAGTATGAATATTTTAACCGAGCTCATATATGTTACTCTATGCATATTTAATACTCGTGATTCAAGCATTCCTACTCGTGATTCAAGCATATGTTGTGGTCACACAAAAAACATTCTCACACATTCAAGACACCATAAATTTAAAATTCTAGCAATGCTAGCTATCATCCCACAAGAAAACATTCTTAGCCATCAAGCCGCCACAGTTTGCAATTCTAGCAAAACACAATCAAGACACACAATTTGCAATTCTAGCATACTCTAAAGTCACGTGTACCCGCGGATGGGGGAACTCAGTGACGTGTACATGCGGATGGGGGAGGTGGTCATCAACGAGGTGGCGACACGGATGGGGGAGGTGGCCATCGACAAGGTGGCGGCGCGGATGTGGGAGGTGGTCATCGATGAGGTGGCGGCGCGGACGGGGGAGGTGGTCGTCGACGAGGTGGCGGCGCGGATGGGGGAGGTGGTCGTCGACGAGGTGGCGGCGCGGATGGGGGAGGTGGTCGTCGACTAGGTGAAGGCGCGAACGGGGAGGTGGTCGTCGACGAGGTGGCGGCGCAGATGGGGGAGGTGGTCGTCGACGAGGTGGCGGCGCGGATGGGGAAGGTGGCGGCGCGGACGAGCCCAGGACTGTCCTCCTCCTCCTTCCCTTCGGCGGACGCTGGACGGCGATGGCGACGGCGAGGGGGATCGGATGCGGGACGACGTCGGCGGAGCAAGGGCCATGGCTAGGGATTGCGAGATTTGGGGATCGGATATTCGTTGGGGGGGTTTGTTGAGAGACGCTGTTACAGGTGGTCTCGCGTCCCACTTACCCCTGGCGCCCGCGGGCCGTTTCGCCAGAGGTACGTGGCGGCCCATCGGGGGGAACGCGACCCACTCTATCCCTGGCATGCGTTGTCGGATTCGCCGGTGGTACATGGCGCCCTAGCCGGGGGGCACGCGACCCACCCTATCCCTGGCGTGGGCGGGATCTGTTCACCGGCGGTACTTGTGGTATCCCCGGCGTGACCAGTGTGTGTCGCCGGTGGTAACTGTACGCACGTCTGGAAGCCCTTACCGCCGGCGAGCCTGTGCCCACTTCGCCGGCGGGAAGGAGTGATGCTATAAGCTTTTCTCTAGTAGTGTCACTAAAGACCAATATCAAGCATGGATCTATTCTACTCAATCTATACTTCAACATCATCCACTTGATGCTGCTTTGGTACCTTGCAACCCCTCAAAATCATCACCACCCACATTCTAGTCAAAAACCCTAAGTCTGGAAAACTATTTCTAACATCACCTTTATGAATGCCTCCCTTTCTCAAACCATGTGCATGTTTGGAAATGCATTTCAACCATATTGCTAACCATCCTAAGGACTGCCAAGGCCCACTCTTGCCCTGGGTTAGATCATCTTCTAAGCCACATATTCTTGATGGTTTTGCAGGCAAGCAAATAACTATTCCTGCAAATCTAGTCAGCATGCCTATCTTGACAGAAGCTCACACCATCATCCAACCTTCTATGGACCAACTCTTTTCATGGTTGTGTTCTACTCATATAGGTCTATCACTAACCACTTCACTTATTTCCATTGGATCTTTGTGCTCTTAAACCCACAAGGATTTGAAGGCTAGTTGATAATCTGCTTTGGCAGGCTTATTTTATTCAAAGTTCGAGATCATCTCTTGGAACCCTCAAGCCTGATCAAGCTCAAACCTCTCCACCATTGTCATCTACTTCACTTGGTCTATCCATCCATATATCCCATGCCCCAAAGCGGAGATCTAAGCTCCAAGATACAACAAGGTTTTGGTGGTATGAAAATAACATCACCCTAGATCATCAATTCCTTGTTTTCCATCTAATTGAAGTTGGATTTCCATTTCCCAAGGTTGAAAGTGCCTGTTACACCTTATGTACATCACCTACCTTGCTTATAAAGATTTACCAAGGTTTATTAATAATTATTTTGGCCCAAAACCTATTAATTCTCTTTAATCAACAAAAACCTCAAAACTCCTTCTATAAAGGAAAGCTTGGTTTTTGCCAAACCACTTCTCCAACTTTTGGCTAAATTGAGATCAATATATCATTCCCTACCTCCCCATACCACAAATAAATATTTTTTGAGTTTCTTTATTATTTCTCTTTGCCCTCTTTCTTAAATGGCAGAAATGAAATAATAAATGTTTTAAATACTTTTAATCCTCAATAAATCTCGGGAACATTCTCATAAGCATGTATTCATATTTGGGACCATCTCACATCAAAATCCAACAAGCTCCATTGTAAAAATATCAAATGAGATCAAATACTTCACTTCTGCAGTTTTTGAATAAATGGATTTAAGCGGAATTCTATATCTTGGAAAAATATGAAACATTTCCTAGAAGGGCATCTTGACCTCATCAAGCTACCAGCATCATTTATCCATCTTACCAAGATCAACTTTAAGGGAGTTTCTCCAAATCATCAATATGGCTAGATTTTAAGATTACCCAACATCTTGATCCAAAACTAATCCAACCCTTCCCAAACCTGCTCTGCACTTCAACACCACACCCCACCACCACCTCTGGTCGAACTAACCTGTAGCATTCACTATAGTAGACCACTCTCTTTGTCCCTAGTGTTTGGATGGAGAGGAGACAAAGGCAAGGACACTTCCTTGGGTTGTACCCTTCCTACAACTGCTTGCCTCCTTCTCTCTTCCCTCCTGCAGCCCCACAGTGCTCTAGCATGACCCCAGCACCGCCCCTAGCACCCAATCCCTGACCACCTCTTCTCCCTCTTCCATCCTTGGAACAAGTCCTTCATGAACCACCCCTACTCGAGTTAAAAGGACCAGAGGCGAGCCAGCCCCCTCTCGGCCTCCCATTTCCCCCCTCACCCTCCACCTCACCTCCCTAGAGAGCCACTCCTCCTCCCATGCTCTATCTTGCTTGAGAGAAGGAGAGATAGGAGCCTTGGCCTCCCCCACCAAATCGAGGAAAACTCCTTCCACCATGCCTCTACCTTCCTGCATGTCACCGTGCCATGATCTCCTGGTCCTATTGCATCTAACCCCCATTTTATCATTGCCCAGGCCCCTCTTTGCCATGGTTCTGCGAGCTCCTGAGACCTCTTCTTGGGTTTCTCAGTGCGAGTCCACTCCTGGAGTAGACTCGGGTCCTTCCACCTATCGTCGGGATCGCCGCCAGCCTCCACCTCGCCCTACACCCTCTCCCGCGCCTCTCCCGGTCCGGCACGTTCCCGAACGCACGTGAACCGCCTGCAGGCGCGGGATCCCTCTTGGCGTTCAAACCGCTGTCGCCGCCCCTCGTTTGGCTCCGCTTGAAGCACCGCGTCACCCTGCAACGTCCCCGGCATCTCCCCCGCCCCGAGGTGATCTCCCGTCATCTCCCCGTGCTTGCTAGGGTTTCCTCGTCGCTAGACACGACGCGAGCTGGACGACGGACAACCACCGTCGATTGGTCTCTAATCGGACGGCTTCCCTCCTCCCATATCCCTTCGATCGTCCGCGTGACTGATGGGCGGGTCCCACTCCCTGGATTTTGAACCTGCCTCCCGCCCGTGCCTGGGAAGCCCAGCTGGGCCGAAACCACTCCCCGGTGGCCCATTCCTTCCCGTTCCCAGCCCACTTACCCCTTTGTTTTATTCATTTCTCCTAGATCTAGGAAATTTACCTCTGGTTTAAATCGTTTCAAAAATGGAAAAACCTTAGAATCTACTAGATCTAAATTTTAACAAGTTTTATACTGTTTTTCCAAACATGCAGTACCAATATTGGACCAAATTATTGAATACATTAACAATGGTAAATTAAATACCAAAATGTGTTCTTTACACTATTAAATTCCTCCAGGAAGTTCTACTTACCCAAGTACTTTGATTAAAGTGTTCTCTGAAAGGTATCAGTGATACCTTGTTTGTCACCCTGGATCCATAGTCAATTGCTTCCTAGTTCACCCATAACAAAAATAAAAAAAACATACCTATTATGCCTTTAGAAAATTCCTGAGGTCAAACCAACATGGGTATTGACCTAAATCAACCTCCAAGTGATGTGTTACACTAAATACTACCAAATTCCAGGAGATCAAGAATTAATGAACTTCTGAGGATTTCCGATCAATTAAACATTTTTGTACACTAGATAAATCACTAGATAAATCACTCCGGTAGCTCTGTAACTCCAAAAAGGGTGTTTCCAATTCATACAAAAACGTATTAAAAATACATAGCATGTACTTTTGGATTCATATCCAAATTCCCTGTAGTTTAAATCTGGTTAAAAAGACAAATACCTTGCATAACTGACTTGGAGATTTTCCCACGGGCATTATGGTAATTTTTTCAAGGTGAAACCAACTCTCACTTAATCAATACCTCAAACCCTACCTACCCATCCAAGGAAATAATTTTTGGAGCTCCAAAACTATTTTGGTGATTTATCCCCTAAAAGTAGAGTTTATTTCACTTGAAAAATCATAGCTAATTAACAAAATGTGATAAAATAGTGAAACCACTTTTGTTAGTTTCATTTTATCAACACCTATCTGTTGGTATCATTTTTACACAATGGTATCATATAGAATAGGTCCTTGGTTCAAAACCCCTCTTAGGTAGTTCCTCGGCTATAAACCCTAAGGGATGTTCATCCATGTCTCCAAGGCCATCTCCATCTTCTAAATCCAATCCCCTCAAAACCTACTGAATCTTAAACTTGTATTGTTCACTGGTTTGCTTGTATTGCTTTATGTTGATTGTGCCCTTGTTTGCTTGCACGTGCTATCTTTACGACGATAGTTGCGATGAAATCGGAGATCAGACGAGGTGGTTATTATTGGTATTATGGTATTCCAAGAAGAAGTCCAGGGACATATATGCCATACTTCAAATCACAGGTAAGCCACCTTCTTTCTAATAAGCTTTGCCCTACTATTTTACTTATGCATATTTTGAATTGCGGTTTTATGGAAAATGCATTTTTTACTATATGATGATCTATATCGGGTAGTGGTTTGGCTCCTCCAAACCATTTCACCCCCTTGTACTATTAAGTATAACCCCCTTGATGACACCTACTGGTCCTTAGTATGATAGTCGGTGTATAACACCATACCCCGTTGGAGACTCCATTTTAGCCGAAGAAAAACTACAGGATGGGAAACCCGCGAAAAAGTGTTAAAAAATGTTTATGGCAAAACCTTTGTGTGGTTTGACCTACCAGGAGAAGTTTGAGAAAATAAAAAGGGTTTTGTTTTACAAAATGCTGAAGGAAAGATGGAGGAAAAAGGATTACAAAAACGCACCCGGTTCTTTGCAGTTTTGCCAGAACAATAAACTCGTGCAACCACATTACTTTAAAATGGGACAGAGATGGATTTGATGACTGTTCATTTTGGATAAGCTGCCTCGCTACAACTACACGGGATGCAAATCCCTGGCGGGTGGGCCTTCTCTGGACAATGGTCCATGTGAAACATCGACTGGGAGAAGGAACGAAGGGTCTACGGACCTCTACGTGTTACTATGACCCCTCGTTTAAAGCGCACACTCGGGAAGTGGAAAAAAGTGCTCCGGTTGGCTGTGAACTATATAGGGTGTCCCGGTGTTGAGGATAACACTCATAGGGTAGGCACTTATACTGGAGTGGGCTTTCAGAGAGTCTTGGTCGGTTACTCGACCCACGATCGGTGCAGATTAGGGCAGAGTAGCCGGATGGTGTGGATAAAGTGTACAACCTCTGCAGAGTGTAAACCTATTCGAATAGTCGTGTCCGCGGTCATGGACGGTTTGGAAGGTTGTTGTAGAGCGGTGCTGGTTTTGATATAAAAAAGGACTTCGGAAAAGAAAAGGCTTTGGAAATGATTTGACCCTGGGATGGTCGGAAAGGAAGAAAATAAGTTTGGTCATGAGATGACTGGAAGGAAGAAACAAATGAGTGACCCAGTCCTAGTGTTTTCTAAAACTTTTCAAAAAGGTTTCCAAAAATTTTTACAAAAGTTTTCAACAAAGATATGTAGATGCTATATCTACATGAGAAACTATTTGAGAAAAGAACCTCTCTTCGAGCCCTCCTACTACCAAAACCATATTGCATATCCTCTTGTTATTATTACTCTCTTAATGTGGTTTGCGAGTACATTCAAAGTACTCACTAGCATTGTCCCTGGCTATTAACCTGGCCAGATAGCGAGAAGAAGGCAAAGATGGCGATTATGCGAGCTAGGACATTCTCCCAGTCAGTTGCCTGTAGGTTAAGGCATGGCTCGGGATCTACGCTTGATGAAGTTCCGCTGATGCTGATTGATGTAGCCATAATAGCATATAAGGTATGACATGTATCCGTTTAAGTAATGGATGTGTACTTTGATACTTGTCAGTTATGTGCCACGATTAACTGATCATGGGATTGTGGTGTATGCATAACAGGGATTCTCGGCGGATTAATCCGGGGGCCCCACATTTTCCCCCGAATAGTCCGAGCCATGGGTGGAGTTTTCCATGGGCCGGATAATCCGTCCCTCACTTAGGCTGGATAATCCGGCCCCAAAAAGCTCTAGAGGCTCCATCTGGACAGGGGTATAAAAGACACATCTTCCCCTCATGTCAGCACTCTTGGTTCATTCGAAAAAGATCAGACCTGGTGTAAAAGCTCTCCCTAGATCTCCCACTTCAACCACCCGAAGGCTTCGATCTTTGGGGGAATTGAAGGAGGAGGCATCATTCATCGTCATCACGAATCAAGCGCTTCAACACCTCTCCATTCACTTGGAGAATCCCTGATCTAGTATTCCCATTGATATCTAGATCTCGTATTTTGTTATTGATAACTATTGTTCTTGTGGTAGTTTGTTGTCATTTCGGGAGCCTCCAATTCGGTTGTGGAGTTGTGCCCCGCTAGTTGTGTAAAGGCACCGTTTCCTGCCTCGAAGGGATCATATAGTGGAAAGGTCGATCAGGACTTTGGTGGCGAGATCCATCGGAGAACGGGGTGAGGCCTATTGTGGCGTGGTGGTCTTAGTACCGCCCACCCCTCCAACGCATATGTACTTCCCTTAACAATGAAGGAACTGCGTAAAGAAAATCCTGTGTCTCCGCGTGCCCCACTACGGTTTTCTCATTCCTCTATCTTAATCGCCTTTACTCACTAGTAGTTAAGTTTGCATATAGGGAAATTCTAGTTAGTAGTATATCTAGAGAATTTACCGTTTGAGTCAAGCCTAAAATTGAAAAACCATTAAAATTTGAAGTAGCACCTATTCACCCCCCCTCTAGGTGCACATACGATCCATTTCAATTATTTTGCATAAAGATGTCTTTTTCGTAAAACAGGAGGGAGAAGAAGCTTGTCTAACCAGAATATTTTAAAAGGGGATAAGAGAGCGACATCTCCAAAGTATTCATCACCATATTTTGATATCCACCAAGTAATCCTCGTCACCTATCAGCTAGGATCACCCTCTCGTACCAATGAGGAAGCATCCTTAAACACACGTTGAACTGCCAAGTTTTACAATTAGGTTATAGTTCTCGATGATCTTAGAATCTGGTCACCAAGCGTTCATAACCGTGAACACAACTTTTCGAAAATATTAACCCTGTAGGCGTGTAAAACTTTACCCACACATACTAACCAACTCGTAATGCCAGAATCATTAGCCCTCTTCCTTTGAGGGCCGGTAGAGGGTGGTTAGACACAACATTTACCTTGCTTTCGGGGAGACCATGAGTCACCCCCTAAGGATGGTTCTGCTATAATGGTTCAAATCCCGAAGCCAGTCCCTAGAGATGTGAGGCAAGGTTGGTTTATTAGGGGCTCCATCCACCCCAAGCAACCCCAGCCACACTTACCTACCTGTTATGATACAACTTCACCCGCCAAATCTTTCAAATCATTTTATATGCATATGTCGAATGGAATGCCTGAATTATGTGACACATGGAATCTACTAAGCAAGTTAGTTAGTCGAGGGGTTCCCAAGCCCCGTGTGGCTTTACACTCGTCCTGGTTCAACATGCAAGAACTTGGTTCCTAGTGGTGGCGAGCATGGTAGTATAAAAACCACATCCCACAGTGGCCTCACATACAAGCCTGAGCATGGTTAGCCTTTACCACTAATCTCAACTCATCAGTATACCTCGACTTCTTGTGATACTAGATTCTCTACATTTGGTACATCATCTAGATGAACTAGAACTGACAGTTAAACATGGCTAAGCAAGACACGGATAATAGCTCTACAAGTGCACACAAGCCAAACCTAGTTATTCTAGGAGCAGTGGATCAGGTAACATAAGCTCAAAGGGAGTAATGCAACATATAGAATACTCTATCTATCGATAAAAGACCATAGTAGAATCGTATGCATCATGGCAAGAATTGAAAATACTTTTGAAACCATAGAATTACATAATGGTGGGGCTATGCTTGCCTTGTTTGTTGATATCCAGATATAGATCTTCGAAAGCCTTGTACTTTACTTAATAATAGTTGGTCAATTATTGATCTTCGATGGTATTGATCTCGGTCTTCGATCTCGATCTCGATATCGTATTCTACCGGAAAGGACCAAATATCGAAAAGAAAGGGAAAGAATCAACACATGGAATCGATGCAATGCTCAAGAAAGGGTGATGATACGACAAGTTAAATAGTATTGAATGAAACCCTAAGGCATGCTTGGCCATTTTAAACAGGGTCCGAGAGGCCTAAACCCTAAAACAGGGAAACCTCGGAATTACCTGTGGGGGTTCATTTTGTTCTCTAATTAAACTTGTCTTAAAAGTTGCCTAACAATGCATCATTTTGATGCTAATATATAGGTCATGTTTTTATGAACATTCTGATATATTATTCATATTCTTCTAATTTAAAATGAATTAGTTATGATTTTTCTCAATTTAGATACATTTTTTAAAACAATTAAACAATTTTGGAATATATTAAATATTTTTCCACTTGGTCCCACATGTTAGGTTTTATTCATTTTAGAAAATAATTTAGATAATTATTAAAATTCTGGCAAGCTAGGCCCATAGGGATTTATTAATTTCCAGAAAGAAATTATTGAAAACATTTAAAATAAAAAATAAAATGTTTATTGCCTCATGCTGACATCAGCCATGGAGCTCCTATCATATTGCGCTCTGGCTCTGCGATTGCGCGGGGAAGCTACGAGGGGCACCTTGGATGCGGGGCTTCACGCTGAGCCAAACGATGGTGGCACCGCTCGGAATAGGTCGTCGGAGGGCAGTCGGCAACGAGCTGCTGCTGCTACTGTGGCCACATATGGACGGCAGAAGCGATCTATAAAGAAGGAGGGAAACGATTGGGAGGTGCTGGAGCACCATCGTCTCACCAGGATGCCGATGAAGGGCTCACAAAAGTGCGGGGAGGCTAGGATCTAAGGTTACAATGTAGGCCGGCATTGGGAAAGGAGCTTGCAATTGCAGCGATTGGGACCATTTCAATTCGAGTGCGTGGGCAAGAAGAAAAATAGGGTCACCGCGGTCACGACAGATCTCGCAAACAGCCAAGGGGAGCTAAAAATTGATGGGGCATCGGTGGGTCTGCAGGCTAGGGTCTTGGCCATGGTGGATAATAAGGAAGAGAAGAAGAACTAAGATCTCCTATGGTCTCTAGAAGAAGTGGAGTGTTCTTATAGACGTCTGGGGCGGTGGCACACATTGTAGCAGCGAGGGGGTCATTGAGTTGCCAGGGATAGGCCACCAAGGTGCTTCTCCTCTAACAAGAGGAAGACAACGATAGAAGGAGGGGGCGAAGGGGTATGGGCCAGCGCTGGGCCCAGTTAGGCAATGGGGAAGGGACAGAAGAGAGAAGGTTGGTGGGTTTCTCGGCTTGCCTTCCCTCTAGCTTATTTTTTCTGCCAAATTGTTTTTCCTTCTCTATTTCTCTTTTATATTTGTAATTTCAAATCCTTTTTCAGTTTTGACTATTTCCAAAATACCAAAGGGTTTATAAAAGTATTGGAAATATTCTATGGGCCCTTTTAGTCAATTTGTGCTCCACACATTTTTGGGTTTTTGAAATTCAAAAGCTATTTTGAACTCATCTACAAGAGGGAGGGAAGTTAGGGTGTAGCATTTTTGTTTTCTTTTCCTTCTATGCATTTTAAAAGATGATGCTCATAAATGCACAAATCAAATCCTAATTAGTATTAACTGAAACTAGGGTGTACACCTCTATGCCCCTTACAAGAATCTCGACGTAAGATTCAAAAGGTAGGAAGAAAGAGAAGGGAACAAGGCTACTCTAAGGATAAGAGGGAATACATTAAACAACATAGTGAGTATCTCATGGTCAATTCATGGAATGAGTGTTCAAAACAACACTGAGATGATGAACATGAAACACGTCAAGGTAACAGAGGAAACAAAAGGAGAAGGTTTCAAGGTGGTAGATAGCTGGTCTTCATCAGGATTGAGACGATGGAACTTTAGAAGAGTTTAAACTTCTGAAGAGGAAAGCTTACAATAGAAAGAACATGACCATAGTCTTCGAGATACGAAACTCTACTAGGCGACTTAATTAGAGATCTCAGGGGGGCATACATATGGAGAACCAAGCTATTCAACTACTTTTGATAAAGAAGGGTCACTCTTTCATTCAACAGAAGGCCAAGATGGAAAGGATCTTTTGTGGAGAGGACTCATAAGAGTCACACTAATCATGTAACAAGAGAAACTTCTGATTATCGAAATCATAGTCGCTTTTCGAACATGATTGAGAAATGAAGGAAACTCCTTGTTCATCTAGGGCTATCAAAATCTTTGCCAAAGACCGTGATATCACTTTACACCACCAAGATGAATACATAAGAAGATTCATGATGAAACGAGGAAACAGAAACTTCATTTTCAGACTTAAATTACTTGGTGCAACAACAGTTGCCAACATAAAAGGGTCTGGAGGATCAATCAAGAGACATTTAGCAACACTACTGTAAATGTCCTCTTTGATGTTCGAGACACGAGACATCAAGTAAAGATCGGGCTTCGGATACAAAAGAAACCATGAGTGCAACTCCTATGATAAATCATAGAAGAAGCCTTATGAGGAGTGGTTGTTATTGCGGATTCAAGAGAATATGACAATAGGCCTTCTGACACAATGTCAACCATTACGTCAATCTTGCCGGATTTAGAAAGGGACCTATGCAAATACCTTTAAGAACACCGACCATCGTATCTGATTGAGATTCAGAATTGGTTAGCTGGAGAGATACTTTAGACTCATCTTGTCCGAATGGAAAGGGTGCAACATTTAACACAAAGGTAAAGTCACTAGATTCTCAAGATATGGACTCCGGTGTTAAGCTCCAATAGACTGAGCTAGGTTGCTAGACTCATGTGTTAGTCACTTATCGGAGGACAACTAATCATGCTTCAATTACTTGCAACAAAACACACATGTGTCCTTAAGGGGACAAAGATAACAACCCTACTCAAATCCACAACGACATCTTTCAACATTTGCATGTGAATCGGAGAAGGTCACTTCTAACATCCAGAATGCATACTTCGAGATAAAACAAGAAGGTTCTTAAATGTTTCCAACATTAATGCCAACTGTTCCACATGAATCTAGTCTAGTATGGAGAAGATAAGGATATTATCGATGGACTCGACAACAAACTTATCGAGACACTCCAGGAAGATGGACTCATATGTCATATGAACAAAGCGAAAATATTGGTCAGACCAAAGGACATGAGGATGTACTCAAGTGAAACATCACGAGTAGCAACATCATCAAGATAATCCTTGGAACTGAGTTTCATTTGATGATAACCCAAATCAAATCAAAGTCGAGGGAAGATAACATATCCATGGAGGAATTACTATCTTTCTTCAACACGAAAAAAATTAGACATCACTTAAAAAGGAACAAAGATGGATATAACTTTTGTCTTACAACTCTCCAAGTTGTTCTTGAAGCTCAACCAACTATTTTAGGGGTATCCAGTAAGGATCCTTAGAGAAAGGAGCAGTTTAAAAAACATGATTGCTCAAGAACTCGACAATACAGTCACGTGGCAACATGGCGATACTTCTAGAAAGACATATAGAATATCACGAACCACCGATATGTCACTTGGTGCGAGAGAGAAATTGCTTTGTGAGGCAAGAAGACATAGCCTTAGCTTCGGCATAACTCTAACTCTTTGACTGAGGAGAGTGCACCAAAATAACGGACTTGTTAGCACAATCATCCTTATCTTAGTGATAGGATTTACCAATCATGATAAGAATGACATAAAATTTGACATGGGTATACCTTATAGGTACTCGAGATTAGCCTATACGGTCCAGCCCAAGAAGGTGTCCATGGTGAGAACGCAACCCATCAAGGATTCGGGTGGCCCACAGGAGTTCGACTTCTTGACAAAGTGTAGATATAAATTTAAAGGGAAAAGCCTAATATGTAACCGACTCGACCTGCTATCCCGAGACCTAGCCTCCCTATATATAAGCTAGGAGGGGGCAGCGAGGAGGACAGTCCACAACCCCCCGCATACACCTCGCCAGATTACATATGTGCACCCTTGTAATCCTTTGACTCGCCCGTAATCAAGAGCAGACAAGCAGGAGTAGGGTCCTCTTCGAGTCATGAACCTAGGTAAAACCTTGTGTCACCTATGTGCTTGTTTGCTAGCCGATCGATGCCTCCTGCACTCCCCACTTCCTCGAACCTAAGTCCATAAACAATGGGAATTGATGAGTTAAACCCTCATCAATTGGCGTCGTCTGTGAGAAATGGGAGTGCTGATGTTGCAGCTTCCTCGACCCCATTAACAGCGATCTATGACTCCATTGCAGCGAAGACTTGCCTCCTCTTTGGTGCCTTCGGTTTCACCATCCACGCGTCGACGACTGGTCGAAGCTACGCTCACCAAAGATCCAACACCGGAGCTGAAGAAAAATAAGGCTCCAGCCAAATACTACTCACTCTCCTCCAGCGATGACGAGCATGACCTGTCACTGCGATGATGCCGCTCACATCGACATGATCCTGATTACGACAAACGTGACAATATCATGCATTGCAAAGTCGACAAGATGCGCGCTAAGCACACCTGCTCAACAGAGTCGGAGGACGAAGGAACGGAACTCTTGTGCGTTGGCTGCTTCAGTGGGGCTATACGGCAAACACGAATGCCGAAAGGGTTCAAAATCCCATCAGAGAACCCTAATTCTGACGGCCTCCAGGACTTGAAGATCTGGCTGGAAGACCACATTTCCCCTGTCAAGATGCATGGCACAAATAAGAGCATGGCCATGCAGTGCCTCCAGATGTAGCTACAAGGCGCTGCCCGCGCGTGGCTCAACAACCTCCTACGTGGGTCGATCCGCAACTGGGAAGAGCGGGTCTACAGCTTCTTGTGAAACTTCAAAGACACTTACAAAAGGCCCATGTCAATCAAAGAGCTAAAGGCCTACTACTAGAAGCTCGATGAATCACTGTTCTCCTATATTCAGAGGTGGTACGTTATTAAAAACTCGGCAGAAGACATCTCCGAGGACCGCGCAATCGATGCGTTTAATGGTGTCATATGCCGTAGAGAGCTCAGGGAGGAGCTAGGCCGCACGAAGCCCAAAACAATCGACCACCTGATGGAAATCACAAATACATGGGCTGATGGAGAGGACTCGGTGAAAAATAACTGTGTCATGATCTAGTCATATGTTGGACAACTTATGGATGTAATCTCATCGAGTAGGCCTGGTGTATCTTCCCGTCACGTGGGAGAACAAATCCTGATCTCAATAAATACACCTCAACATATCCCTTTAGAATACCCGATAGACACCTTTATGATCTACCTGTTACGGTGTGATGGTTGATGAAGTCAAGGCAGCCTCACGTGATAGTAATTAGATATTAACTCACAGTCTAAGGAGTAGGATACTTCGTTTCTAGTTATTGCAACGATGAACTTTGTGACTTCATCGTGTCGAAATACTTGTGCCGAGTATAGTGTCCATCAAATCATTCACTAATGATATAACCTCA
Organism: Avena eriantha; assembly: GCA_910589775.1. Classification (NCBI taxonomy): domain Eukaryota; kingdom Viridiplantae; phylum Streptophyta; class Magnoliopsida; order Poales; family Poaceae; genus Avena; species Avena eriantha. The sequence continues at coordinate 81,177,123 of OU342740.1, forward strand.
TTGTCAGCTGACATAAATGCCTAAGATCAGAAAACCTTGATCATCAGTTTACCAATGAATTAGTTGACTAGAGGCTACTAGGGACCTTTGTTTGTTTACTTTCCACATGTGTCCCAATGTTTCTGATTGATACAGTTATGGCATGGTATAAACCTATTATGAACTAATGAAACATGATAATAAACACTCTTTATTATTTTCCTCTAGGGCATATTTCCAATAGGGCTCCCCCATGGTGAGCTTCTTCACTTGGCTAGCTTGCTAGGACAAGTGCCGGATAGGGGAAAGGCCTGCGTGGCATAGACTTGCAGACCTGCCAAGATGCTCACTTTGCGACCAAGTGGTTCTCAAGGATGATGTGGCATGAAGTGTTGTCATGGATTCGATCCACTTCTATCCCTCCTATTGCTAAAGACAACTTCATGGATTTATGGGCGCAAGTGCCAAGGGGAACTCCTCAGAAACTGTGCAAAGGCACCTCATCGATGATTATCCTCATGTCTTGGTCGCTATGGAAGCATCAGAGCGTGGTGGTCTTCGACAGCATTTGCGCTTCTCTAGCCAGCTCCCAAAGATCCCCCAAGAGCCTTTTTTTGGCCAGTGAAGCATTTTTCTCCCAATCACCCCTCGAGAAGCCGAAATTTTTCCAAATTGGGCCGAACTTTGAGCTGGAGAACCGAGGGCAAACCCAGCATGCTAGGGGTGCTTGGGGCACCGGACGAAGAAAAAAAGAGTGTGGGGTAGCTCTATCAATGACATAAGCCCAGGTTCCCTCCTTTTTTAGTTTCCCTCTTTTCCGTCCCCTATATGCCCGCCATTTTCTCGTCTCCCGCCATTCGCCTACCGAGATCCTCCTTCCCAACCTCCATTGCACTGAAGAAGTTCACAGGACCTCGGTCCTCCGCCGAAGCAAGGGGAGCCAAAGCAGAGGAAGAAGAGGGAGGTGAATAAGAGGTTGTTGGGCATGACCAACTCCAAGTGGGAGGATAACATCAACCATAGGAAGGCGGTCACAGGAGATTGCCGGCAGAGAGACCTGAAATTCAAGGTGAAGCAAGCGACGGAGGCGGCCTAGGAGGCTTATGACGTGCAACTTCTCATGGAGCAGAACATTGTGGCAGCGAAGATGGCCCCGGCGGCATGTCGAGTCATCAGGAAAGCGTGTCCTCTCCGTCGGGCTACTCACCAAGATATCCGGCGATGTTTCAAGAAGCCATGGACACAACATGTCGCTCATGCGCTTCTTGCCTCCATTTGCAGAGTATGACGAGGATGATCCCCTCGGTGGCTTCAACCGAAACTCCTCCTTCTAGCAGTGTCATCCTCCTCATGGACCTCTCATCTTTACCGCCAACCTCAATGTACCTATCAACACCCGGATGTTTAATCCTAGATGCCTGTTATGCCATACATCGCAATCCCAGGATTACCATTTTTGCGAGACATAACAGATTGGATATCACAGTACATCATCCATTACAAACCATAATAAGGTCTTACACAAATAAAGGATCTCATGATCCAGTCTTAATACAAACAAGTAGCGGAATAAATAAGCGTAGCGGTGGGGTCCATCTTCAGTGTCACAGGCAATGCTGACGATGGAAGATGATCCTAGTTGGCGTAGCCGTCCTATTTTCCTTCCTCCTGATAGTCCTCTTCATAGTCTGCCATGGGAATAGCCAGGGACAAAGCCATGAGTACTCTTTAAGTACTCGCAAACTATCACTAACAAGTAAGGTAGTTCTAGAAGGAATGCTAACTCTAAGTTTATTTGCAAAGTTTAGTTTGAAACCTAAGCTGAGTTCAGAAGTAAAGAAAGATAAAATAAAGTTCTAAAATCACCTAAGTGGGAACTTAGTTTTCATAGTCACAACCCTGTTGTGGTCAAGTCAAAGTCACCATTCATTTCATAAGTCATTTTGATAACATCTGACAACGGAACAGTATGGCCACTCCAACTCTCCATGACCGCAGACGCCGCTATTTGAATAGTTTGACACTCTGCAGAGGTGGTACACTTTCACCACAAAATTATACATCCGTCAGGGATAACCCTGAATCATCATACTTAGTATGCGGATAATCAATCATAACCTTTCAATTACACACCCTAGTACAAGCACCTCTCCTATGAGCTTGGCCTCCTAGCCATGGCCATCTGCCATCCTGGACACTATATAGGTGGACAAAATTGAGAGGTAGCCTCATCTCAAACCTCTCCCGCGAGGGAATCCATACTAATGCATATAAACTTCCGGCTAAGCCTTACCCAATTCAGGTACTGTGGTTGTACGGTAAATTTGGAATTGTATTGCATCCGAACCCAACCATCAGTTTTTATAAAGGGCTAAGGCTCATGCCTCAACATTTTCATCATCATAAACCATTTGTGTTTCTCAACACATGTCAAAACATCTCAATAGAATCACTCATCATTCCAAGGTTTTCATAATCATTTTCACCAAGTATTCCCATCTAAAGTGATCAAGTTTTATGTTTGGCACTAGTAACTAAGGTTAAGAGTGTTCACTAATGAGGGATGCTAAAATCAATCTCATGCCATAGAATGACATCTAAGTTTAACTAGATAGGCCAAGTTTTATACTCTTTATGCTATCTATAAACAAATTAAAGAACTTTGGTAAAGTAAAAGAAAGTAAAGCTTGTAATTAGAACTTGGGATGGTTATAAATGAAAAAGGGTATAACCAAAGCATGCTTAAGGCATCTTGCTTAGGTTAACTTGAATCTAGTGATGTCTTGCTCAGTTTACTTGAAGTGCTAGGCTTGCCTTGAGTAGTGCAGTGGTTGAAATTCTCCTCGTCTTCTTCGGGGTAGAACTCCTCCTCCTCGTAGACTTGGTCAGTACTATCGTCTATAAATACATACGGGATACACAATCACCAAACAATACTTAACTAGTCTATTTAGCACACTAAGGCACACACTTGATGATCTAGCATCATCACATTCATCACCAGATTTAATAAACTAGTTTCATTTATTTTATTTGAGAAAAGTAATTTCTACTCATTGAAATTAACTAACATTTAATATTCTCTAATTAAAATATGGGATCATCTGGACACATGTCATCACCACATATTCTAATACATGGGAATGTGATTTAAGTTTTTGATCATATTTCAATAAGTTTAAGTTTATCATTTTAATGATCTAAAGTGACTAGAAATGCCTATATAGCATTATTTTGGTACTAGTCCAAAGTCACTACATGCAAACCTAAATATTATTACGTATTCAGATAGGTATGGTCAAATGTGATTTTTGAGAGTTGGAATCAACTCAAAAGCTATTATAGTTGATTTTTGAAAAATGTTTGAACATGGAAAAGTCTCTGTCTTGTTATTTTTGCTATGTGAGATATCTAACTCCAATTGATTTAAATCCAACCGGCTTGGATAGAGATTTTAATTATATTTTCAACAAAATTGGAATCATGCATTTTGGTTAAGTAGAACTCTCTGAATTGATTTTTAAACTAGTGGACAGAATTGAGTTTAAATCTAAATGGAAATTTTTTTATTTGAATTCTAGGGCCAACGCGGGAAACTAAATGGGCCGGCCCAGTGACGCTCAGCGGCGCAGCGGGCAACTGACAAGGGGGTCCCGCATGTCAGCGGCACAACTTAACACGAAGCGGTACATGGCGATATGGGCCGTGCGATTAGAACATAGATCGACGATTGTGGCTCATCGTCGACGACGAACAGGTCGCCCACGAGTTTGAACCCTAGCGGCTCGGTGGGGGTCGATTGGGGCCTTACCAGGGCTCCAACTAACGTGGCGATGGGGGCGATCGAACGTGTGGACGACGGTGGACTCAGGCGTGGTCGCGGTGGCTCCTAGGGTGGTCGAAATCGACGGGCCCCTTTCTTCTCTGTTGCGGCGAGCTCCGGTGCAATTCTGGCGAACGGCTGCTCGAGTGGCTCTGGCGAGAGGTGTGGAAGGATCAGTGGTGAGAGGGGAGTGAGGTACTGTGGGAATGAAGGCTGGGGGAGGGCTCCTTTTATAGCTCGACGAGGGGACCGTGGGGTGCGACGGTGAGCTCGTTGGTGACGATGGTACAGGGGGCTAAAGGCATGGGCGAGGTAGGCGGACGGTGCTCTGCCTCCTGGCAGTCAGCTACGGCGTAATGGCGCGGCTAGGGGCAGTGGCATTTGGTCGGGAAAGGTCGACGCTCTGCACGGCAGAGGCGGTGCTCGACGCGGCGTGTTGTGGCTGCTGGTCGCGCGGCGGGAAAAGGGCATGTCCGAGAGTGTGCTGGGGTTATGGTGGAGCGGCGCCTGCAAGCTGAGGGCAAGGCGCGGCTTGTGCTAGCCTGTCGGGGACGGCGCTCTGGCGTGCTCCGTGCATGGCGCATAGGCTCGGTGCGCGGGCTGTCTACGGTGGTCCAGGGGCTGCCAAGGCTCAGGGAAGGGACCATGGGTGGTGGTGGGATCACACCTATCTCCCTGGAGCGGCGGAAGAGGGCGGGGCGTGCTGCTGTGACGTGGGCATGGTCAGCCGGCGATCATGGCGTCGGGGTGGCGCGGCACTGCTACTAGGGGCGAAGAGGGGAGTTGTCTGAGGCTGGGTTGGAACTAGGGGAAACCAGGGGACAAGATTGAGCCCAAATTGCTCGACAAAGCATTTATCATAATAGTGTTAGTTAGGCAGATTTAAGCACACGTACTGAGAGTATGCTGATCCACTCTAAACTTTTTGATACTGCTGGAATATGTTGCTACTAATTATTTGAGCCGTGGACCGCAAGTATACTTTATACTTGGTTTTCGTATCTATTTGTTAGGCCTTCTTTTCTAATTGAATCAACTGTACTTTTGTTTAAGATCGACCTGTCATGTGCCGTGGACTGTCACGAAAGATTGATCTATGTTCAAGAAGTAACAATCTTTTGCTAACTATATGTTTTGTATTATGGTTATGTCTTTGCTCGAGATTCAATGGTCCCATCATCTTTTAGATCGTAGGTTAAGTGCACCAAATGGTTTCTAGCTGATGTTTGCCCTCTTGAGTTACATAAAATGGTTTCGACCTACCTCTATAGCTTCTTATGTAACTGCGGATTATTTGTAGGTCTTTGTTTCGATGGTTAACGATGATGCTGACATTAAATTATTCTGCTACCTCATTTCCTTCCGGTTGTTCTATTCACTAAGCTTCTACCAGCCATCCTTTTGATCATATGTTTCTAGGATACCATCAGCTTAGTGTGAATAGTAAGTGCACATGTACTATCTATGAATTTTTGTAGTTAGGCATTTGCCCTATCCAGCTCAAGTTTGTTCACTTTTGCATTGATCAAGATATGCCATGCCCTGTCCCTACCTCGCCTCGGTCATCACAGAAAATGCGTCCGTGTCTTGAACCTTTTGTTGTGGAACAATATGTAATTCAGTTATTGAAGGGATTAGCTTGGTGTGGGTACCTGAAGAGCATTGTTCAAACATGCATACGTATTTTTTTTACCAAGATGATATTTCTAACCAAATTCCGGCTTACTGTTCTCCGCGGAGCAAATTGAGTCTCGAGATGGGAGTTCCTTGAAAGGACTATATTACTACTATAAGATTTTGTTTCAAACATTGCGACTGATCTGGTACCTGTTAAGGAATTAGTAATTGTTAACATCGTCTATTTGTTTGGATAAAAACATATAGGAGTAGGCAGATATGTGGAGAGGTCATGGCTGCAATATCACTTTATAATTCTCTACATGTTCGTAATGCTGCCATATTTTATTATTCTTTAGATGTTCCTAACGCCACCATATGTTCAGAGCATGTCTTTGAATCTGGGATCAAGTTTGCTTTTGATACTAAACTAATAAAGATGTTTGGAAATGAAGATGTACATATACTGTATATAGATCTTACTCCATAATTTCAACAGTAATACTGGTTGACCCTGCATGGCTAAATTTGCAATTAACTAACACCACGGGTGCGGCGTGTCGCCGCACCTAATTTCCTAGTACTGACTACCGGGAAGCAGATCGAGGAGTCTCGTCTTGGAGGCGTGTGTTGCACTTGGACAAAGTGATTTGACGCGTGCAGGGAGCGGGACTCTGCATCGCATGCGTGGTGATCCAACGGATGAGAACATGGCAAACATGAGACCGTAGAGATCGCTCGTTTGCCTCTATAATTAATCATAGAGGCCAATTAGATAGATTTATCCACTTCAAAATGATAAGGGCATGAACAATGGTGGAAAAGGTCTAGCCTTCTCTTGACACTCCATATCATTTAGAAAAGGCAATACATTTTAAATCGTATAATGGATAATTTATTGCTAACATTTCTTGCAATTAATGAGAATAAATTAATTTTTAGTAGGAAATTATATAGCTAAGAGAAGGCATGTGCTACAATGGTGAAAATATCTTTTCTTATTTTTTTCTGAGAGATCATCGTCCCACAGTTAAGGGAAAATAACTTTTTTTATTCTCTCTCTTCCAACTAAGGAAAAATCTAATATAGCAGATTTAAAAGAAGACTAATGTCATCCCATTGTACATACTCGAAGGTTTTGGTCAAACCTCATATCTCCACGCATCAACGTGCGCTGGATTGCCGGGTCCAAAAGGTTGACAATATACACAGCCTCACATGCGCACGCAGGTGTGGTTGCGACGAAAAGCTTGCTCACACACGGCTTTGAATCAGCCGTGAATCATGTCCAATGCCTATAAATACAAGGCATCTTCATCCAGACAACCCACATCTCGAAAGCTGGGCAGTGCTTAGGGACGATTAATCACATATAGAAGCATCGAGCTGGTGGTAAGTACCATGTCATTCCCACTTCTCTTTCTTTTTTTGGAAGATTCTTGTTGTAGTAGTAAAAAAATTTTGTTCTTCGGTTTGGCATATCTAGCAAAATGATCATAATTTGATATTGTTCATCATGTTCTCTTTTTATGCTATGAGAATGCTTGTGCTACATATTAAAAATTACAAACCTGAAAAAAGGTACTCTCTGGTCTATATTAAGAGTCTCAATTTTCTCTAGATATGAACGTATCTAGTATAAATACTTAACTAGATACATGTGAATCTAGATAAAATTAGGTACATTAATATGAACCGTGAGGAAGTAGTAAAGAACAACTGCTGGATCGATCGTGGCCCTGTGGCTTAAAGAGGAGCCTCGTTAACTGAGAAGAACAGAAGATTCATTTGTCCGATATATTGACCACCGAGCACTAGTATTTGCAGGAATTTTTTCAGTTTCATTTCCGACACTAGTAAATGTGCACGTGCAACGCACGATCCTCATTGTTGATCAATTTATGCAAATTCATAGAACCATGCAAATTCACAACAAATGCTTGTGTTGTATTTTCTATATATCTTTCTCTATACTCATGTTTCTCCATATAATATTGAGGTTATGATATTGTGCATTTTGATTCTCCGGCATACATATGCTTTCGGACGCATCAGCTTAATCAAAGGAATGTTGTTACATAGTTGAGTTTTATCAATGTGAGAGTGTCACCAACTGGAAGATCAGACAATGGCAGGCAATACAGTACTGTAGGACCCATTGGCTAATACAATGTTGTCCAACTCACGGAGACATGAGAACTTTAATTAGTTATTACTTTTAAGAAATCATCAAAGATACTCACATGGCAGCAGAGACAGATAAATTTCATATCTAGCAGCCAGATAGATAGCTAAGAACAAACAAAGAAATACCGACATATGTTCAAGTGTAGAACTTTATGGCTGAAATAATGTTATAAAAAACAATCTCTGCAATGCATATCAAATTTCTATATAAAAATTGACAGATACCCTTTATATGCATACAAAATATGCGGAGTTTCACTTGTGGAATAAATTTTTTAAGTATTCTAATAGAACATAATGGTAGTGGAGCCGCTAGCGTTGTGGGCACAAAACGACGACATAGGGTGGTTTTGGGATGCCAATGTTTGTAAAATTTTATGAATATCCAAATACCTGAATCACTTTTCTGTCAATTTCTTCTCTCTGGCTCCAAAAAGAAATTAGGAAACATCGTTAGTAACTTATAGCCAATTGTATGCAATTCACAAACATTTAAAAAATAGGGAATTTTGTAAGAAGTCAAAGTCATGGAGTATTCTAAATAATTATATTCTACCCAAATACAATGCCATATGTATGATATTATTATTTTGCATGATAGTATCCACAATATAATCAATGAGTAATATGTAGATTATCAAACCCAACCACGTGAGTTCCGGATTTGACAACGAAAAGAAGCTATGGGACTTGGTGATATTTAACATGAGAAGTATAACAGTGCAAGGCATCAAGAACCATCCTAGCGCATATATTGTAGCTTCAGATGTATATTCAGACTACCAATGTCTTAAATCATTTAAACCTAAGTAAAAGCCGAGATCCACCGACTACCAACTGGTTGTGTGGAACATCACAACCTGAAGAATCATTATGTATGTAGCCGGCACACTGACAAGCCAATCAATCCTCCAAATTTCTTCAGCTGCCCTTACAGCAAGGTGAACAATTAGTACATTGCATTCCTGAGAGACATGGCATTTGACGTCGACAATAAGAAACATTATTATGTGTGAGCTTGAATCATGATAGCATGGAGTGTGTATGAACGAATTAGAGGTTGCACTATGAAGTTTGTAATGATAACGTATCTAACCAATGTCTTCCTTAGTTTACCTTCTACTGAACTTGTTGCAAGGTAAACCAAGAAGCAAGTGGGTACAGTAGAATTAGACTAGGAAAATAAGCGTGGCGACACGCCGCGCCCGTGGCGTTGATTCATATATGTATACGGCAAGTTTTGGTGTTAACATGAGTTCAAGCAATTTTTAGGTGCTAGGCATAGCCGTTGATATGAGTAATAGTCCATATATCTACACAAGTCTATACAGTAGGTTACAATGGCGGTGCCAAGGCATATTTCTTTGCTGGCCGTAGCCTGACGGTGAGCCCATATAGGTGACATTGTCTTTCATAAGAAAGGACATACTGATTCTAGCCTATTGGTGATGTACACGGTAGGAGGTATGTGCCGATACATATGATATTTGCAGCGTTGAGAATCTGGTATTCTTCATTGCTTCAGTAGAAGATATACCTTTTCCTTGGCGCTAGGATGCTGAGGACGGCTCCGGTGATGAAAGAGATGTTCCCTTCGGGCTCCCTTCGGACATGGTCATCGGCTAGGATCTATGGATGAGCCGTTCCGTCAAAGATAGCCTGGGTCCCCCTTGGAGAGGTAGGAGTTGGGTGTGTCGGTTGTTGGCCGGTGTGGTGTAGAGTAGGAGGGGCAGGTAAAAGCAACGGTTCGTCGTTAGAGGTGACCAGAGAACATGGGTCACAGTTCTTTACAGCAATGTTGGAACAGAGTAGAGACGGTGTGCCATTCTTCTCTTCTGAATATGACTGGCTGGTGGTGTAGAGGGAGTAGAAGATTGTAGTGTTGTTGGTTGGAGTTGGAGGGACGGGGGATATGTTTGAGGACTGGGTAGGCGGTGTGTCCGAGTAGCTAGGAGCTGATAGAGTGCAACGTGCGTTCACACCCGAAGTTCGTGGCCTACAAAATGCACAACAATGTACACAAAGTAAACTAAAACGCAAAAAATAAAAAAACATGTTCATGCACAACAAACAATACCTGCTTCAGGAGCTCATGGAGTCGATGCATCAATCAACGCCTCCGACACTTACAGCAGCCCTATCTTTGCTGAAAATTAGAAACATATATTAAAACATTTCAGGATTTGACAGCAGCCCTATCTTTGCTGAAAATTAGAAACATATATTAAAACATTTCAGGATTTGGTAACGGTGCTACAGAGAACAGGGAGAAGTAAAAGAAAGTCCTCCTAATTCAGCGCTAGCCTAAATGCAAACGTAACTTCGCTCTAGAATTGACCTCATCTTAACCTTGCATGTTGTCACTCACTTTTCTTGCTTGCCTCAAACTTAGAGTCCTTACATGTCAAAAAAATCATCAAAACTTATGAGCAAAATGAGCACTACTTGGTTCTAAGCATATGAGAAGTCTTAGTACTGCAGAACCTCTAAACAAATCTAGACAATGATAGAGGATAAGGATCATACCGTCAAATGTTAGTGGGCCCTGCAAAGTAGTCCGGCCACTGCAAGAAGAATGAAAAATACTTCAGGTAGGGAGGAGTGGTCTTTTAGGATCGGTCCTTGTGTTTCACTCAACTTGTAGCACCCATACTGCTAGCGGCAAGATCATCATTGGTAGGCTGCAATCTGCATCGTACCATGCTGTCCATTCTTATGAAATACCATCAGCTTCAGATGAAGCAACTGAGTAGTGTCTAAAAACGAAATGAGCATGTCTTAGCTGGACTGATGCATATCGGAGCACAACAGTCATAGCCTTACTGATTTAAAGTCACAACTGACTTTTTGCAACCTTTTTTTTAAGAATAGACCATCAAGTCTGGGTAGCGACCATGGATAATGGACTGAAGGAACCTGCGAGGATAATAAATATAGTGTCAGTTTGCTTTCCTCCAAACAAAATAGTTAAAGACTCATAGTTTTTTGGTAGATCTTGCATTGCAATCTGAATTTCTGAAGTAACATTTGATCCTCGATGAAATTAATTCAAAGTTTTACCATCCAAGGTGAAAATCCTTGCCATATGTGCTGTCGTTTGATCTGCACTACTGTTGCTTAAAGGTTTATACCATACAAAATCCAAGAGATTCTCAATCCTCACCTTTTAGCAATGCTGTTAAACGGAATAAACACATGTTAACTCTTAGCCAACTGCCATCGAATCTGTGATTCTTCAAATGAAAAATGATTTGACACTTCATATTTACCTGATACTACTCGTGGTATCGATGCACAAACACAGAATAAGATAGGATGAGATGGTGCGCAACTATGTACGGCTATGTCCTTGAGTCGCCTCCTTCAGGGCACTTAGAACACCTCCTTGGTGCATGGATGGCATTGTCATAACGACAACAACAACGCACCTCGGCTCATTGAAGGTGGACCAGTTATTCACTCTATCTCCGAACACCCTGAACCAGAAATCGGCATAACCCGCAAACGCCCCCCTTTACTAGAAAAAATCGCCTCACAAACTTCCTTAGATTCAATTTGGAATTGTGGAGAAAATCATTGTCTAAAATGCTTACACTATCTTTGGGTAGTGATACAGGTTTGCATATGGAGTGATGCCTAATTCACCATGAGAAGGTTCATTAAATCAAAAGTCTGGACCTGATGCCAAGAGCAGCTTGTGTAGGTGTAGAAAGTAAGTTCAGTTACCTTGCTGAAGCATGTAATCAATGAGCTTGTTGTGTTGTAGTAGTCCACTCCTAAGTTGATCACCTTTCCAGCCCAAGCATGTAATCAATGAGCCTGTTGTGTTGTAGTAGTCCACTCCTAAGTTGATCACCTTTCCAGCCCCCTCTAGAATTTTATACACAGCTCTACATCAGGAATTCCTCTGATCGAAAACAACTTGAACTGTGAAATTAGAGGCCATAGACCTAGGAAAATCCTGGACCAAGGGAAAGCCAATAATTCATTCAACCTATAGGAAAAGTAATCGACAATCTTAACATATATACCACTCTAGGAGGAATGGCTCACCCAGGCGATGAAACTGAAATCACAATACACAGAATTTCAAAATCTTAGATCAAGATTAATCAGCAAACTTAGATTTAGACAACGCATGGAACATAAACAACACCACTTTGCTGATATTTCCACTAGGTATACTCTTCTCACAGTGGACAAAATGTTGCTCCCCCTCGTCTCAATATTCGTATTCTGAAAATAATGACCGTGGATTGAAATTAGGAACCAGTGAAAATAAAATTGTGTGATAGTATTAATTAGCCAATGCAAAATCTATGAATCCTAGCGTCAAACGGCACTTGGACGACTGCGGCATGCAGTTTATTCTGCAAACTACATACACATCCGTGCCATTTATTAAGGAAAGGTTCAGAAGAATTTTATCTCAACCAGAACCTGACCAGGATAGGATTAGAGATCGATCGCCTACTTGCAAAGAGGGAGAGCAGTAGCTTAGGATGCATAACAGAGGATCAGTAGCCGTCGAAAAGACGGCTGCGGACTGCGGATATCAAGCTCTCCGTGTGCGGCTGGCTGTGCGCTGCCACGTTCCACGTGGCTGCCGCTCACCATGGAACCAAAGACGCCGATGGAGGCCGCGCTCCAGCTGTGATCTCGGCTCTAGGTCGTCACGCTCGCTTGCAGAGAGAGAGAGAGAGTATGGGAGGAAGACAAAGAGGTTGTGGCATATAGAGGGGGTTAGGTCGGTGTACCTTCACAACAGTCGCTGACGCACGCTGTTGGTCGTTGTCGTGGTCCTCAAAGGCGACTCCAGCCGTCGTCGTGCTCCTCGCGGCCCGGACTCAACCGCTCTCCCCTGCTTGTCGTTGTCGTAGACATCCTCTCGCTCCGTGGATCCATTTTCTCCGGATTGAGATGCGGATCTCCCATTTCTTTCTCTCTGCCCGCCCATCACCGCTTCACACACTCTCCGGCTGGTCAGGCCAGGCTCCGGGCGCAACCATCTGGTCAGCAACAACACAGAAGGGAGAAGGAAATTAAATAACGGCGAGGAATCGGGAGGAGAAAGGGAAGGCAGCGAAGGAAAGGGGCCTGACACACACCGCCGACCGCTTTTTTCTCTCCTCTTACGGCTTTTCTGGAAGAGCCTGGTGCGGCAGTTTGGTGAGAGTCAAAGCAGGAGAGGAAGCGGTGAGGTGGGTCTGCCATCTGTAGATATTTCCGTCCAAAAGGAGAAGCCGTGGAGAGCAACCGGCAAACATGACCAGAAGCAAAGCTTGAGATATTCCAGCGAGCAAAACACGGTAGACACGCGTTACTGTAGATGTGTGTGCATCTATAGTGCGGTCGCTGAGGTGGCACAGCCGATCGAATGTTGAAGTGCTTGTCTTTCATATATGTAGTTATATATATACAAGCTAATTATTCATATATATATTCAGAAATCTGAACTTCATATGTACATGACCGGTACATGTACACCTATCCAAGAAGCTATGGTCTGCTTAAGCTCATAAGAGAACAATATATACAAGAATAATAATAAGAAATAAATAGGCAGGCCACTGACAATTTTTGTACAGTAATGAAACTTATCTCTTTGCTCAACTTTCCAATTAGATGCAAAAGTAATAAAGCCAGCATACAAGGAGATGAGAAGTGCGAATATGCCAACAATTAAAAAAGAAAAGATGGATCAATACCAATGATGTGAATCAATAGTGCAGACTTTTGAGTGAACGCTCTGGTGCATACAATTCACTTATCTGAACGAAATACATGAGATCAGATGTGCGAATATGCCAACACCAACATAACACATTATGATGATCTTGGGATCTCCCAAACTATGATGAGAGAATAATCTGTCAAGGTAAATAAATGGTGTAAGAAAGGACATATGTCTACTGAATAATCCAAAGCAAAAAAAATCGAAGTCCGTGCCATCCCCTTTATTTCTGCACCATTGGCTCAACTCCATGGTTATGAAAGGTCGCTGCAGAAACTTGAATCAGGCAGGAAGTTATGCTTTTATATCCTTTGCTTGGTCCTCTTCCTCCTGTCAACACCAATATAATAATCATTAAACAGTTAGGCATTTAATCAAACAGAATACGTACAAATGGAGAGATACATTCTGCTGCAATCCAGATCAAAGAGGGAACGTACATGCGGGTAGACAACCATTTCCTTTTTGCTCAGGCGTCTTCTTTTGTAGAGTATAAGCCGGTGGTGTAGCCGCTCAGGATGAGAGCCGCGCATGATATGTCTAGATGCCGACTGACCCATCGTGCTCCATGAGCCCGGGTGTGCCGGTGGTGCTCGCCGAGGAGAGTGCAGATGGCCGTCCGAGGTGAGATGGGGTTGCGAGCGACGGAGGTTCCCTTTCCGTCTCACCGCGATCCGCGACCCGGACGACTGGCATCGGCCATCCAGGAGGCGCTTGAAGCAACAGGACGACAAGGGCGTGGGTCTGGTGCCGTCACGTGGAACGGCGGCATCGCGTTGGGATAGCAGCGACCCGTGGAACGGTGATCTCGCGTGGAGCGGATCAGAGGCTGTATGACAGGAGGCGTCGAGTGGAATTAGGACGTCGGAGTGATCATGATCTGGGTGTACCTGCCAGGACGGAACCCTCACGATGGAAAGGCACATGGAATTTGGCAGCGAGTTGCGTGATTCTAGGGGCTGTGGACGCGGGACGGGGTTTTCTCCGCGCTGAAGCATGGTCAGTCAATGTAAATTACTAAGTGCACACCGGGCAGCGATTAGATTAATGCTAGCTGTTGGATTCAGTTTAGAGGGCCTAATCATCCGGTGGCAATATGTCTCTATAGGTTGTGTGGGGTGCATTTAGAGATGAGCAAGTCCTGCGACGCACACAAGACGGAGTGGCCTGAGCTGGTCGGGCGTACAATCAAGGAGGCGGAGGAGAAGATCAAGCCGGATCGACCGGACCTCAACGTCCAGGTTATCACGGTGGGAACTTTCGTGCCACAGGACTTCAACGAGAACCGCGTCCGTGTCTGGGTCGATACGGTGGCGATGGTTCCAAAGATTAGCTAAGCTATAGCCCAATTAGCCAATGGCAATAAAAGGCCCATGCAAGTCTCCACATCGTTCAGCTGATCGAATGGAAAAAAATAAGCATGGGTGTATAAATAATATCTACGGTTGTGCTATGTAATATTGTTTTGTTGTAACTACTTGTGAGGTTTGAAGCATCAATAATATCGTCAACCCACTGTTTCTTGTACGTACTTTAACCATTTTATAACATGTTTGGTGATTCTTTTTAGGGGATATTTGGCGAAAATGGTGTACTACACTCTTACACTGCGATAAAAAGGTGCAAATATGTCACTTATAGATATGGCACACGATTGGTTAAGGTCAAGTAACAAACAATTTATTTTGCAAAAAAAGTAACAAACAATATGTTTCCTTCAATTAGACATAAACGATGAATTGATGTCACATTCTTGCAGAAAACCTCCTGCTGTAGTGTGGCGGTTTGCCTCTAATGCAACTCTAGGTCCCTTTGTGGCCTTCTTTTGTAAAGAAAAAATATTGTCATCCCTAGGAGAAATCAGCATGCCTATGTTGGTCGTTGCATGTGGACAAGTGTCTAAAGGCATACTATTTTTTGTGTGAACTAGTTAAATGCCCATGGGTTGTCACAGACTCTCATGTTCGGCTCTCGTGTTTATTTCTTGACAACATGTGTAACCATAATGCACATGAAATTCAGGGTGAAGTGTAAGATATGTGAATAAAGACACATTCTTATTCAAAGTTTCAACGACACATTTTTATTCAACAATTCAAAAACAATACCATCGGAACAAGGGGATGATTACACAATTTGTGCTACTCAAACTACAAGTCAAGTCCTTGATCTACTTCAACACTGCAATCTTAGGGGAAGGCTTCTATTTCTTGTTGCCTTTGATGTTTGTTGCTCATTCCGTGAAGTAACAATTGGTATAAGTAACAGTGAGGAAAATGTATATTTTTTGTCCAGCAACTATTAGACCAAGGTTATCCATGCCAAGTAAAGCAAACCAGTTTATAAGAAATGCTATATTCTTGCTTGTTATGTGCTTTGGCGACCAGTCGACAACAAAACCGCATTCATCTGAACCCGTTGTCAGTCCCATGCAAGTTTCATTTTGCCCTTATACTAACTACGTATGGTGTACGCTAAGTTGCATTTGTTCTAGTAATACATACAACAAGGCATGTCACATATCACTTGTCGATATGGCGGAAAGTTTTGTAAAAGGAAGGTTAGTAGGACATAAGTCAGGTCACCACTATATGTACACTAGATATAGCTCATTAGTTCATGTCGTGGGAAAGAGCTCACAAGTACCCTAAGACATCACTAATTCTCCAGACGCTATACATAACATATAGCAACTTAACTGGAGTGCTAGTTATATGTGAGGAGGTCTGGAAGAGTCATTACATATGGTTTACAGTGAACTGGCACAGACTTGCATCCCAGATGGTCATAATATGGTTTAAGCATCTAGTGTATCATTTACAAGTCCACACATATATCCATCGTCTCAGATCTGAAGCCATCAGTAAAAGGTTTGACACTTAAATGTAATTGATGAGAAGCTCACGTGTCTTTGATGACAATGTAGAAGACCTTGTCTCACTGAACATCAGCAACATGCAAGCCTCTCCTGATCTTCACCCTGCAGAAGAAGACAAAAGATACTGATTTCAGATCACATGGAATAATAAGCGGAGCAACTCTAGAAAAGTACCTCTTAAAACTGACTTTTGTGGTATATTTGAGAAGCATCGCCCTGTGTAAATATCTATAGAGAGAAAAATAGAAAGTAGTGACTCTAAGAAAGCACCTTTTTATCGGACTTTGGTACTCACTCCGATCCAATAAGTGCCGTTGATTTAGTGTACGACTTGGTACTAAAGCAGCTGACACTTATTATGGATCAGAGGGAGTAGTATATTTTCTCATTTCTTGACTTATATAGTAATAATAATCAACCATGTGTTAATTTTTGGTAAAAAAAATATTTTTTTCAAAAACAAGCAACACATCCGGTCTCTCCATCTTTTTGGAGACAAATTATCCTCTCCGTAATCTAATCGATTACTAATGTTGATTTATTCCCCAGAATAAGAATTTCAAATTGTCAATATTGACATGATATTTCCGGTTCAGTAGATGATATTGAGTCACACTAAATTTAACATTTTACTGTTTACCTTGAGAGAAGTGGCAAAGGATGTAGCTTCTTTCATATTGGAGCACAGTTTTGGAATTCCTGCTATATTACTTTTGGCATATCTCAGGAAACAAATTGCACTAAACCAACAAACTTTTGGGAGTGATATCGAAATATTGAACCAAGAAAATTATCTAGGTTTTTGAACTAAGAATTACCAAGAAAATATGAGACCAGAAAAATATCACTACAGTACTAAGAAAACTATTTAGTTCTTTGAACTCAGAATACATGAAAGAAATATTTGGTTTCCCAAATTTATTTTTTGCAAAAGGAACCAAATTTAATTACAAAAGTACAATAGATAAAGGAGCGATCTAGGAAGGCTACGGCGAGAGATGTTCGGGTACCATGGAGGGTCTACAGCAGTCCACAAATGAATATATTCTAAGTATATAGTTTTGGGAACCAGTCTATAGAATGAACATATTCTGACTGTACAATTTTGGGAAATCTCGGGGCTTTGTACACAATAAAAGCAAACAGGAAATTATAGGTAACACCATATCATCCAACATGTCTTATATATAAAACTGAATGGAATCTCTGTCGTGCTAAATAACCAATAATATTAACCGACATATGTCACCCCCACCTTCTATCTGCCGACAAAGTCGTTGTTTTGCAGATGGGACACAAGTTCTTCTCCACCAGCCACTGCTTTATGCACGAGGCATGGTACTTGTGATGGAAATCAAGGGTTCCTACAACTTCTCTTTCCTTATACTACTCCTGCAAAGCACAGACAAAACACATTTTATAAACAAGAAACAGATATTGGTGGCAAAAACTATATAATGACAAAAGGACATGCACAAGAATTTCCCCAGCAAATCTATTGGAAATCTCCATGCGAGAACAGAACCAAGTAGCACTTACAACAATCTAATAAGGGATAGTGTTTTGGAAAGTTGATGTTGGCTCAAACATAGAAAGACAAAAATTATAGACTGCATACCAAAAATTAATACTAGAAAAGACATTTGATATGGGGCAACAAGACTTGTAAAATTTTAAGTTGGATTTGTACATCTTGGTATCAAGGCAAAGTTATGCCGGGAAGACAAAAGATAGTTGAAACCTCGGTCCTGAGTGAACAGAAACTCATTAAGGTGGAACTCGGTAGAAACTAATCCAGTTCAACTTGTATAGGTATCCACTAGTGGAAAACGGGGCTCCAGTCCCGGCCCGTAAGGGGCTTTAGTCCCGGTCTGGTAACCGGGACTGGAGGGGCGGGACTAAAGGCCCACTCATTAGTCTCGGCCCTCTTACCAGCCGGTACCAATGGGCATCCATGTGGTTGTCTCTGCGGGCGCTGGGTGCCCCCCCATTAGTCCCGGTTCGGTTCGTATTACGAACCGGGACAAATGGTTCTCTGCCACGGCAGAATTTTAGGCACTTTCTCTGCCGCGGCAGAGAATTGAATTTGTATCTTTTTTTTCATTTCAAAATAGTTTTCTACGCTACCACATACCGTACATGTTCGTGCATACATAAGATACTTAAGATCGAGCATACAAATATATACATGATAGTTACACATGGAGATCATAATTATTGGGACTAGAGCCCGTCTATTCAATTACACGGTCGGGATCATCGGCGCCTATTCACACTAAATTCTCCGGCGTCATCTATCATCTCGTTTATCAAGAATCCGGCCAGTTCTTCAGCAATTGCTACTACGCGTTGCTGTGGTAGGAGTTGATCCCGCATTTTCTTGAACTATATAAAAAAAGGAGATCAATATGAATATCAATCATGATAACAAAAAGTGACGGTAATAAAAATAATGTTATGAATGTATTGCTTACATCAACTCTATAATCAATCAGCTCACTGGTAAACGTGCGAATGAACTCGCAAACGTAGAATCCACATAGATTCGTCCCCTGTGGCTGCCTCGTGCACTTTACCGAGCATCATAATTGTATTGAAACTAGAAGTAAAGAGATGAGCGTACTACTTACCGAGACCGGCTTAAACGTCAGCTTCTCACTAAAGTCACCCGTAACCGCACTCTTGAACTGGTTCCAAACCCTACCCGGTAAAGAAAATGAATTGAGTTATTTATTACGTGATATCTCAGGAAATCAACGAAAGAGACCGATGTAGCGCGAAAATTACCTCTAGAGCATGTCCTGCATGTCCCTAAACTGTTCTAGGGGTCTCTTTAATGGGTCCATGACTTCAACTCTTCCCTTATCAAGTTGAATGTCCATGAGAATCCAGTGGAAATTGTACATGTTTATATATACATCAGTAACTCATCAATTACACTTAACATCGAGTAAGCAAAAGAGAATGTGTACAATAGAGTAAGACACTCACGCGAAATTGTAAGGAAACAGTATGTGGTCACAGAAATTTTGCTCCGTTAGAAACCTTAGAAGGTTTTCCTGCGTGTCCTCGGGTTTATCCTTTAGCGTCTGACAATGTATTTTATCTGGGTCAATGAACCTAACACTGAAGATTGACCTTCTTTTACATTCCATGATCTTCATTCTGCATAATAATAGAGTACAAAAGGATATAATTAGGATAATTACATGCAATGAACTGAACAACTGAAAAAAATGAACAACTTATATATAGACAATGAATTCAACAACTTACAGACAATAGCAACTCATGAGACTTTTATCGAGGGCGTCGAAAGTGTATAATTGGAAGAGTTCTGTAAACTCAACATGGACCTCTTCTTCTCGGAAGTAGTAATCATGTGGGACTTTCGCCACGATCATTATTCTCTCCTCCTTTACGGCTTTCAAGTACCATTTATGTAAACTCCGCATTTGTGTTGGCAGTTGTTGGAACTGCTCAAAGCTGACCAGAGGCTTCCCTGGGTCATATGTAGGGACTACCTGAGCCTTGGGTAACTTGTCGTACTGGGAACCTAGCAATTCCTCAACAGTCACATTCATAATGACCGCAAGCTTCTTAGCTTCTTCCATATCCTGCTGGGGAGTGTCATAGGATACCACCTTGAGGGGTGGGGTCGATTTTTTGGCCTGTTCCCCGAGCTAGGGGACGTCCTTTCTTTTCCCGGTTGCACTTTGACTTGATGATTTGCTCCCGCTTGCACTTCTACTTGATTTGCTCTTCTTCACTTCCTTCTGAAGTGTGCGTCGATAGTCATCTGGCTTATGGTGCAAGTCATATTGCGATTTTGTGTTCAGAAAAGAAAGTGCATACGCTTTTTGCTTCTCGGTGTATACCGGGGTGGGCTCAGGTTTCTTATTTTGAAGCTGCGTAACACATTCGGCCTTTACGATCATGTCGGTTTCCTCGTTAGTACGATCGCAAGGTCTGATAGGAAGATTCTTATGAGGTACTCTTGGGAGGGGCGACATTTGTCGTTTTGGGCTCCTGCGTCGTTTAGTACTAATCGGAGGCTGCGGCGGAGATCGAGATGGACTCGGGCTGTGGTGGTCGTAGTCATGGGGTGGGCTTCTTAGAGGTGATGGAGGTGAAGGTGACATGCGACCACTCAGAGGCGGTGTTGGCTTTGGCGTCCAGCCTGGAAGCTTGATGTTGTTCTTGTCCCATAGAATGATACCACCCAGTACTTTTCCGAGTGTCCTCTCACCTTCAGGTCCAGGGATGTCAAGCTCCATTGAGTCCCACCCCATTGCGATTTCATCCATACCAACTTTAGCATAGCCATGCCAGTATGCGCCAGGTGGACAAGGTAAAGCACATCCGACCGCCACCTTGATGGATAGGTTCTTCACCTTCTGATGGAGCTCACAAGATGCATGCTCCTTGATTCCATCCACGGGGTAGCCGGGACCGCTATCTACCATACGTGCATCGTCAGAAGGGACCTCTGATTCAGCCACGCTGCTTTTCCGCTAAGATGGGACAGCGGTAATATCGAGTACAGGATCTTGCAGGCGCGCTGCTCCTCGAAGTTCGTCAATCTATTGTTGATGCATTCGAAGTGTTCCTAGCAACTCGGTGAACCTGTCTCCCTCCTCCTCCTGTCGTCGCCTCTTTGCTCTCTCTCGGCTCCTATAAGTATCTCTGTCTTTGGGAAACCCCATCTCCCACGTATAACTAGGGCCAAGGCCTCGTACACGTCCTCCGCGTTCATCATTCCCGAGGACCTTTGTCAGCAAGTCTTTCTCTCTATCGGGACAGAACTTTGTTGTCCCCTCTTTAATCTCCTTCACCACGTTCTGCCATGTATCCCGGGGTATCCTAATCCCGTCACTGCAAATAAGGTCCCCTGTACTTTCGTCATACTCACTCCCATGCCCAAGGAACCAATTCCTTGCCCTCAGATCCCATTCTTCGCATATTGGTTCTGGAGTGATCCCTTTAGCAAGCAGCTCATTCTCTTTAGCATCCCACTTTGGCATGGCAGCCGCGTAGCCTCCTGGCCCCAGGTGATGGTGATATTTCTTCATCGTGGCATTTTTCTTTTTTTTCCGACATTTCCATAGCAGGTTGTGACTCCTTGTACTTCACAAATGCATCCCAGTTAGCCTGCTGCTTCGTTAGATAGCATTCAAATTTAGGAGTCTTCTTCGTCTTCTGATACTTTTGCCATAATGCTTTCTTCTAGTTCTTGAATAGTTCGGCCATCTTCGTAAGAGTCCACTGCTTGACTTTCTTCCTCAATGCAGTTGTGTCGGCATCATCCTCACATTCTGGCAGGGTGAAATGTGTCATGAGGTCATTCCAAAGACCCTCTTTGCACCTGTCGGCGACATACTCACCCTCTTTAGCCCCTTTGGTCTTATTCCACTCTCGAACGGTGCTCGGGATGCGATCCCTGACCATAACTCCGCATTGTTGTTTAAATATAGTTTTAGCCTTTTCGGGTTCCACCGGTTCACCCCGTGGTGATACCCGCGAAATTTTATAACGCGTAGATGCGTCCAACTTTTTGGCCGGGCCTCATTTGGAATATTTTTTGCTCGATGTGGAGGCCTAAGAGAAGAAACATTCGTCAATTTATATATATATACAACTCAGTTAATGCATCTACTGATCACCAGACTTCATATATATACCTCGCCGTCGGCTTCTCCACCACTGGAGCCGTCGGCTTCTCCACCACCGGAGTCGTCGGCTTCTCCTTGATCATTTCGGTCGACCTCCTCTCCCTCACCGGAGGGGTTCAGATATATCGACGGAGATTCGGGTGGATCAACATGGGGGTGTCGTTGATCATATCCTCGAGAATTTCTTCCTGTGCTAGGTCTCTCTGGATTGGATCCATAATTTTCTACAAAATGCACACAATAACATTTTTCATTCAATATTGCTGCATAAAATAATACTAAACAATAATATGAACACGCAATTTTCTACAATAATACTAAACAATAGCAAAATTCTAGTGATGCCCTAACCCTAAGTCCGGGGGCCCGCGAGCACTACCACCCTAACCCTAAGTTCGGGGGCCCGCGAGCACTACCACCCTAACCCTAAGTTCGGGGGCCCGCGAGCACCACCACCCTAACCCTAAGTCCGGTTGCCCGCGAGCACTACCACCCTAACCCTAAGTCCGGGGGCCCGCGAGCACTACCACCCTAACCCTAAGCCCAGGGGCCCGCGAGCACCACCACTCTAACCCTAAGTCCGGGGGCCCGCGAGCACCACCACCCTAACCCTATCTCCGGGGGCCCGCGAGCACCACCACCCTAACCCTATCTCCGGGGGCCCGCGAGCACCACCACCCTAACCCTATCTCCGGGGGCCCGCAAGCACCACCACCCTAACCCTAAGTCCGGCTGCCCGCGAGCACTACCACCCTAACCCTAAGTCCGAGGGCCCGCGAGCACCACCACCCTAACCCTAAATGCGGGGCCCCGCGACCATTACCACCCTAACCCTAAGTGCGGGGGCCCGCGACCACTACAAAATACTACAAAATACTACTATAATACAATATACTAAAAAATAAAATTACACACAAAATTAAATAATATTACACTACAAAATAATATTACAACTAAATATTACAACTACTACAATTAACTACTACAAAATAGTACTACAATTAACTACTACAATTAACTACTACAATTACTACAAACTACTACTACAAAATACTACTACAAAATACTACTACAATTACTACAAACAACTACTACAATTAACTACTAATTATTACAAAATACTATTACAATTAACTACTACAAAATAAAAAAATGGAAAATAGAGAACTTTGGCAGGGGCGCCGCCCCGACCGCATCGCCCGCACCGCCGCCGGCGTGCATGGCTGTCGCCGGCCCGGCCTGCTCGCCCACAGTGGCCAGCAGCTCTGCGCCGCCGCGTAGCCGGCCGGACGGGGGAGTGAAGGGGAGGCAGTCCGCTGTACCTCTGCTGGCTGGCGGCGCTCGCGAGGAGGCTGCAGTGGCGGCGGCGGTGGTGGCTGGAGTGAGTGGCGGCGGCGATGGTTGGGGTGGTGGCGGCCAGAGAGCGAGTCGGGCAGCCTGCGGCGTCGATTCGTCGTCCTCGCGCACGTGGGTGTTCTCTGCGTGGAGAGAAGAAGGGGCGCGTGGGGAGAAGATATATAGGTGGGGGACCTTTAGTCCCGGTCCGTATAACGCACCGGGACTAAACTAAAGGTCCCCCCCCCCCCTTTAGTCCCGGTGCGTGCCATCCACCGGGACTAAAGGGTTTTCGGCCCAGCCCAACAGGCGTGTGCCAACGCCACATCTTTAGTCCCGGTGCGTAGCACGCACCGGGACTAGAGGTCCCTTTTTCAAAATTTTCACCCAGGGGCGCGCCTGTTTAAAAAAAATTCAATTAGCATATTTTTTAAACATTTGAATTTTATAGTTTTTGCATACTTATGAATTTGAGAAAAATTTCAACATGAAGAGTTCTTAAATTTGAATAACTAATCCAAATCTATTTTCTGTTTTATAAAATAATTATTCTAACTAGTAAAACTAATAACCATTTTGCCATTTTCAATTTAAAAATGCATTAACTATTATATTTTGCATATTTTTGAATAAGTGATTCAAATCAATTTTCTGTTTTATAAAATAATTATTCTAACTAGTCAAACTATTAACCATTTTTCTATTTTCATGTGATTCCGATGCTCCGGTGGTCTTCCTCTGGCGAAACACTAGACCGGGGGCCCCGGATCGTCTACCTAGCCTTATTTTTTCCCGCCTGTTTTCTTACCGCCCGTTCTCTTCCGGATCGTAGCCCCTTTAGGGTTTAGGGTTTAGGGTTTAGGGTTTAGGGTTTTTGGTTTAGGGTTTAGGGTTTTTGGTTTAGGGTTTAGGGTTTTTGGTTTAGGGTTTTGGTTTAGGGTTTTTGGTTTAGGGTTTTTGGTTTAGGGTTTAGGGTTTAGGGTTCCCTCCTCTGACTTAGGGTTTAGGGTTTAGACTCATATCTGCCGCCTCTATCCCATGGCTTCTACCATACCTCTAACCCCAGGGAGGCGGAGATGGAGTCTTTCACGGGCTAGCAGGAAAATATTTTCCGAGGCGGAACTTTCGAAGATGCCATAGGGCGTGTGCACCAAGGGCATCTTTGAGAAGTTCCGCCACGGGAGATTTCACAACCCTTTCCTCCATCCATGGGGATGAAACTCTCCATGCATGTTGGCTTGGTCGTTGCTCTAACACATCTAGACTCATATCTGCCGTCTCTCTCCACTCTATCCCATGGCTTCCACCATACCTCTAACCCCAGGGAGGCGGAGATGGAGTCTTTCACGGGCTAGCAGGAAAATATTTTCTGAGGCAGAACTTCCAAAGATGCCATAGGGCGTGTGCACCAAGGGCATCTTCAAAAAGTTCCGCCACGGGAGATTTCCCAACCCCTTCCTCCATCCATGGGGATGAAACTCTCCATCCATGTTGGCTTGTCGAGTTGCTTTCCATGGCGTATCGATGCTCCTTTTATAGGCACGGCGCCGCTTCTACTTTGTCTTCTTCCTCCGACAAGGCGTCGTGCGCTACATGCTTTATCTCATCGAGCAGTGCGTCCACCCACGCGTCCTTATCCTACCGACAGCTTTAGTCCCGGTTTGAGCCCCCACCCGGTACTAAAGGTTACCCACGCGTCCTTATCCCACCGACAGTTTTGTTAGATGACACAAAAACCACCTTTAGTCCCGGTTGCACCCACCAGCCAGTACTAAAGGTTAGCCACCCCCCAGATAAGGCCCTCCCAGATAAGCCTCCCCCAGATAATGCCCCCCCAACTTTTGTCCCGGTTTGAGCCCCCACCCGGGATGAAAGTTTCCTGCGCCACTGCGTTCCCGCGCTTTCCACCGGTTCCCACCTCTGTCTTCCCGCCATTTTTTCAGTATATATATGTACGCTTGGCCTCCATTTACATATCACATCTAGACTCATCATTCTCTTCACATGGCTTCCATCGTATCTCTAACCACCTAGGAGGCGGAGGCGCTTTGCGCCTCGAACTACCCCTGCCCACCGGGCTACCGTGTCCCCACCGGCTAGATGCTGAGCGCCGGAGGCATGCCGGTCCCTCCTGTACCTCTAGGTGTGGAGTGCCGGATGGCCATCACGAACCACTACTACCTCGAGCTCACGCCAGAGCAGCAGAGGAATCCCAACTGGCATCCCGACTATTTCCCGACTTGGGAAGCCTTCTTCATCAATCGGCATGAGAGGGCGCTCGCCAGGCACGAGGAGGACGGCCCACCTCCTTCGAACTTCAACGAGGCCGGCTGTCGGCTGTGGTGGCGCGTCCGGACTCTCCAAAGTGTCATGGCCTACAACACGACCGGCAATAACCCACGCCTGCGGTACCCTCAAATCCAGCCCACGCGTGCCCAACCTTCAAGGTTCGACTACGGTGACCCTGATGACGACAGCGACGACGGCGCCAGCGACTACGATGACTACAGTTGCGCGTATTCCAGGTCTATGCAGGAGCATGACTGAATCACTCCAACCATTAGGCATGTTTCTTAATTTTTAGTTGTGTTATGTATCTTAATTTTTAGTTGTGCTATGTATCCTTAGTGTTTGTGGGTTCCTTCTCTTGTGATGGTTCCTTCTATTTGTGTAATCACCTACCGCGGCTCCGAACCCGGTCGTCAACGTCTAGTTTGATTGAGCAAGATGTATTACATGAAAGGGGACCTTTATGTCTCAAATAAAAGGTTTAATGCATTACATAGATTTATGTCTCAAATAAAAGGTTTAATACATTATTACACATCACCAACATCTAGTGTTGTGGTTTTCTTCTGCACCGTAGCCATGGAGAATCTTCATCATTTAACAGGATGCTTGTGTTAGTTTTCACTTTGAAGGGCGGAATTTCATGAAACTTATTGTAATCTTCTGACATGTCTGTCTTGTCATCCACTCCCACGATGTTTCTTTTCCCTGAAAGAACTATGTGGCGCTTTGGCTCATCGTATTCTATACTCTTTTGCTTATCTTTCCTTTTTCTTAGTTTGGTAGACATGTCCTTCACATAGAAAACCTGAGCCACATCGTTGGCTAGGATGAATGGTTCATCCATGTATGCAAGATTGTTGAGATCCACTATTGTCATGCCGTACTTTTCGTCTACATGTACCCCGCCTCCTGTCAGCTTGACCCATTTGCACTGAAACAAAGGGACCTTAAAAGTAGGTCCATAGTCAATTTCCCATATCTCCTCTATGTACCCATAATATGTGTCAATCTGCCCATTGTCATCTGTTGCATCAAAGCGGACACCACTGTTTTGGTTGGTGCTCTTTTTATCTTGGGCGATTGTGTAAAATGTATTCCCATTTATCTCGTACCCTTGGAAAGTACATATAGTCAAAGATGGTAACCTGGCCAACGAGTATAACTCATCTCCAACAGTGGTGTTATTCATGAGATGTGTCTGCAACCAATTGCCAAAATTCTTCTCGTGTTCCCCTTTAATCAAGGTTTCAGGCTTCCCCGGGTTTTCGGAGCGTAGAATATTCTTGTGTTTCTCGATATACGGAGCCACCATGGTGGAATTGTGTAGAACTGTGTAGTGTGCTTGAGTGAAAGAATGCCCGTCCCTACATACCATTGATTTCCTTCCTAGTGTGCCTTTTCCAGTCATCCTCCCCTCATACCGAGATTCAGGAACACCAATCGTCTTAAGGTCAGGAAGAAAGTCAACACAAAACTCAATGACCTCCTCTATTCCATAGCCCTTAGAGATGCTTCCTTCTGGTCTAGCACGGTTATGAACATATTTATTTAAGACTCCCATGAACCTCTCGAAGGGGAACACATTGTGTAGAAACACAGGACCGAGAATTCTAATCTCTTCGACAAGGTGAACTAGGAGGTGCGTCATAATATTGAAGAAGGATGGCGGGAACAACAACTCGAAGCTGACCAGACATTGGACCACATCAATCTGTAACCCTGATAGACTTTCTCGATCGATTACCTTCTGAGAAATTGCATTGAGGAATGCACATACCTTCACAATGGCTAGTCGAACATTTTCTGGTAGAATTCCCCTCAATGCAACCGGAAGCAATTGCGTCATAAGCACATGGTAGTCATGACAATTTAGGTTTTGAATTTTTTTCTCTTTCATATTTACTATTCCCTTTATATTCGACGAGAAGCCAGACAGGACCTTGATACTGAAAAGGACTTCAAAAAAGATTTCCTTCTCTTCTTTGGTAAGAGCATAGCTGGCAAGCCCTGGATGCTTGTCGTCTCATCCTTTATGATGTTGCTGGTCCTCCCGTGCTGTCGGGGTATCTTTTGACTTCCCATACAAGCCTAGGAAGCCTAGAATATTCACGCAAAGATTCTTCGTCAGGTGCATCACGTCGATTGCAGAGCCGACCTCATGCACTTTCCAATAGGGTAGCTCCCAAAATATAGATTTCTTCTTCCACATGGGTGCATGTCCGGTAATGGGGTCTTTCGGAACAGGTTGTCCTCCAGGACCCTTTCCAAAGATTACATCCAAATCGTTGACCATACCAAATACATCAGCACCACTACGGGGGACAGGCTTCGTCCGGGTTTCTTCCTTGCCATTGAAATGCTTGCCTTTCTTCTTTAAGGGATGACTGGGCGGAAGAGAACGACGATTGTACGGGTACACATTCTTTCTACATTTATCCAGATATATACTTTCAGTCTCATCTAAACAGTGCGTGCATGCATTGTATCCTTTGTTCGTCTGTCCTGAAATGTTACTAAGAGCAGGCCAATCATTGATGGTTACGAACAGCAACACTTGTAGGTCAAATTCCTGATGTTTGTGCTCATCCCACACACGTACACCTGGTTTGGCCCACAACTATAGAAGTTCATCAAGTAATGGCCTTAGGTACACATCAATGTCGTTGCCGGGTTGCTTCAGGCCTTGGATGAGCACTGGCATCATAATGAACTTCCGCTTCATGGAAGGTTGTAGATACATAGAGTCACGGGCCAGGTGCTGTGACTACAGTTCTGCTCCCCAAAAGGATTCATGCCATCGGTACTTAGACCAAACCATAAGTTCCTTGTGTCACCAGCAAAGTCCGGGAAGTCTCTCTCGATTTTTCTCCACTGCCGACCATCAGCAGGGTGCCTCAACATTCCGTCTTTCTTACGGTCTTCCATGTGCCATCGCAAAAACTTGGCATGCTCTTTATTTCTGAACAAACGTTTCGACCGTGGTATTATAGGAGCATACCACATCACCTTGGCAGGAACCCTCTTCCTGGGTTGCTCACCCTCAACATCACCAGGGTCATCTTTTCTGATCTTATACCGCAATGCAGTGCATACCGGACATTTATCCATATTCTCGTACTTCTCACCGCGGTAGAGGATGCAGTCATTAGGGCATGCATGTATCTTCTGCACGTCTAATCCTAGAGGGAAGACAAGTTTCTTTGCTTCGTACGTACTAGAGGGCAATTGGTTATTTCTTGGAAGCAGCTTCTTCATTATTACCAGCAACTTTTCAAATCCCGAGTCAGTCATACCGGTCTCTGCCTTCCAATTCAACAATTCCAGTGTGCTACCCAGCTTCTTCTGGCCATCTTCACAAGTTGGATACAGCAATGTGTTGTGGTCCTGTAACATCTGCTCGAACTGCAACCTCTCCTTTTCTGTGTCGCAGTCTCGCCTTGCATCACTAATGACCGTTCCCGTTCTCATCAACGGGCTCATCTGGTTCCCGTTCTTCACCCCCTTCTTCTTCATTATCTTCAACTGCGGTATCATCGTATTCAGAGAACATAGATCGATAGTTGTCATCATCGTTCTCTTCTTCATTATCGTCTTCCATCATAACCCCTCTTTCTCCGTGCTTGGTCCAAACCTTATAGCCGGACATGAAACCGGACCGAAGCAGGTGGCTCTGAATGACTCTTGAGGAAGTGTGAGCCTGCTCATTCCGACATTCAACACATGGACAACACATAAAACCATCCCTCCGCTTGTTCGCCTCAGCCACAAGGCGAAAAGAACACACGCCTTCTCTGTAAGCGTCAGAGCGTCGGTCACCGTACATCCATGGGTGGCTCATCTGCATCATACAACCATGCATATATATCAAACGCAATCATGATGCTTAAATTAGTACCGCGTAGTCAAAACGAGAAAATAGTTGCTAACCTTTTAGGACACTTCAAAACAAAGAGGAGAAACCTTAAGTGTCGCTCTGGCACCTCATATCATATTTTGCCTTGTGTGAACTCAAGTGGCATCGCTCTAACAGGCATTTCACCGAACACCTCTAGTGCATATGAAGAAAAAAGTTAGCACAAAGTTATACCCACCTCTCACATAGGAAAAAAACAGGAGAGAGTGGAGGGCTGGGTGCATATATATAGGTCTAGGCCATTAGTCCCGGTTTGAGATACAAACCGGGACTAAAGGTTCTGCCAGGAGCACGCGCGCCGGCCCAGACCCATTTGTCCCGGTTTGTATCTCAAACCAGGGCTAATGGTTCCTTACGGACCGGGACAAAGTGCCTCGGTCTCCTCGGGCCGACTGATCCTTGACAAGCTAGAAACACGCAAGTGATTGTTACATCTTCCTCGGCAACTACACACATGTTACCAAATTTGGGGAAACAATTGATGAATAAACAAATTGAAATCTATATTTACCTCTTCGATCTTGAGTTGTCCAGGTTCACCTCCTAGATCAAGAATCTTGAGCACAACTTCTGCAATTCGACCAAATAACCCGAAACAATTCAATTATATAAACACCGATACCTGAAAATCGGGCATGTGGAGGAAGTACTAAGCATAGGTGAGGCTATGATGCTTACATCAATAAGGTCCTCCATATCATGCCCTTCGTCATTGTGAATGCAAATTCGCAACAGCAAGGGAGTTTGCTTCTTGTGGTGGTGTTACAGGCTTGAGACCTCATTTGATATGGACGCCACATCCTTATCCTTAACATGGAGAAGCTTCAGCCCCGATGGCTGCCTAAAGGCACACATTTACCTCCTCCTTGGTGCCCATATCGAGTGGGCTGCCTAGGCACGCGCATATTGTGGGGTCTCCTGGATTTACCATCCGGGAATCCCTGTTATGCATACATTTAAAGTTCCCACGATTAGTGAGCCGTGAGCATAACCGACTGGTATCATTTGCAACATCTATAATGTAACGAGAACAAGACTTACATTGGTGCCATTATGGCTATACATTCACTAGCAATGGAGCTTCATTCAATCCCAGATTCCAAGTCACACCTTAACCCTATAGGAAATTGACTGGGAAGACGCACTAACTCACATAGACATCACCGCAACCTTCATCCTTCAAGCTTCTGAAAATCTGGCCAAGTAAATAGCTAGGGACAACGCTAGTGTATATTTTGAATGTGCTCGCAAACCACCAAGATAAGGTAAACTGGATAATGTAGTTTGGCTATGGCGAGATAGCTCTAACTATGGTTACTTTCGATAATCCTAGTTTCTCTTATAGATATCGCATGTCTATATCTTTGTTGAAAAAGAGTTCGAAAACATCACACTATTTTAAAAGCTGGATATCACTATATGCTTGTTGAAAACCCTTTTGGGGGAAAATCCTTTTTAAAATATCTTTGACCATCCATGGTCAAAACAAAACATCTAGCTCAGGTCATCTCATGACCATATCACTTCCTTGTATCCTTCCCAGATCATCACTTAGATCCTCCTAGCAATCACCTTTCCAACCGTCCTTGACCTATTGTGACACCCCCAAGATTAAGGCTAGACAAATCCCAGACCTCTGTCTGATATAAGCCTAACCTAAATCTCGAAAGTGCATAGAGGAAGAATCAGTAACACAACAGTGACCCTACAAAACAAAAGTTATTACAGAAAGCTCATAACTAAGTAGAGAACCAAATTGAAATAAACAGAGGTCACTGACCACAATCATCAAACAATGGAAGGCAAAATTATGCTATTAAGTATAGCAAACTTAACAAATGGCCTAAGAGGCCTAAAGCAAAATGATGACGTCCCAATCCATAGATTCCAGGCTGCTGACCGGGAACCCCAAGCTACTCGTCGATGTCAATGTTCTAACGAACTCTTCTTCAATGGTAACACTTACCTACTACAATAGTAACAACAAAGCAAGGCTGAGTACAGGGTGTACTCTGCAAAACTTATGGCTGGTGGGGTTACTTTTCGTAAAGCTAACATTCTTTGTAAAACAGAGATGAGAAGCTCGACTAAGTAGAACATTTGAAAGGGGATAAGAAAGCGATATCACTAGCTTTGATCTTCTTTGATATACACCGAATCTTTATCAGCTGAATCTACTAACTAGGATCACCCCCTCGATCCTTAAGCACACCTCACTTCTCTTGTCAAGTTTTATGATTAGGTTATTCTTCTCTATGATATTTGAATCCATCCCAAGTCGTCCATAACCGTGGAAACGGATTTTTGAAAGATTATTAACCTTGCAGGGGTGCACAACTTTACCCACATGTACCAACCCATTATTAGTGCCAGTTAACATTAGCCCTCTTCCTTGGAAGGCCGACAGAGAGTGGTTGACCACGACCTTTACCATGCTTTCCCCGAGACCATGACTCACACCCTAAGGAGATGCCACCATAACGGGCCAAGTCCCAAAGCCGGTCCCTAGAGATGTGTGTGGGCAACAAGATTACGGAGGCCGTGCCTCTCTTGTTCTCGGCCACACTTACATACCTGTATGAATGCACCTCCTTCACCGCCTTCGAGCACAACCGAAATGCATATGTCGAATGGAACGCCCTAACTTTGTGACTCATGGAATCTACTAGGCAAGTTAGTTGGTCGAGAGGGTTTCCAGGCCCCCCGTGTGGCTATACGCTATTGGTTCAAGAGGCAAGAACTTAGATCCAAGTAGTGGAAAGTATGGAACTGCAAAAACCACAACCCGACGTGGCCTCCCGTACAAGTCTTAGCATGTTTAACTTTTATCTCTGATCATACCATGTCATCCTGTAAAACTAGGTTCAGTCGCAACTCTGATTCATCAACCAGATGGACTAGCGGTAATAGCTAAGCTTGGCTAAGCACAACAGATATAAATAACTCTAGCAATGCTCATAAGCCAAATCCTAGTTATGCTAGGAGCACTGGATCGAGGAATATAGGCTACAAAGGGAACATGCATCAGATAGGATTACTCTATCTATCGATAATAGACTTTGGAATTGTATGCACATGGCAAGAAAGAAATACTTTGAAATCGTAGGATTTTATCATATGTGGGGTGTTGCTTGCCTTTACCTATTGATACCCAACTAAGTATATCTTCAGACTCCTGGTACTTGACTTGATTATAGTTGTCCACGTATTATCTTCAAGATTCAATGGTGTTGATCTTGGTCTTCAATATTGTAATCGATCTTGGTGCTCACATCAACTTTGAGGTCTACCGAGAAGATGCAGAAACGCCGGAAAGGAAACCAACAATCAACACATGGCATCGATGCAATGCTCAAGTAATGATGATGATATGACAATTTAAAGTGTAATTCAATGAACCCTAGTACATGCCTTGGTCATTTTAAACAGGGTCCGAGGGGTACAAACCCTAGAACAGAGAAACCTCAAAATCACCTAGGGGTTAATTGATTCTTCTAATTAAACTTGCAATTAAAGTTTTTGATCAATGCATTATTATGAGTCTATTGTGTAGATCTCATTTTTTAGAACATTTTGATATATTATCTGTATTTTTTTGACTTAAAATGAATTAGTTATGATTTTCTCAATTTTAATCCACTTTTAAATTATTTTAAAACAATTAAACATTTTTGGAATATTTAAATTATTTTACAATCTAGACCCACATGTCATACTTTTATTAATTTCAGAAAGCATTTCCAAAAAAGAATAAAAACCTGACGTTAGGGACCCACCTGTTAGCATTTTTCATTTATAGAAAATAATTACAAAACATAAATAAAAGAAAAGGCTTTATGACCTCACGCTGACGTCAGCATGACGTCAACAATGGAGGTGCTCCCAGATCGAGCAAGCCCCCATCGATCTGCTGCGCGCGGGGTGATGGGGTTAGCTGCGCTGGACTCAACGCATCACGCTGGGCCAGAAAAAGGCGGCATCGTTTCTAGGAGGTCGCTAGAGCGACGACAGTAGCAAGGACTGGCGGAGGCGCTCGGTGGTGGTCGTCAGCGGTGAGATACAGAGCGAGAGGGGAGCAATGGAGGGGTCCAGGTTCTCACCCTGAGCGCGATGGTGGGGTCGGCGAGGCCGAGGACGGCCGGACTGCGTCAAATCGACGATGGCTAGAGTCGGTGAAGAGGTGGTCGGGGAGCTCGATTAGGGGTGTGCAGGTTCGATTGCTTCTGCAAGGTGAGCAAGGACAGCACGGGGAGCTCGATGGTGGCCTTGGCTTGGCCCGGGGCGGCCGGAGACGGCGGCGCGACGGAGCACCTAGGAGGATAGGGTTAGGGTTTGCTGTGGGGAAGAGGAGGAAGAAGGGAAAACAGGCACGGCTGGGGTTCTCCAGTGGCGGCGGCGAGCTTTATAGACATAGGGGGCGGCGGCACAAATCCTGGCGCGGCGGACGGCAGTGCTGGTGACAATGAGGAGCTTCCTCGATCCACCAGCGAGGAAGGCAATGGGGATAGGACAACGAAGGGGTATGTTGGGCCTGGGCTACGTGTGGGCTTCGGCTGGATGGTGGCTTCTGCTAGCTGCTGCGCTGGGAGGCAAAGAGAGGAGAGAGAGAGGTTGGGCTGCGACCTAGGCTGCGAGCCAGAATAGATTAGGAGTAGATTTTATTTCATAGAATCCTTTTCTTTTTCTATTTCTTTTCTCTTTTGTATTTTCAATTTCTTTTCTGTTTTAAACAGTTTGAAAATACTAGGGCTTTGTAAAAGTGTTAAAATACTTGTGGGGCCCTATTAATCCATTTTGGTTCCACAAGTTTTGATAATTTCCAAGATACAAAACCATTTTGAAGGTTTACAAAAGTTGACAAAAATAGGGTTTTGTGATTATTTGTTGCATGCCTTTTAAGATGATTCTCATGCTATGCACAAAACAAACCCTACTTACCATTAATAGAACTAGGGGTGTTACAATTCTATCTCCCTTAACAGAATCTCATCCCGAGATTCCTAGGTAGGAAGATAGAAGGAGCAGGGTTGCACTAAACTTCGACGATCTTCAAAAAGAGGTTGATCCATGCCACCATCATTGAATGAATAAAACACTTCATTTTTTTCGAGGTTGCTGCACACACTAAAGATGAGAGGGAAAGACACAAAACCACAACAGAGTATCTCATGGTCAACCCGTGGATAGATGTTTCACGAACATCTCTAGAGCCAACGATCATGATACATGTCAAAGTAAAGGAGGAACCAAAAGGAGAAGGTTTCAGGTTGTTAGATAATTGGTCTTCATAAGGACTGAGACCATGGAGCTTCATAAGAGTTTGAGCTTCTGAAAAGAGAGCATACAATGGATAGAACACAACCACAGACTTTGAAAGGGAACCTCTACTAGACTGCTTAAGTAGAGCTTCAGGTATGTAGAGATATGGATAACCAAGCAGTTGAACTACTTTTGATACAGAAGGGTCACTCTTCGTTTGACAGAAGGTCAAGAAAGAAATGTTGTATTGGTGGATAGGACTCGTAAGAGTCACATGGAACATGTAACAAGAGTAACTTTTGATTACCCGAATCATAGTCACTCTTCGAACATGTTGGAGGGACCGAAGGAAACTCTGTATTCATCTAGGGTTATTAGAATCTTTGCCAGGGATCATGATATCAATTCACACCACTAAGATGAATATATAAGAAGATTCTTGCTGACATGAGGAAAAAGAAACTTCATTCTCAAACTTCAGTTACTTGGCACAACAAGACGCTTGCCAACATAAAAGGGTGTGGAGGATCGACCGAGAGACATTTAGCAACACTTCATTAAATTTTCTCCTTGATGTTTGAGATAGCGGACATCAAGTAAAGGTTGGACTTTGGATACAAAATAAACAATGAGCACAACTCCTATAATAAATCATAGAAGATGACTCGTGACGGGTGGTTGCTATTGACGATTCAAGAGAATGTGGTAGTAGGTCTTCCGGCTAATTATGTTAACCATCACATCAATCTTGCCGTATTTTCAAAGAGACCAACGTCAAAAACCTTGATGAACACTAACCGTCATATCTGCTTGAGATTCAGATTTGGTTAAGTGGAAAGATACTTCAGACTCAACATGCCCAAATAGAAAGTTTGCAACATTTACCGTAAAGGTAAAGTTACTAGATTCTCAAGACATGTACTACATTGTCAAGCTCCAAGAAATGAGCTAGGTTGCAGAACCCACGTAATAGCAAGTTATTAAGGTGTAATTACACCTACATGAATTGATTGCAATGAAACACAAATATATACTTGTTGGGAAGCATTTAGAAGGATACTGATGTTTTAGAACTTCTTGTCTTCCATGGAAAATCAATCAGTGGCTTTGAGTTCTTAAAGAATCTTCTCGAGATGTGTAGGTATCAACCTACCATATCAAGAGTACTTCGCACATGCTTGACTCACTTGAAACAATTCCCGAGGCAAAAAATAACTCTACCCAAATCCACGGTGACATCTTTCAGCAATTGCACATGAACCAGAGAAGGTCACTTCTAACATCCAGAACACTTACTTCGAGGACACGAAGACAGTTCCCAAAAGTTTCCAACATTAATGCCAATTGTTCTGTATGAATCTAATATAGCATGGAGAATATAAGAATGCCATCGATGGGATCAATAACAAACTTATCCACATACTCCAAGAATATGGACTCATATATTGTATGAACAAGACATCGATACTGGTCAGGCTAGAGTACATGAAGATGTACCCAGGTGAAACATCATGATTGGATACACCATCAGGATAGTCCTTAGGACTGAGTTTGATTTTACTATAGCCGAATCAAATCAAAGGTGGGGAGGATAACATTTCCACGGAGGAAATACAATCTTTCTTCAACACGAACAAAACTAGACATCCCTTTACAAAGAAACTGAGTTGGGTAGAACTTTTGTCTTACA
This sequence comes from Avena eriantha, assembly GCA_910589775.1. Lineage (NCBI taxonomy): Eukaryota > Viridiplantae > Streptophyta > Magnoliopsida > Poales > Poaceae > Avena > Avena eriantha. Next base: position 81,213,502 of record OU342740.1, read on the forward strand.
ACTCTCCAAGTTGTTGTTTAAGATCGGCCAACTAGTTTAGGGTTATCCTGTACGGATCCTTGGAGAAAAGAGCAGTTCAGAGAACTTGCTTTCTCAAGAACTTGACAAACATGGTCATGTGCCAACATGGCGATACTTCTAGTAGACATTTAGAATATCACGAACCACCGATATGTCACTTAGTTCGAGAGAGAACTTGCTTGGTAAGGCAAGAATACTTAGTCTCAGAACTTCGACACTAGCCTAACTCTTTGACCGAGGAGAGTGTACCAGAATAATGGACATGGTAGCACAATCATCCTTCGCTTAGTGACAGGGTTAACCAATCACGCTAATAATGATGCAAATTTCCTTGTTGAGGTCCAAAGCAATGATGATTCCTAAGAATATCAGATGGCCACATTATTACACACACGCATAATTAATGAGCATAAAAGCTTGGAGGAAGGGTGGGTATTTATGTGTAAGGGCATCACTTCATTAAGGGAGTCATGAATCTCAACACGACCTCTTAGTATAAAGCAGTGTGATACTCTAAGATGGAATAGAACAAAAACTAATCAATGTTTATTGATCTGCGGATTACAACACTTTGACCTAGTCCTTGATATGATGAGGTACTAGAGTTTGTTTCTCCTGACATCCTAATATGGTTTGTCTTGACGGACCACAAGAGCATCTTGCACTGGATAACACCAATGCACATTTACTACTTGGCTACCAACTGATAGACAAAGGTCAGAAAACAACAAGGAGAAGGAACATGCTTAGGATAGAATCCCGAGATGTGGATGCATAAGTCAACAATCTTCTGAGGATCAATGTAGGACAGGAGGGTGTGGCAGAGTCACGAGTATAGATGCAAGACTGACGAGGAGTACTTATGTCTTGATCTATTTGGTTCCATTAAAGAACATCTACCATAGTATGTAGTAGGGGAAGTCCTTAGTTTGTCGTAATTTAATCACGACAATAACCACAAGATTGAAGGCTAGAGTAGAAGGTACTAGCCATTCTGAGGTAATGCGTAAACATTAACAATAGGGATCAACAAAATGGATCTTGGGTTAAAGGTCAGGTTCATGTACAAGATTCACAACACCAGAATCCAGCACAATTAGGGATCTCCTGTTCAAATCCAAGGGTTAAGACCCGATAAAGGTGTAACTACTATCTTATTAGCACAAATGGTACTACAGGGTGGTAATCACGAGGTAGCTTCTAAGATAAGTAACAACTTCTGAAGTATCCAAACAAATGAAAAGAAGGCACACGAGACGAAAGGAAACTTTGAGGCCTAGAACAGATCACTGTGAAACCATCAACATAATGTTGTGGGACCATAAGATAGAGAGATCATGATGAAAAGAAATTTCTCAGCTGAAAAAGAACAAAGGGAAACAAAGAACACACACACCTATGACTCTGGAGAACTCGACACTAGGTCAACTGTTTGAGAATCGTCATGTCTACAAGGCACCTAAGTTTTGAAAGACAAGACGAGGTAGCAAAACTTTTCCAAATCAACACAAGATAAGATGACCCAGAGTTAGAGCGAAACTGGATAAGGAGAAAAATAAGCATACCAGAGTTTTCGCAAATACTTTTCATCTTTGAAATAGTTTTCACAAACACAAGACTCAACATCGACCAATAGAAAGGTTTTCCTACAGTCGGTACTCTCTGATACCAAAACCTGTGACACCCACAAGATTAAGGCTAGACAAATCCCAAACCTCTGTCTGATATAAGCCTAACCTAAATCTCAAAAGCCTATAGAGGAAGAATCGGTAACACAATAGTGACCCTACGACACAAAAGTTATTACAGCAAGCTCATAACTGAGCACAGAACGAAATTATTACAAACAGAGGTCACTAACCACAAACATCAAACAACGGAAGGAAAATTACGCTATTAAGTATAGCAAACTTAACAAATGGCCTAAGAGGCATGAAGCATAACGAGTCCCAATCCATAGTTTCTAGGCTGCCGACCGGGAACCCCAAGCTACTCGTCGATGTCCATGTTGTAACGAACTCTTCTTCTATGATCTGCAAAAGTATCAACAAAGCAAGGCTGAGTACATGATGTACTCTACAAGACTTATGGCTGGTGGGGTTACTTTGCATAAAGCTAACTTTCTGTGTAAAAGAGAGATGAGAAGCTCGACTAAGTAGAACATTTGAAAGGGCATAAGAAAGCGATATAACTTGCTTTGATCTTATTTGATATCCACCAAATCTTTATCAGCTACTAACTAGGATCACCCCCTCGATCCCTAAGGAAGCATCCTTAAGCACACCTCACTTCTCTTGTCAAGTTTTACGATTAGGTTATTCTTCTATATGATCTTGAATATGTTCCCAAGTCGTCCATAACCGTGGACACGACTTTTAGAAAAGATTATAACCCTGCAGGGGTGCACAACTTTACCCACATGTACCAGCTGATTCTTAGTGCTAGTTAACATTCTCCCTCTTCCTTGGAAGGCTGGCAGAGAGTGGTTGACCATGACCTTTACCTTGCTTTCACCAAGACCATAAGTCACGCCCGAAGGAGATGCCACCGTAACGGGTCATCCCGAAGACGATCCCTAGAGATGTGTGTGGGGAACAAGATTATGGAGGTTGTGCCTCTCTTGTTCATGGCAACGCTTACCTACTTGTATGAATGCACCTACTTCACTGCCTTCGAGAACAACCGAAATACATATGTCGAATGGAATGCCTAAACTATGTGACTCATGGAATCTACTAGGCAAGTTAGTTGGTCGAGGGGGTTTCCAGGCCCCCGTGTGGTTGTACGCTCGTCTTGGTTCAAGAGGTAAGAACTTAGATCCTAGTAGTGGCAAGTATGGGATTGCAAAAACCACAACCCGGCGTGGCCTCCCATACAAGCCTTAGCATATTTAACTTTTATCTCTGATCATACCACGTCATCCTATCAAACTAGATTCGGTCGCAGCTCTGATTCATCAACTGGATGGACCAACGGTAACAGCTAAGCTTGGTAAGCACAATAGATATAAATAGCTCCAGCGAAGCTCATAAGCCAAACCCTAGTTATGCTAGGAGCAGTGGATCAAGGAATGTAGGCTACAAAGGGAATATGCATCAGATAGGATTACTCTATCTATCGATAAAATACTTTGGAATCGTATGCACGTGGCAAGAATGAAATACTTTGAAATCGTAGGATTTTATCATGTGTGGGGTTTTGCTTGCCTTTGCCTGTTGATACCCAACTAAGTAGATCTTAGGACTCCTGGTACTAGACTTATTATAGCTGGCCAAGTATTATCTTCAAGCTTCGATGGTGTTGATCTTGGTCTTCAATCTTGTACTCGATCTCGTTGCTCACATCAACTCTGAGGTCTACCGAGAAGAATCAGAAACACTAGAAAAGGAAAGAAACAATCAACAAATGGCATCAATGCAATGCTCAAGCAAGGATGATGATATTACAAGTTAAAGTGTAATGAAATGAACCCTAGTACATGCCTTGGTCATTTTAAACAGGGTCCGAGGGGTACAAACCCTAGAACATGGGAACCTCGAAATCAGCTGCGAGGGTCAATTGAATCTTCTAATTAAACTTACAATTAAAGTTGTTGATCAATGCATGATTATGAGTCTATTGTGCAGATCACATTTTTATGAATATCTTGATATATTATTTGTATTTTTCCGACTTAAAATGAATTAGTTATGATTTTTCCACATTTTAATCAAATTTTAAATTATTTTAAAACAATTAAATATTTTTGGAATATTTAAATTATTTTACAACCTGGACCCATATGTCAGACTTTTATTAATTTCAGAAAACATTTCCAAAAAGAATAAAAACCTGACGTTAGGGACCCACCTATCAGCATTTTTCATTTACAAAAAATAATTACAAAACATTAATAAAAGAAAAGGCTTTATGACCTCACGCTGACATCAGCATGACGTCAGCAATGGAGGTGCTCTCAGGTCGAGCAAGCCCCCATCGATCTGCTCCATGCGGGGTGATGGGGTTAGCTACGCTAGACTCAGTGCATCGCGCTGGGCCAGAAACAGGCGGTGCCGCTTCTACGAGGTCGTCGGAGCCATGGTAGCAGCGAGAACTAGCGGCGGCGCTCAGTGGTGGTCTTCGGTGGTGACATACAGAGCGAGAGGGGAGCTATGAAGGGGTCTAGGAGGACTGGGGTCTCTCCCTGAGCGCGATGGTGGGGTCATCGAGGCCAAGGATGGCCGGACAGCGTTGAATCGACGATGACCGGAGTCGGTGAAGAGGTGGTCAGGGAGCTCGATTAGGGGCGTGCCACTTCGATTGCTTCTGTTATGTGAGCAAGAACACGGGGAGCTACAGTGGCCTTGGCTTTGCCCGGGGCAGCCGGAGACGGCAGTGCGGTGGAGCACCTGGGAGGATAGGGTTAGGGTATGCTGCGGGCAAGAGGAGGAAGAAGGGAAAACAGGCACATCTAGGGTTCTCTAGTGGCAGCGGCGAGCTTTATAGACGCAGGGGGCGGCGGTACGAATCCTGGCACGGCGGACAGCGGCGCTAGCGTCAGCGAGGAGCTTCCTCAATCCACCGGTGACGAAGATGATGGGGATAGGACAGCGAAAGGGTATGTTGGGTCTGGGATATGTGTGGGCTTCGGCTTGCTGGCAGCTTCTGCTAGCCGCTACGCTGGGAGGCAGAGAGGAGAGAGAGGTTGGGTTGCGACCTGGGCTGTGGGCCAGAATAGATTAGGATTAGATTTTATTTCATAAAATCCTTTTCTTTTTCTGTTTCTTTTCTCTTTTGTATTTTCAATTTCTTTTCTGTTTTAAATAGTTTGAAAATACTAGGGCTTTTGTAAAAGTGTTAAAATACTTATGGGGCCCTATTAATCCATTTTGGTTCCACAAGTTTTGATAATTTCCAAAATAAAAAACCATTTTGAAGGTTTATAAAAGGGGACAAAATAGCATTTTGTGATTATTTGTTGCATGCCTTTTAAGATGATGCTCATGCTATGCACAAAACAAACCCTACTTAACATTAATAGAATTAGGGGTGTTAAACCTATGGACACAACTATTCAGATAGATTATACTGTGCAAAGTTTTTGAAATTTCCCCACAAGAATCAATACATCCACCGGGATTCAACCATGTCCTGTTATACGCGGTACGTAGGGGTTTGGATAATCAAACATAACCATTCATTTGTCGACCCTAGCAAAGGCACCTTTTACTCTAGGTTTGCTCTCCCTGGAATGAGTACCAAACAACATCTCACGTCAAACTTCCTTCTGTACTCCCATGAATAGGGAATCCTGGATTATCCTATCATGTATAATCCTCCCTTCTGCACTTCCTAAACTGTACCATCTGTGGGAGACCCATTGTTTCTTCTCGGGTTGTTCAACCACTAGTGCACCCAGGCCATGGCCCTTATGTTGGCTGGAGGGGATTCTGGTAATTTATTCCTTATTTAGTATGGGTTGCCCATGCAGGAAAACAAACTACGAGGTAAGCTCCATCTCGCAGGGACAATGTGGTTGTAGGGGTAAGTTGTTCTAGTAAAGGGATAAAACATCCCTACTTCTTCTCAAGTCCATCATTTTCACTTCTCAACTTCACCTTTTCTTCTTTGAAAACATCCACTTGGAAATGATGCCCTTCCCAAGGGTTTTACCAAAATGTTTCTAAACCATTTGTTGTAGGGTAATCCCCAAAATAGTTTTATTTCAAGGCCCGGGGTTTCCAACGAGGTAAGAAGCTAACTATCATAATACTCTCGATCTAAGGGAGATGGTAGGGATTAGCAAGGTGGGTGTCTAGTGGAGCACCAAGTCAAAACTTGGAGGGGTGATGGCTCCAATATTTGCCATCTTCCACTGCGTTTAAACATTGTTTTTGGTCAAACAATTGCCAAGAAACTCTTAATCCTCGCCACTAATGACTAATAATTGCAAATATATGCAAATACTCTTTTTGAATTTTGTTGTGCAGGAAATCACGGTTTTTAATGCAAATAAGGAGTCATAATGAAGGTTTTTGAGGAAGTTCATACGACCAAGTAATTGGAGAGGCATTCCAAGGTGTCAGCAAGCTTAACAACCACTGGTATGGGCAGGGCCCGCCCGTACCGTCCGCCCGTACCAGGTGGCGACGACTTTGTCTTGTTAAACCCTACAACTTTCGTGAAGACGCCTATATATTTTGAGGCTCCAGCTGCCGTCCAGAGAGCTGCCATTTTCAGATTACATCACAACACCACCAAAGGGGATCCACACCGTTGTTCATCCATTGTTTATGACTTCCACCATCCATACATCCACTATCCATAGCCATTTCTTTGTACTTTAGATCTCCTTATGATTTGGCGACCATTGTAAAAATATTTGATTTTAATCTAAGTATTTGTATGATGTTTTCTATCTTCGATCTATTTGTTATGAGTGAGTAGTCCTCACGGGCTGCGGGTTGGGGAGAAACCTCGCAACAATTATGTACATCTAGATCATGGGAGTATTGTATTTTGTTTGCAATTGAGATTTATATCTTTTGTTTCTTTGTCTCTTGTCTCGATTTGTGGATTTGTAGGTACCCAAGATCCCATAGATTGATAAAGGCTTGAGGTGAGATACTTGGATAGCGGCGATCTCATAGGAACCTTAGTGACAGAAAGGGTAGTATGGTCTTCGCTTAGCGCCCCATCCGGTATCAACAACAGCATTACCACTTAAAGCTTTGATATGTGTTTTACACTTAATAATAGTTTGCAACCCGTGGCTTCGGTGTGCACTCGGTTGGATTAAAAGTATATTGCTATGTGATGACTGCAAGTGCATAGATCATTTGTAGCTAGTTTCGAAATAAAATATCGATCCCACAGGGACCGGTAGGCAAAAGACTAAAATATATTTAACTATAACTAAACGAAGTACTTAAGAAATAACTTTAAGATGCAAGATAAGTAGAGTTGTTTTTGGGATTTTGGTTGAACAAGGTAATTTAAAGTAAAGCAGAACTTAATGCAGAAAATAAGAATCGCGTGTGTAATAGAACTTTGGAACTACAATAGGGAAAAGGCGTTCTCGGGGAATAGTGGATACACCACTAGTGATTTAGACTAGGCAATCAAGATTATTATAACGAATATTCTCATAATGTGTATGTACGTGGGAGGAGCTCCATATATGGATGATTTTCCAGCAACCGCTGCACACATCGTCCTCATAACCACAAAAGACAGTAACCGACAACCATCGTGTTACCACGCTATTAAGGGATTTCTCCTGGGGCATGGACATGTCTTGATGAGTTCTCCTTGATCCCCCAAGTTAGTACGTAAGGAATGACAACAGCTTTATAGTCACAGTAAGTGCTATCATGCCTCCATCTACCAACAAGTAATCCCCTTCATCATGTCCCCATAAGAGACAAATATTAAGGAGCTGCACAACTCCCAATATCAAGGTGAAGAAAATTAACATATACATATGATGATGTATAACATAATAATCTCTATCTCACCTTAATCATATGCTAGGGTTTCTCCATCTCCCTAAGAACTAGAGATCTAGTCAAACATGGTGGAAATCAACATCATAGCAATGGTAATGGAAACAATCATAGGCGAATAGTACTTGTATAAATCCACAATGAGTACGATAATTACAACAAGATCTAGACAAGATGTAGATGATATGGATGGAGATGGTGGTGATGCCGTGGTGGTTGATGAAGATCGATGCCTTAGCCTCCCAGATTTATGCAGGGGGTAGATGGATCCCTAGCGGATGAGTTCCACCTCCAGATGCCTTTCAGAGGTGAGGTGTTTGCGATTTCTGGGTGTTCTGTATGTTGTCTCGTCAAACCAATTGCACGGGGTGAAACTATTTGACGAGGCGGAGGCGACGCCAACTATACGGCCAGAGCTATACGGCGGGAAAAGTTGCTCAAGTCGTATAGTTGGTCGTTGGAATCTCTGCCTCCCTTCTTCGCTCCTGGTTTCTTCTGGTATTATTATTATTTCCCAAATAAGCGATTTATGTTGTTTTTTACTCCTTTTCTCCATAATACAACTGTTCCAAAAATTGTATCCATTGGATCCATCATCTGTCCTGATCCTGGTGAAAATAGACATAAAATTAGTGCGCGAGCGCCATAAGATACCATGATCCTATATCTACAATGTAAAATAATAATATAAAACACGATGCAAATATGCACTCATCAACTTCCCCAAGCTTAGATTCTTGCCCATCCCGAGAAAGTTTTAGCTTAATGGATGTGATCCTCATATTCATGAAGCCGAGTCGATAAAATAAATGAGGCAGATGCAGCATGTGTTTATGATATACTATACATAGGAATAAAATCATGAGTAGTACCTTACTTGAACCATCTGAATAGTATTAGCAGGCTTCCACACCTTAATGATTAACATTTCATAAAAGATGAATCTCAACATGATGTAAAAGTATTCGGTTTGACCGAATGAGTTAGTGAGTTAGTCCCAAGTGTTTTTAGGGTCAACGTATTCACTTGGGATTCAAAATCTCAAAAGTGTATCCTTGTCATACTACAATGCAGTGGTATATTCTTATTTTCTCTTTGCACACTCGCTCTTTTTCTTCTTCCTTTTCTTTCTTTTGTATACATGCTCACACTTTTATTTAAGTGCTGTGCAAAGGAGCTAGCCATACATTCCACTTCATGTAGGAATTTCAAAGTTTAACGATCACAATTATCAAATTCCAATTGTATATGAAGCGTCTTTATGACTTGAAGATTCTACCTCGACTTGTTCTCACTCTATTTCGATAGCACTTTCATTTTTTCTTTGTTCGAGGTTCCTTTTCCAATTGTTTTAGATAATTTCTCTTTGTAAAGCAAACCATAGACTTACAGCATATAGACCAAATTTCACAAAAGGGATCGAATATTCCTAAAGGGAATTATAATGATGCAAACTTTATTTGTAGTTTGAACTAATGCAAAAACAGTAATATAAAACTTGTAAGAAAGATTACAAGGACTTTAAAGATCTCCCCAAGCTTGGAATGAAGCCAGGCGGGATCAATTAACTCCTTGTTGGTACCTATTCCTCCTCCTTGGTAGAAAGAGCGTCGCCTTCTTCGTTCACGTTGCCCTCTTTAACTATGCTTGCAAGGCGAATGCTGAGCTCGGCCATGTCATATTGGAGCTTCAACATTTTCCTCTTGAGGAATTTCTTCTCATATGTTAACTCAAAGATAGTTTTAATTAAGAAACCAACTCTGCCATCGATGTCATCGACCTTTTTCTCAAGGTCTTTGCTCATCATCCAGTAGGAGTCAATCCCTTCTCCAATTGTTTCAACACATGCCTTAGAAGCCTTTTCTAACTCATAGATCTTGTCATGAATCTCATCTTGCCGCACCTTCTTAGGTTTAAGAGGGGATGGACCAAGAGGAGGTTTATAATGGGATCCTATGTTGTAACGATAAGGATTAGGGAGGTACTCATCCTTGTTCCTTCCCTGCTCAGCTTGTCACATCATCTCCATCCTTTGCGGAAACATGTCCTCCCAATTTGGGAGAGGCTTGATCTCCGGACCGGATGATGATGATGATCCTTTTGGTTCTGCTTCCTTGATCCTCTTCACGGGTTTCTCTTCTTTCTTCTTCCAGATCTTATTGACGTGGAAGGGCTACAGGGCTTCGCTGTACGGATGTTGTTAAAGGGGGCTGTATAGGGCTGACAAAGATCTTTCGAGGATGGAGGTTGTAGCTCTATGAAAACTTAATGAAAAAGGTTAGATGTGATTAGCTTTAAAAGGAGGGGTCAAAGACCCTAGCTGTCTTGCGTAACGAGCAACTATACGGGTGCATCCCGTATAGTTCCCACTGTATAGTTGTGAACCGACTATAGATTAGATCTACGGTGGAACCTAACTATATGGCCGCAACTATATGGGCGGAATGTTTAATTCCCGCCATATAGTTGGTCGTTAAAATCTCTGTATCCTAGATAATTTTTTTGGAGAAGGGTCGACAACTATACGACCACAACTATACAGGCGGAATTTTTAATTTTGGCTGTATAGTTGGTCGTTAAACTCTCAGTACTCCAGAAATTGTTTTGTCAAAGGTGTTGACAACTATACGACCACAACTATACGGGCGTAATTTTTAATTCCGGCCGTATAGTTGGTCGTTAAACTCTCAGTACCTTTTGTGGATGGAAGCGTTAACATCGCAAAAACTATACGGACGGTACTATACGGCTGGAATTTTTATTCCCGCCATATAGTTGGTCGTTAAAGCTTGTGTGTCCACCAAAAAAATTCTGCTTCTCCATGTATTCTTTATTAATCTGAAACTTAACAAAATATCGAGTTTTGACAGAGAAATGTCAGCTTAGATTTTCGAACAATTTGGCATCATCAATCTTCCTTCTTCTTTGCTAGAGCATGAATTGTTGTCATTAAAAATAATACTCAAACTAGACTTTAGCTGAAAATTTAAAAACTTACTCAAACCTTTATTTCACATGGGTTGTCTCCCATGAAGAGCTCTTTTATGGTCAATAGCTTGACCATAGTACCGCCCATTCCGTCTTGAGTCCATTCTTCTTGTAATTGTCGTTCTTTGTATATCTTTGCTTTATCACTTCTTCGGGGGTGCTTAACTCTATGGTGATTGCACTTATATCTTCTTCACCCGATAATGCTTCAAGCATTGTCCATTTACCACCCATGCAAGAGAGGGTATTTTTCCTTGGAGCTTCACTGCTCCTGACGAATAGGCTTCTTCAACTACATATGGACCTTCCCACTTTGATCTGAGTTTTCCTAGAAACAACTTAAGACGAGAATTATAGAGCAACACTCTGTCTCCACTTTTAAAAGTTTTATTCTCTATTTTTGTATCATGCCATCTTTTAACTTTTTCCTTAAACAACCTAGCATTCTCATAGGCTTCACTTCTAAACTCATCTAACGCATGCATATCTAATAAACGATTTTCCCCTACGGCTTTGAGATCATAATTTAGATTCTTGATTCCCCAAAAAGCTCGGTGTTCTAGTTCTAATGATAAATGGCATGCCTTAATGTACACCATCTTATAAGGTGTCATACCCATTGGATTTTTAAACGTAGTACGGTATGCCCATAGAGTGTCATTTAACTTGTATGACCAATCTTTTCTTGATTTTTCCACCGTATTCTCGAGTATGGTCTTCAGTTCTCTATTAGAGAGTTCCAGTTGACCACTTGTTTGGGGATGATATGGTGAAGCAACGCGGTGAGTTACTCCATACTTGCTAAGGATTTTTCTGAAAGTCCCTTTCATAAAATGAGAACCACCGTCAGTAATTAAAAATCTAGGAACTCCAAACCTGGGGAATATGACATCCTTGATCATCTTCACTAAGGTAGCTGCATCCGCATGATTTATTGGGATTGCTTGAACCCACTTAGTAACATAGTCAACAGCAACAAGAATATGAGTATAACCATTTGACTCTATAAATGGTCCCATGTAATCCATTCCCCATACATCGAAGGGTTCAATTATTAGACTATAATTCATCGCCATTTCTTGTCTCCTACCTATATTACCTCTTCTTTGGAAAGCATCGCATTATTCCACCTGTGTGCATCCTTGAGAAAGGTGGGCCAATAGAATCCGGATTGAAGTACCTTTGTAGCAGTTCTTTTACCTGCATGATGCCCTCCATATGGACTGTCATGACAAGCCTTCAATATCGCATTCATTTCGTGATTAGGAACACACTTCCGAATCATTATGTCAAGTCCATGATGATATAGATACGGATCATCCCAAAAGTAATATTTATGATCATTAAAGAATTTCGTTCTTTGATTTCTTGACATACTGGGAGGTATAAATTTTGTTGCAAAATAGTTAGCATAATTTGCATACCATGGATCAACAATTTCTACTTTTGCTAAATATTCTCTCGGAAATGATACATTAATAGGTACGGGGTCATTAATTATTCCCTCCATCCTAGTGAGATGATCGGCTACCGGATTATCCTTACCCCTCCTATCTACTATTTGCAAATTGTATTCTTGTAGTAATAAAACCCACCTAATTAACCTGGGCTTAGCATCCTTTTTCAAAAGGAGGTGACGCAAAGCTTGGTGATCCATATGAATTATTACCTTAGAATTAATTATGTAAGATCTAAATTTGTCGCAAGCAAAAATTATAGCTAGAAACTCTTTTTCTGTAGTAGCATAATGTTTCTGAATCTTATTAAGAGTTCTACTAGCGTAATAAATAACATTCAAATTCTTTCCATCTTGCTATCCCAACACATCCCCTAAAGCATAATCACTAGCATCACACATAATTTCGAAAGGTTCATCCCACTTTGGAGATTGCATGATAGGTGCTGAAACTAGTTTATCCTTAAGGTTCTCAAAAGCTGCAATGTAGTCATGGTCTAAATAGAATTGAGTTTCTTTATCAAGAAGATTGGTAAGGGGCATAGCAAGTTTATAAAAATCTTTTATAAACCGCTTACAAAACCTGTATGTCCCAGAAACATTTTTAAGGTTTTAATGTCCTGAGGTATTGGGAGATTTTCTATAGCATTTATATTAGTTTTATATATCTCTATTCCCTTCTCCGAAACTTTGTGCCCGAAAACTTTACCTTCTCTTTCCATGAAACAACATTGCTCCCAATTCAAAACCAAGTTGATTGCCTGCATCTATGCAAACTTTGGTCAGATTGTAGAGGCAATTATCAAATGCCACAAACGACAAAATTGTTTGTTAGGACTTCCATAGTCTTCTTAACAAAATCATCAAAAATCTTTAGAACACATTCCTGAAAAGTTGCTGCTGCATTACATAATCCAAATGGAATTAATCTATAAGCATATGTGCCATAAGGACAAGTGAAAGTTGTTTTCTCTTGATCTTCCGGCTATATGGCAATTTGAGAATATCCAAAATAACCATCAAGAAAACAAAAGTAAGAATTATTACTTAGTCTTTCTAGAATTTTATCCATGAATGGTATAGGTTTATGATTCTTTTGTGTCTAACGGTTTAGTTTCCTTAAATCAATGCACATACGATATCCTACAATTGGACTCACAGGAACTAGCTCACATTCCTCATTCATAGCAGCATCAAGACCATCTTGTCTTGGTATGCAATGGATTGGGCTAACCCACTTACTGTCAGAAATAGGATATATTATGCCAGCATCAAGTAAGTGTATAACTTCTTTTCATACTACTTCCTTCATCTTAGGATTAAGCCTTCTTTGCGTATCTACTACGGGTTCAGCATCATCAAGCATGGTAATCTTATGTGTTACAATAGATGGATCTATTCCTTTAATATCACTCAATGTATATCCAAAGGCTTCATGATGCTTAACCAAAACTGAAATGAGTTTATTTGTTTCATTTTCTGATAGATTCTTGCTAATAATAATAGGACATTATTTTCATTATCTAAAAACTCATACCTCATATTGTTTGGAAGTTTTTTCAATTCTATTGGTGGAGGTTCTTCATCTATTGTTCTTACCAATTCTTCATAGTCTTGTGGATTTTGTGCTTCCAGAATTGAATCAAGGTAATCATCCATGTCTTCTTTCTTCTCATCATTTGGTGCTTCTTCCCAATTAATCAAGCTCCTTTCTAATTCATCTTATGGAGTACTGAAATGAATTGCCGCTAGCTCAGCAATCATATTTTCTTCCTTGATATCCTCCACTTCATATGGCCTCTTCTTTAGTTTGGCAAAGTGGAATGTCATTTCCTCTTCTCCAAACTTCAGTGAAATAGTTTCCTTCTGATTATCTACTCGAGATTTGGTGATGGAAACAAAAGGCCTTCCTAAAAGAATAGGACAAAAAGAATCTTGAGGCATATCAACAATATGAAAATCAAGGGGGTACATGAGTGAGCTAATAAAGACATAGATATTTCTGATTACCCCTTCTGGTTTTATATTGGTTCTATTAGACAATTTAATAATAGTTTCTACTGGCTCAACATCTGGATTATTTAAGTTGTAGCGAAGTTCTTCATAAAGTGACGATGGCATAATATTTATGGTGGAAATTGGTTCACAAATTCCATATAAGAAATTTTCTCCACAATATATAGGGGTCATTGGTTTTGAAGTTTCGTTACCTCGAACCTTACCTTTGATGAATTCCGAAGTTTCATGGTCTAACATGACCACTTCATCTTCCACTATTCGTGCTTCCATAAGATCCTTTATTATAACATTATTTATATTTTTAGCTTCAGAATTCCTTTCTGGTTTCTTTGATATCTTCTTTATTTGTTCTTCCTCTCTTTGTCTTTTTTCAAAGATCCCATTATATAGGTACCTGCAAATTCCCTGCATTATTCTCAATAATTTTCTTTACTGAGTAAGAATCAATACCGAGGGTTTTAATCATTGTATATGTCCTCTCATCTGCAAGGAAATCATTAATTCAAGCATATTCAGAAAAAATATTTGTAATATTTTCCTTATGTTTAAAATTTTCAGAAAAACTATTTGTATAAGATAGAAAACTGCCAGTTGAAGCAGTGTCTAGATTCATCCTATTTTCAATATTTAGACCTCCATAAAAGTATGGGTGATTAACCAATTAGGCAAATGATGGTGGGGTAATTATATGGGTAGCTTTTATACCATAGATATCCTTCATATAATCCATTACTACGATTATTTTTGAAACTGATAATAATACCTCTCATCCTATGAGCTTTGCTTTTAGTCTAATATTTTGATAGCAACTTGGTTGTCAATTCCTCCCAAGTCCTTGGTGCTTCTGCACAAAAAGATTTGTACTAGTCACAAACATTATTAGAGAGAGTTAGTCTAAACAATTGGGTTTTAACCATATCAAGATTACAGTCGTCGAAAATAAAGGAACTAAGAATGTCTTCAAAGAATTGTAAGTGTCCATATGGACTTTCTTCATTGGTTCCTGCAAATTTCTTAGAATGAAATAATTCAAATAATAAAGGATGGATCACGACTCCATCCGGATTTATGCTTTTGTTGACAGTTATAAAAGCGTCCATGGGCGAACCCATTTTTCTTACTGCCTCAAGCTAGTTTAAATGTTGAGTATTGTCCATTGTTGTGGTCCTACAACTCAATTAAAAATTAGTACAATGAAAGTATATAACTAAAAGTAAAGTGACTTATAACGCTAAGCTCCCCGGCAACGGTGCCAGAAAATAGCTTGATGACTACAAGTTCATAGATCGTTTGTAGCTAGTTTTGAAATAAGATATCGATCCCACAGGGAGCAGTAGGCAAAATACTAAAATGTTTTTAACTATAACTAAACAAAGTACTTAAGAAATAACTTTAATATGCAAGATAAGTAGAGTTGTTTTTGGGTTTTTGGTTGAACAAGGTAATTTAAAGTAAAGCAAAACTTAATGCAGAAAATAAGAATCACGTGTATAATAGAAATTTGGAACTACAATAGGAAAAAGACGTTCTCGGGGAATAGTGGATACACCACTAGCGCTTTATACTAGGCAATCAAGATTATTATAATGAATATGCTCATAATGTGTATGTATTTGGGAGGAGCTCCATATATGGACGATTTGCCAGCAACCGCTGCACACATCGTCCTCATAACCACAGTAGACAGTAACAGACAACCATCATGTTACCACGCTATTAAGGGATTTCTCCCGTGCCATGGACATGGCTTGATGAGTTCTCCTTGATCCCCCAAGTTAGTACGTAAAGAATGACACCAGCTTTATAGTGACAGTAAGTGTTATCATCCCTCCATCTATCAACAAGTAATCCCGTTCATCAAGTCCCCATAAGAGGCAAATATTAAGGAGGTGCACAACTCCCAATATCAAGATGAAGACAATTAACATATACACATGATGATGTATAACATAATAATCTCTATCTCACCTTAATCATATGCTAGGGTTTCTCCATCTCCCCAAGAACTAGAGATCTACTCAGACATGGAGGCAATCAACATCATAGCAATGGTAATGGAAACAATCATAGGTGAATAGGACTTGTATAAATCCATAATGAGTACGGGAATTACAACAATATCTAGACAAGATGTAGATGGGATGGATGGAGATGGTGGTGATGCCGCGGTGGTTGATGAAGATCGATGCCTTAGCCTTCCGGATCTGCGTAGGGCGAAGATGGATCCCTAGCGGATGAGTTCCCCCTCCAGATGCCTTCCGGAGGTGAGGTTTTCATGATTTCTGGGTGTTTTGTATGTCATCTCGTCGAACCAATTTCACGGGGTGAAACTATTTGATGAGGCAGAGGCGGCAACCATACGGTTGGAGCTATACATCCAGAAAAGTTGCTTCGGTCGTATAGTTGGTCGTTGGACTCTCTGCCTCCCTTCTTCACTCCTGGTTTTCTTCTGGTATTATTAATATTTCCCAAAATAAGCGATTTACATTGTTTTTGACTCCTTTTCTCCATAGTACAACTGCTCCAAGAATTGTATCCATTGGATCCATCATCTGTCCTGATCCTGGTGAAAACAGACATAAAATGTGCGCGCGAGCGCCATAAAATAATGTAAAATAATAATGTAAAACATGATGCAAATATGCACTCATCACTATGCCCACTGCATCATGAAGGAAATATGCCCTGAGAGGCAATAATAAAGTTGTTATTATGTATTCCTCATATATGATAGATGTTTATTTTGCATGCTATAATTGTATTGATCGTAAGCGTCAATACATGTGTGTTTAATAAACAAAAAGGGTTCCTAGTTATGCCTCTCTTATAGACTAGCTTGTTGATTAACAAGATGATCAAGGTTTCCTGATCACAGACATTGGATGTTGTTAATAACAAGGTCACATCATATGTGAAATGATGTGATGAACATTCATCCGAAGTATAGCATTACGATCAAGTCATTATGTTTACATTGCTATAACATCATATGAAGTAATCTTTATCCTTAGACCATGAGATCATGTTAATTGCTAACACCTGAAGAGTATCTTGATAACATCAAACGTCACACCGTAACAGGGTGACTATAAAGATGGGTTCAGTGCTACGAAGGTGTTATGTTGAGGCTCATGGATCAATAGTGGAATTTGTCAATCCCGATGACGGATAGATATACTCTGGGCCCACTCGGTGATATCACATTAAGATAGCTTGCAAGCAAGTGATGTGATCACTAGAATGTTATATCACGGGAACGAGAAAAAGAGTGCATGTCGGTAACGAGATCAAACTAGGTATTTGGATACCGATGATCGAATCTCGGACATGTATTATATCATGAGACAAAGGGATTAAATTACTAGCGTTAAAGGTTCTCACGATCACAGAAGTCATCGTTGAATATGCAGGAGTCAGTATGGATCTCCAGGTCCCGCTTCTGATTATTGATCTAAGAGGAGTCTCAATCATGTCTGCATTATTCGCGAACCGTAGGGTGACACACTTAAGAGTTACCGGACACCATTTTGGAGCACATATGTTTCATACAAAAGAATTGCAACGCACAAGAATTGTTTCGATAGAAACCGGAATTGTTTCGGGTGAAATTGCAGAAAGTGGTTTTGCATGTGATATTGAAATATTGCAAGGGGTTATATGTGAATGTTTGTTAATTAAACTAATTAACAAAATTCTGAATAAATTTAATAAAAGAGTTTTATTAAATGAGAGAGCATTAAACTTAGAGAATTTTAATGCATTTAAAGTGGGGACTTTAAAAGGGAATATGAAGAGGCATTTTAATGTGGAGGGGTTACCACCACATGAATGGGGGAGGTGAGGGGTCACCCCCCATGAGGTGCCGGCCATGGGGAGGGGCACACCCCTCCTCCTATAAAAGCCCCCCTCTTCCTCCTTCTTCCACACACCTCCTTGTGAAAGATCTCTCTCCCCCTCTAGAATTATTCCCCCATGGTATCGGATTAGCGAGATACATGTTCCCGGTGGCATTTCGTCTGGAAGGAGTTGCTGCTTCCGCTGGATCGCTGGAGTGAGGAGGTGGGGGTTGTCCGGTGGCTTGAACGTGTGTGCGAGTGCGGATGCGCTGCTGAGTTGCGGTGCTCAGACTTCCTCACAATCTTGAGATCGGCAAGTGTACGACTACATCAACCACGAGTTCCTACTCGTTAACCAAACTCGTTGTCTTCGAGGGTAAGTTCTCGTTGGATGTATGTCCACCTGTTGCTATGTACCTAATAGATAGATCTTGGCGTGTAGTTCTCATCGTAGGAAATTTTTTGTTTTCTATGCTGCGGACCCAACAGTGGTATCAGAGCCTGATCTATGCGTAGGTGCTTTGCACGGGTAGTACACATATGTTTATATGTGGGCGATGATGATCATGTTATTGCATCTTATATGTATTTTGGATATTGGTGGCATAGTGGGATGAAGCGGCCCGGACCAACCTTACATGTCATCGTACATGAGACCGGTTCCACGACTGGCATGCAACTTGTTTTGCATAAGTGGCTGGCGGGTGCCTGTCTCTCCTACTATAGTCAATATCTGATTTACAACGAGTTTCTAATAACTTGGTTATCCTCATTGTGGTTCATGTTCGTAGGTAAGAACGGTTCTATCTCCGAAAGCCCTAAGGCACGTAAAACTTGCAATTGATAAATTAGAGGCGTCTAGTTTAGATCGTTGCTAGGCTAGTGTCTTGATATGGTATTGTTGTAAGTAGATGTATGATAGATACTCTTACAACACATTCAACGTGTAAGTTTCATAGACCTTGGCCTTACACACAAAGGAATGATAGAGATCCAATGCATGGACCTTATCATCTCACTTTACACATTAGATGTTAGCATCTTATACTGCTAGTTTGGTGCTTTTTGTAGCATTGTAAGATGATCCCTCATTTAGATATCAAGATAAAAATGTGTTCTTCCTTAAGTATGCACCGTTCTGTGGATCGTGTTTCGAGACATCACATGATGATCGGGTGTACTCGAATCTACGCTTTCATAGGAACGGGTGTAAAACAGTTTTACACACGCGAATACTAAGGTTCTTACTTGGCGAGCCTAGCATGTTCAGACATGGCCTCGGAACACGGACCAAAAGGTTAAGCATGAGTCATATAGTTGATATGATGCCCATATAGATGCTCGCCTTTGAAGCTACATCAAATCACATGATGATCAGACTTGGTGTAGTGGATTTGGTTCATGTAATCACCAAAAGGACACGAGGGGTGTCGTTTTTGAGTGGGAGTTCATTAGTAATTTGGATTAGTTGAACTCACTCTATCATAAACGTAGTCTAAATAAACTTTACAAATTCTGTTATAGATGGCATCACCTGCTTTTAATTTCAATGTGTTCATGGAGAAAGAGAAACTTGTTGTGAATGGTAGCAACTTCACCAACTAGGCTATGAATTTGAGGATTCACCTCACTACTGCACAAAAGCAATATGTGCTAGAGGCGCCGCTAGGCCCCCCACCAGCCCTGATGCCCCTGACGAGGAAAAGAATGTCTATATGAATCGTCAGGAGGACCACAACTTAGTTCATTGCGGCATAATATATGGGCTAGAGCCAGAACTTCAAAAGCGTTTCCAAAATGGCAATGCCTTTGATACCATGGGAGAATTAAAAATGATTTTCGATACCGATGCTGCCGTAGAGAGTTATAATGCTTCTGAAAAGTTCTTTAGCTGCATGATGGAGGAGAACAGCTCCGGTAGTGAGCATGTACTCAAGATGTCTAGGTACGCCAATAAGCTTATGTCCTTGGGAATAATGATTCCCATTGACTTAGGCATACATCATGTTCTCCAATCTCTGCCACCTAGCTACAAGAGCTTCGTGATGAACTATAATATGCAGGGCATGAAGAAGTCTCTTCCCAAGCTTCTATCAATGCTTAAGACTGCAGAAGTGGAGATTAGGAAAGAACATCAAGTGTTGATGATCAATAAGACCACCGGTTTCAAGAAGGACAAGAAAGGCAAGCATAGGGGAAAGAAGGGTGGCAAATCTGTTGCTGCACCTGAAAAGAAACCCCGAGCTGGCCCTAAGTCTGACACTGAGTGTTACTGTTGCAAGGCGACTGGCCATTGGAACTGCAATTGCCCCATGTATTTGGCGGACAAGAAGGCCAGCAAGGCAAACAAAGGTATATGTGATATACATGTTATTGATGTGTACTTGACTAGTACTCGCAGTAGCACCTGGGTATTTGATATGGGATCGGTTTCTAATACATGTAACTCGGTTCAGGGGCTGCGTAACAAGCGACAACTAGCAAGGGATGAGGTCAGGATGCGGGTCGGCAATGGATCAAGAGTTGATGTGATCGTCGTCGGGATGCTACCTCTCCATATGCCATCAGGATTAGTTATAAACCTAAATAATAATTATTTGGTGCCTACACTGAGCATGAACATTGTATCCGGGTCGTGTTTGATGCAAAGTGGTTATTCCTTTAAATCTGAAAACAATGGTTGTTCGATTTATAAGAATGATATTTTTTCTGGTCATGCACCTATGTTGAATGGTTTATTTCTATTGGATCTCGATAGTAGTATTACGCATATTCATAATGTTGATGCTAAAAGGATTAAACTTGATAATGATATATCTGCATATATGTGGCACTTCTGTCTAGGTCATATTGGCTTTAAACGCATGAAGAAACTCCATTCTGATGGACTTTTGGAATCACTTGATTTTGAATCATTTGATACATGTGAGTCATGCCTTATGGGCAAGATGACTAGAACGCCGTTTTCCGGTTCAATGGAATGGGCGACAGATTTATTGGAAATCATACATACTGATGTGTGTGGACCAATGAGTGTGTCGGCGCGAGGTGGATATTGTTATTTTGTTACTTTCACGGATGATTTAAGTAGATATGGGTATATCTATTTGATGAAACACAAGTCTGGAACCTTTGAAAAGTTCGAGGAATTTCAGAATGAAGTGGAAAATCATCGTTATAGAAAGATCAAATTTCTTCGGTCTGACCATGGAGGTGAGTATCTAAGTTACGAGTTTAGCACACACATGACGAGTTTAGCACACACATGAAAGCGTGTGGAATAGTTTCACAACTCACGCCTGCCGGAACACCACAATGTAATGGTGTGTCAGAACGTCGTAATCGTACTTTATTGGATATGGTTCGATCTATGATGTCTCTAACTAACTTGCCACTATCATTTTGGGGTTATGCACTGGAAACAGCTGCATTCACTTTAAATCGGGCACCATCTAAATCCGTTGAAACGACATCGTATGAATTATGGTTTGGAAACAAAGCTAAGCTGTCATTTCTTAAAGTTTGGGGATGCGATGTTTATGTGAAGAAACTTCAACCGGATAAACTCGAACCCAAAGCGGAAAAATGCGTCTTCATAGGATACCCTAAGGAAACAATTGGGTATACCTTCTATCACAGATCCGAGGGCAAGGTTTTTGTTGCCAAGAATGGATCCTTTCTTGAGAAGGAGTTTCTCGCGAAAGGTGTGAGTAGTCGGAAGGTAGAACTCGAAGAGGTTATTGAACCTTCTCTTCATGGAATGGCGAGTGGCGCAACACCGGAAGTTGTTTCGGAGTTGACTTCACCTGATGAAGAGAGAGCTAATGATAATGATCATGAAACTCCAAAAGAGGACACTACCGAACCTCGCAGGTCAAGCAGGACACGTGCAGCTCCTGAACTGTATGGCAATCCTATTGTGAATTTCATGGTTGACGAAATGGATGACCCTGCGACGTATGAAGAAGTGATGATGTGCCTGGATTCCAAAAAATGGCTAGAAGCCATGAAATCCGAGATGGAATCCATGTACGAGAACCAAGTTTGGAACTTGGTGGACTTACCTCACGACCAAAAGGCCGTTGAGAATAAATGGATTTTCAAAAGAAAAACTGATGCTGATGGTAATGTGACCATCTATAAGGCTCGACTTGTCGCAAAGGGGTTTCGACAAATTCAAGGAGTTGACTACGATGAGACATTCTCTCCCGTAGCGATGCTTAAGTCGGTTAGGATTATGTTAGCAATTGCTGCATATTTCGATTATGAAATATGGCAGATGGATGTCAAAACTACGTTCCTCAATGGTAATATTGAAGAAGAGTTGTATATGATACAACCTAAGGGTTTTGTCGATCCTAAGGATGCTAATAAGGTATGCAAACTTCAGCGATCCATCTATGGACTGAGGCAAGCATCCCGGAGTTGGAATCTCTGCTTTGATGAGGTGATCAAAGAGTTTGGATTTGTCCAAACTTATGGAGAGGCTTGTATCTACAAGAAAGTGAGTGGGAGCAATGTGGCATTTCTGATATTATATGTGGATGACATATTATTGATTGGAAATGATATAGATCTTTTAAACAGTGTTAAAAGTTATCTAAACAGCAAATTTTTGATGAAAGATCTTGGTGAAGCGTCGTATATATTAGGCATTAAAATCTATAGATATAGATCAAGGCGCCTAATTGGGCTATCGCAGAGTACATACCTTGATAAGACATTAAAGAAGTTTAATATGGACGGAAGTAAGAAGGGGTTCTTACCTATGTTGCAAGGCAAGATATTGAGCAACACTCAAAGTCCGGCTACGGCGGAAGAAAGAGAGATAATGCATAAGATCCCCTATGCCTCGGCCATAGGCTCTATTATGTATGCCATGCTATGTACAAGACCAGATGTGGCACATGCTATTAGTTTGACTAGTAGGTACCAATTTGATCCAGGTTCGGAACACTGGATAGCGGTCAAGAACATCCTCAAGTACTTGAGAAGAACTAGGGATATATTTCTTATATACGGAGGTGAAGAAGAGCTAGTCGCTAAGTGTTATGTCGATGCTAGCTTTGACACCGATCCGAATGACTCTAAGTCTCAATCTGGGTACGTATTTCTCTTGAACGGAGCAACAGTTAGTTGGAGGAGTTCCAAACAACCTGTGGTGGCTGGATCAACGACGGAGACGGAATATGTTGCTGCTTCAGAAGCGGCACAGGAAGCGGTTTGCATGAAAGAGTTCATTACGAAACTAGGCGTGGTTCCTAGTGCATTGGAGCCAATGGTGATCTATTTTGACAACAATGGAGCCATAGCCAACGCCAAGGAACCGAGGTCTCACAAGAATTCCAAGCATATTAAGCGCCGGTTTCACTCCATCCGCGAACATGTCAAGGATGGAGATATAAAGATTTTTAAAGTACACACGGACCTAAATGTAGCATATTCATTGACTAAAGTTCTCCCTAGGGAAAAACATGATCAACACCAGAACTCCATGGGTGTTAGATTTATCACTATGTGAACTAGATTATTGTCTCTAGTGCAAGTGGGAGACTGAAGGAAATATGCCCTGAGAGGCAATAATAAAGTTGTTATTATATATTCCTCATATATGATAGATGTTTATTTTGCATGCTACAATTGAATTGATCGGAAACGTCAATACATGTGTGTTTAATAAACAAAAAGGGTTCCTAGTTATGCCTCTCTTATAGACTAGCTTGTTGATTATCAAGATGATCAAGGTTTCCTGATCATAGACATTGGATGTTGTTAATAACAA
Organism: Avena eriantha; assembly: GCA_910589775.1. Classification (NCBI taxonomy): domain Eukaryota; kingdom Viridiplantae; phylum Streptophyta; class Magnoliopsida; order Poales; family Poaceae; genus Avena; species Avena eriantha. Next base: position 81,237,088 of record OU342740.1, read on the forward strand.
GGTCACATCATTTGTGAAATGATGTTATGAACATTCATCCGAAGTATAGCATTATGATCAATTCATTATGTTTACATTGCTATAACATCATACGAAGTAATCTTTATCCTTAGACCATGAGATCATGTTAATTGCTAACACCTGAAGAGTATCTTGATAACATCAAACGTCACATCGTAACAGGGTGACTATAAAGATGGGTTCAGTGCTACGAAGGTATTATGTCGAGGCTCATGGATCAAGAGTGGAAATTGTCAATCCCGGTGATGGATAGATATACTCTTGGCCCTCTCGGTGATATCACATTAAGGTAGCTTGCAAGCAAGTGATGTGATCACTAGAATGTTATATCACGGGAACGAGAAAAGAGTGCATGTCGGTAGTGAGATCAAACAAGGTATTTGGATACCGATGATCGAATCTCGGACATGTATTATATCATGAGACAAAGGGATTAAATTACTAGCATTAAAGGTTCTCACAATCACAGAAGTCATCGTTGAATAAGCAGGAGTGAGTATGGATCTCCAGGTCCCGCTTCTGATTATTGATCTAAGAGGAGTCTCAATCATGTCTGCATTATTCGCGAACCGCAGGGTGACACACTTAAGAGTTACTGGACACCATTTTGGAGCACATATGTTTCAGACGAAAGAATTGCAACGCACAGGAATTGTTTCGGGTGAAATTGCAGAAAGTGGTTCTGCATGTGATATTGAAATATTGCAAGGGGTTATATGTGAATGTTTGTCAATTAAAGTAATTAACAAAATTCTGAATAAATTTAATAAAAGTGTTTTATTAAATGTGAGAGCATTAAACTTAGAGAATTTTAATGCATTTAAAGTGTGGACTTTAAAAGGGAATATGAAGAGGCATTTTAATGTGGAGGGGTTACCACCACATGAATGGGGGAGGTGAGGGCTAACCCCCACGAGGCGCTGGCCATGGGGAGGTGCACCCCCCCTCCTCCTATAAAAGGCCCCCCTCTTCCTCCTTCTTCCACACACCTCCTTGTGAAGGTTCTCTCTCCCCCTCTAGAATTATTCCCCCATGGTCTCGGATTAGCGAGATACATGTTCCCGGTGGCATTTCGTCTGGAAGGAGTTGCTGCTTCCGCTAGATCGCTGGAGCGAGGAGGTGGAGGTTGTTCGGTGGCTTGAACGTGTGTGTGAGTGCGGATGCGCTGCTGAGTTGCGGCGCTTAGACTTCCTCACGATCTTGAGATCGGCAAGTGTACGACTACATCAACCACGAGTTCCTACTCGTTAACAAAACTCGTTGTCTTCGAGGGTAAGTTCTCATTGGATGTATGTCCACTCGTTGCTATGTACCTAGTAGATAGATCTTGGCGTGTAGTTCTCATCGTAGGAATTTTTTGTTTTCTATGCTGTGGACCCAACACATCATGGGTGCTCTAGAATATTAGGATGTGTTGCCCACAAGAGATTATCTCCATTCAAACATTATACATGACTATGCTTATTATTATCGTTTATCCCATTTGATGTGCAGCTACAGGTGGATCTTCAACCCTAGCTTATCTCCATCCATTGATTCAAACCCATTATAAAGTAAACTAGAGTGGTCCGGAAAAGTAAGGTAAAACAAACAAACAATGTCTTGTAGATGTGTCCTTTTTATTTCCTTTTAGCATTTCTTTCTGAGGTTTGATTTAACATTGGTCTTCTAGGGAAAAGTTATTATACTACATCCATGAATCCAGATCAAAGGTATCAACCCTTTTTCTGGCACCGTTGCCGGGGAAGCAATTTTGCTATCCTCGTGAGGTCACTAGAGACCTTGTTTTTAGTTTTATTATTAGTTGTAGTTTAATTCTTGTTATTAGTTTACTTTCTTGTTATCTATTTGAAAACCCAAAAAAATTTATTTACTTGTTATTCGTTTTCATTACTTAAAAAAGTACCAAAAATATAAGATCCATAGATCAAAATAGATTAGGGGAGTATGCTACTCCCACTAATGATTTTATTCGTGCACCCATCACTCGGCCCGTAGTTGATGCGGAAACATATGAAATAAAGCCGAACCTTTTAAGTTTGGTTCAACAAAACCAATTTGGGGGCTCATCCACTGAAGATTCGGGTTTGCACTTAAATACTTTTACTGAAATTTGCGACATGATGCGTATTAAGAACGTAGATCAAAATGTTTTTAAACTAAGATTGTTTCCTTTCTCTCTTAGAGGAAAGGCTAAGGATTGGTTGCTAGCTCTACCAAAGGTCACTATTAAATCTTGGGAATGTACTAATTTGTTTATGACTAAATATTTTCCCCAGCTAAGACTATGCAACTAAGATCTAGCATTACAAGCTTTAGACAAGAAGACCATGAGCCACTAGCTCTTGTGTGGGGAAGGATGAAAGAAGCCGTAATGAACTGTCCTAGTCATGGGATGGAAGAGTGGCTTATATTATATTTATTTTATAATGGTCTTAACCCAATGTCTAAGTCTATGCTAGATACTGCAGCAGGAGGAATGATCATGGGAAAGCAAGTGAGTGTTGCAAAGAAGTTACTTGATGATATGCAAAACAGGCATGCCCAATGGCATGTGGAAAGAACCTCGAATATATACCAAGGTAAATAATGAAGAGCTTACATCTAAGGTAGATGAGTTGCTTAGCTTAGTAAAGGGTAAGGAAGATACCCAAGTTAATGCTATCACTACCGATGTTAATGCTGTTAATTTTATAGCTCACACTCCTTTTAATCCTGCATTGAAAAATAATTATGCTTGCAATGTTCAAAAATATCATGCTAATCCTGTAGGAGCTCTTTATCATAATTATGATAATACTAATGGAGCAAATCATGGCAATCTCTCGTTTGAGAAAACTGTTAGACCATTTATACAAGATCAAACCGAGAAAAATAATATGCTTATTGAATTCATGAAGAACGATGAAAGTAGTATATGAAAATTATCTAACTAGGGCCATGGAGGCTCAGTTGGGTCAGGTAGCTGAGAGCCAAGCTCTCATACTAGCAAAGTTTGCTGGAAAACCTGAGCCAAATCCCGTAGAAGACCTCAATATGATGAGGGTGGTAACCAATGAAGAAAAACCTGAAGAGCAACGCCCCAACGCTGGAATATAACATGGAAGATCTATTGAAGATGATCACCGTGAAGAATCCAGGTATAGAACAAGGTAATGATGCTTGTACCAACAATTTATACAACAAGTAGCATCTAAAGTTCGCGATTTAGAGATGGAGTATGAAGCTGATAAGCTTCCAGCTAAGCTAGATGATATATTTGAGCCCACTATTAAAATTAAGTTGGGAGTCAATGAGATATCTGCACTTTGTGATCTTGGTGCAAGCGTCTCAACGATTTCCAAAAGCTTACTCGTTAAATTAAACTTGGGACCATTTGTTACAACTGAATTGAGACTCCATCTAGCTGATTCGACTTATAAACAAGCTGTTGGGATCAAGGAAAATATAGTTGTTGAAATTAAAGGTGTCCCACTCTTATTGATCTTGTTATTGTGGACATGCCTGAAGATCCCATAGAACCTATAATTCTAGGTAGGCCATTCCTCAGAACTATTAAAGATTTGATTAATTTACATGAAGGGAATGTGAGAATAGGACTACCATCTAGAGATCCTTTTGTAGTCCACTTCCCTAGGAAGAAGAAGGCCAAGCCTAATGATGATGATGGTGTAATTACTTTGAAAGCCAACTACTTTGGAGTGGGTGTTCCACTTCACAAACCTAAGTGATTGCAATCAAGGTAAAGCTAATTGAACTTAACTAGAAGCGCTTCATGGGAGGCAACCCATGTGGAAAAAAAAAATCTTTATGTATTAGTTTTTGTTGTGTTAGTTTTGTTTTTGTTTTTAATAAAGAGTGTTCAAGAAGACCTATGGAGAGAGGAGAAGAAGTAAGGTAATCCTCTATATTTAATTTTACAAACACATGGCTTTAGAAGTATTGATGGATCTTTACTTAGTATATTTGCTGTTATTTTGTCCTTTGATAAGATGTGCAAAGGCACACTGAGCTACTAATCAAATTCTTTGAGTTTTGCAGCTCAGAATGTTCTTAACGACCACTGGTACGGCCGAAATTGACCGTATTGTGCGCCCGTACCACATCAAGCCAAAGGAAGATAAGAATTCTAATTTTTGCCATAGGTATCAGTGCTTATAACAACCACTAGTATGGTCGGATGCACCCGTACCACGCGCCCGTACCATACCCTCAAGAAAACATTAGATTTCAAGTGAAAATACCAAACCGATAACGACCGGCCGTATGGGCACGCATGACCGTATCGCGTGCCCTTACCGAGTACATCACCTGGGAGCAGCCGTCACTCCCCATGGTAATTCACTCGGTATGCGCGTGCTCCGGCTGTACCGCCCGCCCATACGACATACGCGGCCGCCATAATCAGCCTGAGGAGGTAACCTAAAAATTCCCAAAATCAATCTTTCTTTTTATTCTTCCTCCAAACTCCAAACCGCCTCCATGTGATCTTCAAATTTACTTAAGCTTTCTTCGATTCTTCGCACTCATTTTACCTAAGGTATGATTCTCCTCCCATCCTCAACTTATTGTGCAAAAGCTTCACTCAATCTTTCATCATTGTTAATCTAGACTTTGTTCTTGATTCAATCTTGATATTAACATGCTTAGCATTGTTTTTCTAGGAGTTAGTGTAGAGAATCACTTATCTTATTTTCTTATTAGACAAAAAATTATATGCAATCTTTATTTACTTTGTCTTATTTTTATTTATTCGATGAACACAAGGAGCCGTACACATGAGATGGCTGCGGAGTACTCTGCACCACCTGTTGATACGTTGACCCCTGAGTCACTTGGTATTGAGTTCACCGAGGATTTCCAGCTGAACCGTTTCAATCATCTCAAGCTCCGAGAAATAAAGTCCACCAAGTGGGTGAGTCCTTATATCCTGAACCAACTTGGCATTCGTGATGATTTCGATTTACTTTGCAACAATGTTGGTTTGTATGCTTTTGTCTTGCAGGATGTTGCCACATATCAGTCGATCCTTATGGTTGTACCGAGGAACAAAGTCCCGGAGTTGATTGCATCAAATTCCGCCTTATGAATTGTGAGTATACTTTCACACTCAGCCAATGGGCTCAATGCTTTGGGTTTGCTAACAACACCACTGATGTATGCACAACTACTTTGTTTTAGATCCTTCCCCTTCACAGTACTTTAATTTAAAATGAATTCATGGAAACACACCCAAGGGGAACCAAATTGATCATCCTGCTATTCGATATTTATTATATGTAATTTCTAACACACTGCAGACATGTGGTGAGTTTACTAGATTTAATGAAGAAGACATGTTGATCCTCGCAAAAGCTGCTATTGTTAATTGTAACTTAATGCCAAATTTGGGTGCTCTTCTCGTGTTTTACCTTAAGCATCAGGCTCTTCAATCTCGAGGACCCATATGCGGAGGAGGAGTTGTGACCGTTCTTGCATGTGCACTTCGCATCAACCTAGGTCACATGCAACCATTGATAGGAAGTCACCGTATTGGTCTTTCTACTCTAAGGGCATTTATAAAAATCATGGTAGATATTTCTTCGATATACCTGGAGCGGATTACTTGATCCTAGCTCCTTTAACTAATAGTGTATTCTCCATCGAGGATGGACGTTTGCGTTTTGATCCGCAGGTTGAAGCTAATCTACCCCAACAAGAAATACCCATTGGAGGAGGAGAAGATGAAGAAGTAGAACAAGGAGGACCCGAACAAGATGAAAAGCCACCAAACTACTACACCACCTATGAAGACATTTATGCACTCAAAGGAAATATTCAAAACATGAACAACATCTCCATCAATGTTTGAGATGCTACTGCAAGCCTTGCCACCCAGTTCCATGATTGGAGCAGTCAATGGAACATCGGAGATTATCCACCACCACCACAATGAGCAACAAAAGGGCTTGCAAAAGCCCGAGTTTGGGGATGTGTTCCACCGGCAAATTTATTTGTGTAATAACGAGTTTGTACTCCGGCTCCTCGGGAGCTTTGAAACACTCATGTTGGCTTGTTCCAACACTTTGCTTTTTTCCTTTGCTTTTTAGTTTGCTTTCGTTTTAGTTTGTTTTTATTTTTCGTTTGTTTTTCTTTTCTTAAACCCTTGCTTGGTCGCAAGTTCTTTTCTATTCTTTAATCCCTATCCACAAAATACAAAAATATTTTTCCATTTTCCTTTTTTTGTAAATGTGGATTCATACTTTGCCTCTTTGCTTGAATATCATTGTGAGAGTAATCGTGTTTGAGTTTTGAAGGAACACATCCCTATAAGGAAGAGGATCATGAAGTCACTTATGAGAGGTATGTCCTATGTCTCCCACTTATGAAGTTAGAGTTGTTTATCTTAGTTGGTTGATTTGCTAAGATGCCATGCTAATGGGAAGTAATTAAATATGGTTGGAGTAAGGCTTTTTATTAGCATGATGATTAGTTGTTGAAGCTCTTGCTTTAGTTCTTTTAGTTAACCGAGTCTTTCCTAGGAAATAATATTACCAAACAAGTACAATAAGAAAAGTATGAAATTTATGACTTGTTTGATGAATTATTGTCTTGAGAGTATACCCTTGATGATACTTAACCCCATAGATATTTTGATAAGTCTTGACGACACTTATGAAAGGAATTGTTTGATTTAAATAAAGTCTAGTGGTAATTGTGATGCATGCCAACGCTAACCTTGTGGATCAAACTGCGGTACTATCTCAAAAAAGAGAGAAAGAAGTGAGACAACTTTGTTCTATGTCTCTAATGCACACCTTTGGGATGCCAACAACTCCGCTAGCTTTTGAACGATCTATGGTATATCCCCGGATTTTGGCTATGAGTTGATGACATGATTGGCATACATGTCAATATATGGGAAAAAGTACTGGTACTCTCAAAGGTTGTGCAAACAGTTGCAAAAGAAACATTCAGCGATCCCTAAAAAAATGAAAGAAAGAAAAAGATATCTACGAGGATCCACATAACAAGTCCTTGGCATGGTCTCATTACTCCTTTACAAATTTTTCTTGAAAGATAATGATTGGATTATAAGTGTTTTTGATAAACTTGATTTATTGATGTGGGTGTAAATAAGACACTTCATTGTTATACTACTTGGGACATGAAACTCTCTTACTCAATTATGTTGTTTAAACATTCTAGTGTTCCTTGTCAAGCTGAGAGTTAATTAGAAGAATTGGATTGATTGCTACACTTCTAGTTACTTATACTTATATTAAACTTTACCTTGATTGTCTTGACTTACTGAAGCTTGTATAGTATTCTTGTCATCTCTCTAACTTTGATAAGCCTCGCAAATGAATGAGTGTTGAGAACATACGACTACCAACCGTAAGTGAATTCTTATTCTTGTTGTATCAAGTTTAAACGCTGAATTCCTTATAGTTCTTTTGGTTCTTCTTGCTCGGGGGCGATCAAGGTTTGAGCTTTGGAGGAGTTGATGGCTCCAATATTTGCCATCTTCCACTGCGTTTAAACATTGTTTTTGGTCAAGAAATTGCAAAGAAACTCTGAATCCTTGCCACTAATGACTAATAATTGCAAAGATATGAAAATTGTCTCTTTCAATTTTGTTGTGCAGGAAATCACGGTTTTTAATGCAAAATAAGGAGCCATAATGAAGGTTTTTGAGGAAGTCCCCACGGCCAAGTAATTGGGGAGGTGTTCCAGGGGGTTAGCAAGCTTAACGACCACTAGTAAGGGCAGGGCCCGCCCGTACCATCCGCCCATACCAGGTGGCGATGGCTTCGTCTCGTCAAACCCTACAACTTTCGTGAAGACGCCTATATATTTTGAGGCCCCAGCTGCCGGCCAGAGAGCTGCCATTTTCAGATTATATCATAACACCACCAAAGGAGATCCACACCATTGTTCATCACTTCCACCATCCATCCATCCACTATCCATAGCCATTACTTTGTACTTTAGATCTCCTTGTGATTTGGCGACCAATGTAAGAATATTTGATTTCAATCTAAGTATTTGTATGATGTTTTCTATCTCCAATCTATTTGTTATGAGTGAGTAGTCCTCATGGGCTGCGGGTTGGGGAGAAACCTCGCAGCAATTATGTGCATCTAGATCATGGGAGTATTGTATTTTGTTTGTAACTGAGATTTGTATGTTTTGTTTCTTTGTCTCTTATCTCGATCTGTGGACTTGTAGGTACTCAAGATCCCATATATTGATAAAGGCTTGAGGTGAGATACTTGGCTAGCGGTGATCTCATAGGAACATCGGTGACATAAAGGGTAGTACGGTCTTTGCTTAGCGCCCCATTCGGGATCAACAACAACATCACCACTTAAAGATTTGATATGTTTTTTACACTTAATACTCGTTTGTAACCCGTGGCATCAGTGTGCACTCAGTTGGATTAAAAGTCTATTTCCATGCCCGCTGCATGAACGGGGGATCTAGAATATTAGGATGTGTTGCCCAAAAGAGATTATATCCATTCAAACATTATACATGACTATGCTTATTATTATCTTTTAGAGATTTCTATTTTCATGCCCCTGGTTCTTTAGTTGTACTCAGTTTTCCCCAGCCGCTTAACTTTTCCTCACTTTTCCCCAGCCGCTTAACTTTTCCTCACTTTTCCCCTCCCTCTATTAACAAACCCTCATAGGCGCTCAGACAGAGGGATGCTATCAGGTCAAAGGCTTGACCGTTACATGCTTACTGGTGGGACCGCGTTGGGGTAGGTCGTGCGTTGAGCATTACGTTACATGGCCTCGACCGTTATATGCTGATGGGTGGGGGCAGGATACACGGCGGACTAGCCATCCATCTCTCGCTAACTTGTGGGCCCCTTTTTCCTGATTGTGTGGCCGGTGCAGCCAATGATAAATGGGGCCGTTCTATGGGGCCATCAAAGCTAATGAACGATGGGGCCGTTCTGTGGGGTCGTCGAAGCCAATTACCGGTGGGGCCATCATGTGGGGCTGGAGGGGGATTTGCATATTTGCCACGTTTTACTTTGCAACTTGCACATTTTCCATTTTGTGTGTCACTAGCATGTGGTGGTCATGTGGCGAATATACAAATTTCAAAGAAAAAGTTTGGCAGATATGCAAAATTGGCAAATATGCAAAAAATTGATAGGTGGGGTCATGTATGACACGTCGGCTCTCTCTCTCATCCGCTGCCAGCCCCCAGCCCTGAGCAGCTCCTATGCCACCGGTGGACAGAGCAGCCATCGTCGGCGTGTCGACACGTCGATGGATCCGTCCTATGGCGGCGTCGGACGGACTTCCACGCTGCACCTCAACCACGGCTCTAGGACCTATTTTGTCTGCACGCATTGTACGTTGAGACAGTACCGACCACTGGCAGGTCCGCCACTCATGAAGACCGGGATTTGGTTCCACCGCCATAGTGATGGCCCACAAGTATAGGGGATCGCAACAGTCTTCAAGGGAAGTAAAACCCAATTTATTGATTCGACACAAGGGGAGCCAAAGTATATTTATAAGCCTTAACAACTGAGTTGTCAATTCAGCTACACCTGGAAACAATCTTGCTCGCAGTAGTTTATCAGTAGCAACAATTTTGTAGTAGTATTAAGACAGTAGTAGAAATTGCAGTAAACAGTAGGATTAAAGCGCGGTAGGCATAGGGATGGATGGACGGGCATTGCATGGACAAGACAATTCATATAGAAATCAAGATATAGGGCATTTGTAGGTATATAAGGTAAAGCATCCAAGTACTAAATAATCATAGGCATGTGTTCCATATATAGTCATATGTGCCCTTAATGAGAACTTGCACAACATCTTTTGTCCTGCCAGCCCGTTTGTAGCGGGGCCTCAAGGGAACTGCTGGCAATTAAGGTGGTCATTTTAATAGAGCACCGGAGCAAAGCATTAACACTCCTGAACACATGTGATCCTCAAATCAAAGCCATTCCCTCCGGTTATCCCGATTATTGTCACTTTGAGGCCTTTGGTTCCGGACAACAATATGTGTATACAACTTGCAGGTAAGATCATAAACAATACTATCATCATGAATCAATAACATGTTCAGATCTGAAATCGTAGCACTCGGGCCCTAGTGACAAGCATTAAGCATAACAAGTTGCAACAAAGTCAAAAAGCACTAACAATAGATACAAGGCACCATGCCCTAACAATCTAATGCCATTACATGAATGATCTCATCCAATCCCTACCATCCCCATAGCCTACAGCGGGGGATTACTCACTCATATATAGGGGAATCATGGATGGTTGATGGAGAACCAATGGTGACGATGATGGCGATGATCTCCTCCAATTCCCCATCCCAGCAGGGTGCCAGAATGGAGTTTCTGGTTCCGAATTACGGTCTCTGGTGGTGGCGGCACAACGGAACTCTATTTGGGAAAACGTCGACCCCCCCCCCAGGGTTTTTAGGTCAAGAGGCATCTTATAGGCGAAGAGGGAGGCCGAGGGGGTGCCCGAGGCGGCCACACCCCCTCCTGGCGCGGCCAGGGTATGTGGGCCCCTCGTGGCCCTCCTCCGTCTCGTCTTCTGGCTCCGTGAGTCTTCTGGTGAAATAGGATTTTTGGCATATTTTCCGGAATTTTTCCTAATAGTTGATTTTCTGCACAAAAACTAGACACCAAGGTAATTCTGCTGAAAGCAGCGTCAGTCCGTGTTAGTTGTATCCAAATCACAAAAGTTTAGAGGAGAAACAATAGCAAAAGCATTCGGGAAAGTAGATATGTTTTGGATGTATCAACTCCCCCCAAGCATAGCTTATTGCTTGTCCACAGTTGAAAACTGAGTGCGATAAAAGAAACTTTCATGAACACATTTGCTTCATAAGATGTATATATTCTCAGCATATGATCAAGTACTTAGACAATTCATAATAAGGAGTATGCAAATAAGGCTACCCAATAGTCATTGCAAGCTTATGAAGAGATTCCAATTCAAAAATAATAAGTAGCATGAAACATAAACATAAGCAACATTGCAGTGCTCATAAAAAGGTATGATAGAGTGGTATCTCGCTTGCCTTTGATTGTAGAGCAAACATAAATGCCAAAGCACCTCTGAAGTTCAAGTGAAGACTAGAAGTAAAGATATCAAAGATACAAGCATCAAAGTCATGAAACAATTAACCAAGTCTTGAAACAAGCATATTACACTAATAATAACAACTATGCTCTCAAGAAAGTGCTCATAGAATAAGTGGTGACTCAACAAGGAAGTGAAAGGGTTTTGAAAAGTTTGAAAGGCTTCCAAATGCTGAAAGTATGGTACTCATTAGCTTTGACCACTCATTGCCCCTATCATAAGAATCTTTAAATGGTTAAGGTGAAAGTGAGGTCCAATATGAGTTATATGCTTGACAGACCATAAACCGGAAATCTCATGTCCCTTGAGTACGAGGGCCGCTTGTCATGCTACTCAACTTTAGTTACCGGTAAGTTCTTGTCATAGTAAATACATGCATATCATAGAGAACCACCAACGGGGTACCCCTTGCCCGATAATACAGAAGAATCCCCATATCAAAGTGACAAGGCAAGCAGATAATGAGCATCTCAGCAATCTTCTTATTTACCATGGAAAATGGTGCTTTTTTCTCTCTTTCCTCTTTTCTCATCTTTTTTTCTTTTTTCTCTCAATCTCTACCTCTCCTTTTTTATATAAGAAGAATGCTTCATAGATTGCTCATTATGGTTATGCTGCAGGTTTCCACCATGATTAGGCATGGATTAGACCAGCCGCCCAGGAGTTTCTCTAACGCACGTACATAACTCCATGGACTTACAATCTCCCCTTTTATTTCACACTGACGACATCCGTAAACAAAAGAGCATGATATCAACTGGTTATATATTTACAGGTGTTGAAAGTGTTCCCCGTGATAGCACTGTTCTGCTAATTCCCATCCTATAATTTTCATGCATATAACTTTCATGGACAGTCACAATAGTTCAGGTTTATTAAGTGCAAGAAATAAAGTGTCTCATCAAGTTCATGAGAGCTTTACTAACTAACTTTCTCATAACAAGCAAACATTTTATTCGGAAGAAAACAAGGCATACTGAATATGCACAGAATAGCAAATGATGCTAATAGGTAGGTATGGTGGAAACTTTTGGTAATATTGGTTTTGGGGAGTTGGATGCATGAGTAAAGCTTCTACTCGGCACAAATGAAGGCTAGCAATAGAAAGGGAGCGACAATCAAGAGAGAAATTACTGTCATAATCATGCTTGCGACAAATCAAAATTAATAGTGGCATAAAAGTGACACAATAGCTCTGAGGCAAAATAATTCACTGAGGCTTAACTGATTATTATTTCAGTCATATGCATGTGTGAGCATGTGCCAAGTCGATCCAAACGAAACATTCAGAGGAGGATACCACAATGCCATACCAAGTTATGAATAGAACAATGCAGGCAAACATTCATATGACATGCTACAAACCATTAGCAAGCTAGAGCTAATCATTAGAAAGCAAGAACTACTAAGCATCCGTAGATAACATACACCTTACATGAACAGACTAAGTATGCCCACAATGATGAGTATATGTACAAAAATGAAAACAAATAGAGTTCATTACCAGCCTCTTACCACACCTCAAGTTGTCATTAATCTTCATTATTTCCCTTCACTTGTGTGGCTTGAACAATAACATGAAACCAAACTCCAAGGAGTCACTGAGGACCGCTGAACCCTACAATGAAATTTACAAAACCAGAGAAGAACAACAAATATTTTTGGGTTTTCGGTTTTTAAAGGCAAGAACCAAAAGGAAGAACAAGCAAAGAGAAATCTTTTTGGGTTTTTTGAAAAATCAAACCAAAACTAAAAGGAAGAAACAAACCAAGGCTAAGAGATAAAGAAGCAAACAAAGAGAAATAACGAAAATAATTTTGGTATTTTCGTGTATCGAAAAGCAGAAATAAAGCAAGAACAAAGACTCAAAAGAAAACGAAACGTGAATATACAAAGCACCGACTGAACATGATAAGTAGATGAGTGTGATGTCGGTATACCTCCCCCCAAGCTTAGGCTTTTGGGCTAAGTGGGTATCAATCCCAAGCTAGCCAAGATGGAGCACCTCCGTAATACGGCGAAGAAGTGCCTTCATCCTGATACGAACCTGAGGACGCCCCAACATAGTGCGTAGAGTAGTCATAAGAGGGCACATCCCCCTGGTGTTGCCCGTGGAAACCAAGCAAGCGGAGCTGCTCGTCCACCTCCTCCTTGGAGCGCGACCATGGCATCCTGTAAATACTGAACAAAGTGGACTATGGCAAAGGAATTTCTCTCTCGTCTCCGTCAGTAAACAACATCTTGTAAACTAAATTCTCGGTACTAGAGTCAGTAGTAACAAAGTGATGTGTTTTCATAGCAGCAAGATCAAGCCTTTGTGGAGTCAACACAGTGTCATTAGGATCCACAGAAAGTTCTAAGGCAGCAACCATGTGTGTGGCAATAATGCCCCCATAAATAGGTCCTCTAGCGACTAGGCGGCGAGCAATGAGAGAACCAAGATTATACTTGGTTTCATTATTAAGTGCGGAAGCAAGAAAAGCTAGATGATAATTAGAAATATTACTAGTGTTCTTCTAGAGGCAAGATAGTAAGCAAAATATCTAAGAGCTGGGAGTTGAATGTTTCTTATCTTCCCACGTTGAGCTGTGCGGTCATCATCATTTGTTACACTTCGATAGAGTTCCAGCATATCAGTGGGTCGACCTTGAATCTTCTTCACTATCCTAGTCATGCCTATGCCTATAATGCTGCAAAATCTTTCCAATGGCATGGTAATAGGCAAATTATAAATTTTGAACGAAACAGTTGACCGATAAGGGGTGTTAGTAAAAATGAAACTTTCAACAAAAAATTTGGTGAGCACGGCATATTGCTCACTCTCATCCTTCATGTAAGTGGTTAGACTAACCCTCTGAACAAGAAGTAGGAAATCATCAAGGATCCCTGCAACTCGCAAAAAGGCAAAGCAAGGGAAGGTAGACGGGTGAGCATCTCCCTCATCTCCTTCATTTCTAAAGCGTGGTGCAATAAGATCTTCATTATATGATGGCCTAAATTGGGAAGCTGATCTCGAAGGCCTTGCCCTCCTAGGTGTGTCCCTCTCAAATACTTCTCCAAAAGTGTGGTTGTTCATCTCTGCTATTCTGAAAATTAAACATCCATCATACAAATGATTGCCAAATGATTACATAATGAAAGAAACTACTTATAGGGACTTGTAAGAGGCCTAAACATGCATCAAAACAATTTTTCTAAGCATTGAACAAGCTTACAAGCTCACATAACATGTCACCTACAGTAGAAAAATACTCAAGATATAAACCACTAATCACAAATCTACTTGGACAAGTGGAGGAGTCACATACCGGAGAACAAATGCTCCAAATTTCAGCAGCAAGGATGGGCTGAGCAAGGAGATCAAAAAATTGCGAGCAAGAAGAGCAAGAACGTGAGTATGAGCAATGAACTAATGTTTTCTCGGGAGAGAGAAAGAAGTGGCAAGTGAGAGAGTAAGTGGAGGGCTAGGGGTGGCCCACACCATGGCAAGGCGCGCCCCTGGGGTGGCTGCACCACCAGGTGGTGTGCCTGCCTGGTGGGCCCCCTGGGTCACTCAGGGTACTTCTCTGTACCTTTTTTGACGTAACAATTTAATATGAATTTTCTGGAATTTGTCGAGAAACTTTATTTTTTAGCAATTTGAATGATTTTTCCGCAGAAAGATGATTTTGGAATGATGCAATAACAGAACAAAACTAAAACATCAGAAGTTCTAAGACATTCTAATATGCAAGAAACAAGCAATGGAGAAGTAAACTAAGTGAAAGCAAAAATTAAAATGGATAAAGTAAAAGTAAGCAAAGATAATCATGGTGAAAACATTGTTTTGTTCATAAAAATCCCTTTGTTAACAAGGTTGATCAGGTCTTGTTACCAAAACAATTTTATGTGAAACAAAACTTTGCTTTTCACTAAATGATTTTGTTACCTCAGTCCTTATAGCAATAGTCCCAATCATAATAGTTTCATATTTTTCTAGTGGTATGGGACAATATATTTCTCCAACTTGGATGCCCTCAACTTGTTCAATTTAATTTAGGCCATAAGTCCTATCAATCTTCTTGGGGAAATAGACAGTATGCTCCTTGTCATTAACATTAAAGTTACCTTTCCTTGATTGCAATTAATAACAACTCCTGCAGTATTAAGAAAAGGTCTCCCAAGAATAATAGACATATTATCATCTTCAGGCATTTCAAGCACAACAAAGTCAGTTAATATCAAGCCATTATGATCCACTTGAACCGGAACATCCTCACAAATATACCAACAAGAACAGTAGTAGATTTATCAGCCATTTGCAAAGATATATAAGTTGGTATTAATTTCTCCAATTGAAGTCTCTTGTAGAGAGAAAAAGGCATAACACTAACTCCTGCTCGCAAATCACACAAAGCAGTTCTAACATAGCTATTTTTAATAGAGCATGGAATAGTTGGAATCCCTAGGTCCCCAAGTTTCTTTGGAACCTTACCATTGAAGGAATAATTAGCAAGTAAAGTAGAAATTTCCTCATTAGGGATCTTCCTTTTATTAGAGACAATATCCTTCATATACTTTGAATAAGGAGGCAATTTAATAGCATCACTCAAAGGAATTTGCAAAAATAAAGGTTTCATCCATTCACAAAACTTATTATAGTGTTCATCTTCCTTTAACTTGTGTTTCTTATCAGGGAAAGGCATAGGTTTTTGGACCCAAGGCTCTCTTTCACTACCATGTTTCTTAGCAACAAAATCTTCTTTAGTGTATTTAGTATTCTTAGTGTGCCTTTCAGGTTCTTCTTCAACTTTTCTTTATCAGGAGCATCATTTTCCTCATTACCACTTTCAGTTTCAGCATCAGAGACAGATATACTATTAGGATCCTTAGCAGGTTCAGAAGACTCTACAATAGTTTTACGTTTCTTTTTTCTTTTCAGAGGAGAAGTACCACTATTTTTAATTTGTTGAGAATCCTGCTCAATTATTTTAGGATGCCCTTCAGGATATAGAGGATTATGGGTGGCGGCACCACTTCTAGTTCTAATTTCATAGGCATGTTTTTCTTTAGCAGCATTCACTAACAAATCTTTTTGTACTTTAATAAGCTGATCAATTTGAGTTTGAACCATTTGGAAATGTTTAACAAGCATTTTAACATCATTAGAGGTTCTTTCCACAATATCTTTTAACTCAATAATAGCTCTAGAGTTTTCCATCAAATGATTCTACACTCTTTTATTGAAATTATCTTGCTTAACAATAAAAATATCAAATTCTTCTAAGCACTGATCAGGAGGTTTAGAATAAGGAATATCATATCTTCGAAATATCAAAATGTTGGAGAGAGTGTACCTCAATAGTGGATGAGTGGGAGATTGGCTTACATAATTCTTCTATAGGAGGTACATTTTTCACATCTTCAGATTTAATACCCTTCTCCTTGAGATATTTCTTGGCTTCCTTCATCACTTCATCATTTAGTTTAATAAATCCTCTCTTCTTTGGTGTTGGTGTTGGCTCCGGCACAGTTAACTCAGGTGTAGTTGTCTCGAGCGCGGTTGGCTCAGGTGAAGTCCAGTCATCTTAATTCTTTCTTATTTTAGCCATTAATTCCTCAGCTTCTTTGGGAGTTCTATTCCTAAAAACCCAATCAGCACAACTATCCAGGTATGTCCTAGATTCTTTATTTAGTCCATTATAATATATATCAAGAAGCTCATTCTTAGGTAATGGACATCCAGCCTATGCATGAATCAAAGCACAAAACCTTTCCCATGATTCAGGCAATATCTCTTTTTCTCCCTGTTTAAAATCAAAAAGTTCCTACAAAATGGCATGTCTAGCACAAGGAGGGAAATATTTCTGAAGGAAAGTACTAATCAAGCAATCAGCGCTATCAATAGATCCAGGAGGTAAATTATTAAACCAAGCCTTAGCTTCTCCTTTCAGTGAAAAAGGTAAAATTTTAGCAACAAAGTAGGTGCGCATTTTAATATTATCAAAAAATAGGCCACTCATGGTAGAAAGCTCAGTCATATGTGCTACAGCACTTTCATTCTTAGTCCCACAAAAAGGTTCTTTCTCAACAATGGTTATGTAAGATAAATCAAGAGAGAAATCATAATCTTTATCTTTAATGTTTATGGGAGATGTTGCAAACTTGTCATCAGGAGATAATTTGAGTTTTATAGTATGACTCTCAAGGAGACTCTTAATAGCACTTTTACCATGAGTATTTTGACATTCTTTAATAAATTCATCAATCATTTCTATATATCTGTCTTCAATATCATAACTCTCTATAGACTCAGGTGAACTGACAGGTGTAGTAGTGTCTTCATTAGGAGTTTCAGTGTTTCCAGCTATAGTTCTAGCAATTGTAGCATCTAGGAAAGGACCTAATGAACCACTTTTATCAAGAGTAGTAGAAGCAGCATCATAAGTATCATAAGTTTCAGATTCAGCAGTAGTAGCAGTATGTGTAGCATGTGTGTGTGGTGGTGTAAGGAGCTTACTCATCACAGATGGTGAATCAAGAGCAACAGAGGTGTTCAGAACCGTACCTCTCCTTGTAGTGGATGGTAAAATAGGAACCTTGCCATCACGAGACTTTCCCATGATGAATGGATGGCAACAAACAATAGTGATTCCAAGTGAACTTGATAAATAGAGCTATGCTCCTCGGCAATGGCGCGATAAAATAGTCTTGATGACCCACAAGTATAGGGGGTGTATCATAGTATTTTCTATAAGTAAGAGTGTCAAACCAAACGAGGAGTAGAAGGTGTTGACGAGTGGCTTGGAGCAGGAATTCTCTATAAATACTTAGCAAATGGATTTTTTAGGAGTTTTTGATAATGCAGATAAATAAAGTACAAGTAAATAAAAGACAATAATAATAAATGCAGCAAGTGGCCCAATCCTTTCTTTAGCAAAGGACAAGCCAGTTGTATTACTTAAGATGACCAAACGTTCTCGAGGACACATGGGAATATCATCAAGTGCTTTCGCTTCATATAGTTGATTAATCTTCTTTAGTTTGACAAGTGTTGTGTGGGTGAACCTGTGCTAATGTATTGACCTTCCTAGGACTAATATATACTTGTGATTATACCCCTTGTAAGCATCCGCAAGTACAAGAAAGTAATTAAGATAGAAACCTAACCACAGCTTTAAACTCTAAGACCCTAACATCCCTTGTGCAAAGGTTTCCTAATAGGGGGGTCAGGTTTATGTCACTCCAGCAACCCCTACGATTAGTATCCAAATACACAATGCATTCCCTAGGCCCATAAAGGTGAAGTGTCATGTAGTCGACGTTCACATGACACCACTAGAAGAATAACACCACAACTTAAGTAACAAACTATTGAATCTTTCTCAACACAATTCCACTAGTAACAACATGACTTCTCCCATGTCCTCAAGAACTAAACGAACTACTCACAAGACATCATATGGATGAAGATCATACATGATATAATGATAAGTAACAATTTGAACATAAACGATAATTCAATGGTTCCACTCAATAGCATCAACTACAACAAGCAATCAATACCGGGAAAGTTTCCCCTAAGAACTATGCAAGATTCAACCCAATTGTTACAACGGTATGATGGTAGTGATGATGGTGCTAGTGGAGTTGATGGTGGCGATTATGATGATGATCCCGATGAAGTCCAGCTTGATCATGGTGTTGATGGCGACGATCTCCCCTCCCTGGGAAGGAATTCCCCTAGCAGAATTTGTCTGCCGGAGAGCTCTTTATCTCTCTGTAGTTTTCCGCCCCGCAGAGGCGGCGGAATCTTTCTGTGGTCGCTCCCTAGTCTTAGGGTTTCGTGGGGATAATATATGCCAAAGTGTTGGGTCCGCAGCATAGAAAAAAATTCCTACGGTGTGAACTACACGCCAAGATCTATCTACTAGGTACAAAGCAACAGGTGGACATACATCCAACGAGAACTTACCCTCGAAGACAACGAGTTTTGTTAACGAGTAGGAACTTGTGGTTGATGTAGTCGTACACTTGCCGATCTCAAGATCGTGAGGAAGTCCGAGCGCCACAACTCAGCAGCGCATCCGCACTCGCACACACGTTCAAGCCATCGGACAACCTCCACCTCCTCGCTCCAGTGATCCAGCGGAAGCAGCAACTCCTTCCAGAGGAAATGCCACCAGGAACATGTATCTCGCTAATCCGAGACCATGGGGGAATAATTCTAGAGGGGGAGAGAGATCCTTCACAAGGAAGTGTGAGGATGAAGGAGGGAATGGGTGGCCTTTTATAGGAGGAGGGGGATGCCCCCTCTCTCCATGGCCGGCGCATGGGGGGTGACCCCTCACCTCCCCCATTCATGTGGTGGTAACCCCTCCACATTAAAATGCCTCTTCACATTCCCTTTTATAGTCTCCACTTTAAATGCATTAAATTTCTTCAAATTTAATGCTCTCTCATTTAATAAAACTCTTTTTATTAAATTTATTCAGAATTTTGTTAATTACTTTAATTAACAAACATTCACATATAGCCCCTTGCAATATTTCAATATCACATGCAGAACCACTTTCTGCAATTTCACCCGAAACAATTTCCGGTTTCTATTGAAACAATTCCTGCGCTTTGCAATTCTTTCGTCTAAAACATATCTTCTCCAAAATAGTGTCCGGTAACTCTTAAGTGTGCCACCCTACGGTTCGCAAATAATGCAGACATGATCGAGACCCTTCTCCGATCAATAATCAGCAGCGGGACCTGGAGATCCATACTGACTCCTACACATTCAACGATGACTTCTGTGATCGTGAGAACCTTTAATGCTTGTAGCTAAATCCCTTTGTCTGTTGATATATTACATGTCCGAGATTCGATCATCGGTATCTCCATACCTAAGTTGATCTCGTTACTGACATGCACTCTTTTCTCTTTCCCGTGATATAACATTCTAGTGATCACATCACTTGCTTGCAAGCTATCTTAATGTGATATCACCGAGAGGGCCCAGATTATATCTATCCGTCATCTGGATTGACAAATTCCACTCTTGATCCATGAGCCTCAACATAACACCTTTGTAGTACTGAACCCATCTTTATAGTCACCCTGTTACGGTGTGACGTTTGATGTTATCAAGATACTCTTCCGATGTTAGCAATTAACATGATCTCATGGTCTAAGGATAAAGATTACTTCGTATGATGTTATAGCAATATAAACATAATGACTTGATCGTAATGCTATACTTCGAATGAATGTTCATCACATCATTCCACCAATGGTGTGACCTTGTTATTAACAACATCCAATGTCCATGATCAGGAAACCTTGATCATCTTGTTAATCAACAAGCTAGTCTATAAGAGAGGCATAACTAGGAACCCTTTTTGTTTATTAAACACACATGTATTGATGTTTCCGATCAATACAATTCTAGCATGTAAAATAAACATCTATCATATATAAGGAATATATAATAACAACTTTATTATTGCCTCTCAGGGCATATTTCCTTCAGTCAACCACTTGCACTAGAGACAATAATCTAGTTCACATAGTGATAAATCTAACACCCATGGAGTTCTGGTGTTGATCATGTTTTTCCCTAGGGAGAACTTTAGTCAACGGATCTGCTACATTTAGGTTCGTGTGTACTTTACAAATCTTTATATCTCCATCCTTGACATGCTCGCGGATGGAGTGAAACCGGCACTTAATATGCTTGGAATTCTTGTGAGACCTCGGTTCCTTTGCGTTGGATATGGATCCATTATTGTCACAATAGATCACCATTGGGTCCAATGCATTGGGAACCACACCTAGTTCCGTAATGAACTCTTTCATCCAAACCGCCTCCTGGCCGCTTCTGAAGCAACAACATATTCCGCCTTCGTCATTGATCCAGCCACCACAGGTTGTTTGGAACTCCTCCAACTAACTGCTGCTCCGTTCAAGATAAATACGTATCCGGATTGAGACTTAGAGTCATCCCGATCGGTGTCAAAGCTAGCATCGACATAACACTTAGCGACTAGCTCTTCTTCACCTCCGTATATAAGAAACATATCCTTAGTTCTTCTCAAGTACTTGAGGATGTTCTTTAACGCTATCCAGTGTTCCGAACCTAGATCAGATGCGTACCTACTAGTCAAACTAATAGCATGTGCCACATCCGGTCCTGTACATAGCATGGCATACATAATAGAGCCTATGGCCGAGGCATAGGGGATTTTATCCATCATCTCTCTTTCTTCCGTCGTAGCCGGACTTTGAGTCTTACTCAATGTCTTGCCTTGCAACATAGGTAAGAACCCCTTCTTACTTTCGTTAATATTAAACTTCTTTAATATCTTATCAAGGTATGTACTCTGCGATAGCCCAATTAGGCGCCTTGATCTATCTCTATAGATTTTAATGCCTAATATATATGATGCTTCACCAAGGTCTTTCATCGAAAATTTGCTGTTTAGATAACTTTTAACACTGTTTAAAAGATCTATATCATTTCCAATCAATAATATGTCATCCACATATAATATCAGAAATGCCACATTGCTCCCACTCACTTTCTTGTAAATACAAGCCTCTCCATAAGTTTGGACAAATCCAAACTCTTTGATCACCTCATCAAAGCGGAGATTCCAACTCCGGGATGCTTGCTTCAGTCCATAGATGGATCGCTGAAGTTTGCATACCTTATTAGCATCCTTAGGATCGACAAAACCCTTAGGTTGTATCATATACAACTCTTCTTCAATATTACCATTGAGGAACGTAGTTTTGACATCCATCTGCCATATTTCATAATCGAAATATGCAGCAATTGCTAACATAATCCTAACCGACTTAAGCATCGCTACGGGAGAGAATGTCTCATCGTAGTCAACTCCTTGAATTTGTCGAAACCCCTTTGCGACAAGTCGAGCCTTATAGATGGTCACATTACCATCAGCATCAGTTTTTCTTTTGAAAATCCATTTATTCTCAACGGCCTTTTGGTCGTGAGGTAAGTCCACCAAGTTCCAAACTTGGTTCTCGTACATGGATTCCATCTCGGATTTCATGGCTTCTAGCCATTTTTTGGAATCCAGGCACATCATCACTTCTTCATACGTCGCAGGGTCATCCATTTCGTCAACCATGAAATTCACAATAGGATTGCCATACAGTTCAGGAGCTGCACGTGTCCTGCTTGACCTGCGAGGTTCGGTAGTGTCCTCTTTCGGAGTTTCATGATCATTATCATTAGCTCTCTCTTCATCAGGTGAAGTCAACTCCGAAACAACTTCCGGTGTTGCGCCACTCGCCATTCCATGAAGAGAAGGTTCAATAACCTCTTCGAGTTCTACCTTCCGACTACTCACACCTTTCGCGAGAAACTCCTTCTCAAGAAAGGATCCATTCTTGGCAACAAAAACCTTGCCCTCGGATCTGTGATAGAAGGTATACCCAATTGTTTCCTTAGGGTATCCTATGAAGACGCATTTTTCCGCTTTGGGTTCGAGTTTATCCGGTTGAAGTTTCTTCACATAAACATCGCATCCCCAAACTTTAAGAAATGACAGCTTAGCTTTGTTTCCAAACCATAATTCATACGATGTCGTTTCAACGGATTTAGATGGTGCCCGATTTAAAGTGAATGCAGCTGTTTCCAGTGCATAACCCCAAAATGACAGTGGCAAGTCAGTCAGAGACATCATAGATCGAACCATATCTAATAAGGTACGATTACGATGTTCTGCCACACCATTACGTTGTGGTGTTTCGGCAGGCGTGAGTTGTGAAACTATTCCACACTCTTTCATGTGTGTGCTAAACTCGTAACTTAGATACTCTCCTCCACGGTCAGACCGTAGAAATTTGATCTTTCTATTACGACGATTTTCCACTTCATTCTGAAATTCCTTGAACTTTTCAAAAGTTTCAGACTTGTGTATCATCAAATAGATATACCCATATCTACTCAAATTATCCGTGAAAGTAACAAAATAACGATATCCACCTCGCGCCGACACACTCATTGGTCCACACACATCAGTATGTATGATTTCCAATAGATCTGTCGCCTGTTCCATTGAACCAGAAAACGGCGTTCTAGTCATCTTGCCCATAAGGCATGGCTCACATGTATCAAATGATTCAAAATCAAGTGATTCCAAAAGTCCATCAGAATGGAGTTTCTTCATGCGTTTAACGCCAATATGACCTAGACGGCAGTGCCACATATATGTAGACATATCATCATCAAGTTTAATCTTTTTAGCATTAACATTATGAATGTGTGTAATATTACTATCGAGATCCAACATAAATAAACCATTCAACATAGGTGCATGACCATAAAAGATATCATTCTTATAAATCGAACAACCATTGTTTTCAGATTTAAAGGAATGACCACTTTGCATCAAACACGATCCAGATACAATGTTCATGCTCAGTGCAGGCACTAAATAACAATTATTTAGGTTTATAACTAATACCGATGGCAAATGGAGAGGTAGCATCCCGACGAAGATCACATCAACTTTTAATCCATTGCCGACCCGCATTCTGACCTCATCCCTTGCTAGTTGTCGCTTGTTCCGTAGCCCCTGAACCGAGTTACATATATTAGCAACCGATCCCGTATCAAATACCCAGGTGCTACTGTGAGTACTAGTCAAGTACACATCAATATCATGTATATCACATATACCTTTGTTTGCCTTGCCGGACTTCTTGTCCGCCAAATACTTGGGGCAGTTGCGCTTCCAATGGCCAGTCCCCTTACAATAGTAGCACTTGGTGTCAGACTTAGGGCCAGCTCGGGGTTTCTTTTTAGGCGTGGCTACAGACTTGCCACCCTTCTTTCCCTTGTGCTTTCCTTTCTTGTCTTTCTTGAAACCGGTGGTCCTATTGATCATCAACACTTGATGTTCTTTCCTAATCTACACTTCTGCAGTCTTAAGCATTGACAGAAGCTCGGGAAGAGACTTCTTCATGCCCTGCATATTATAGTTCATCACAAAGCTCTTGTAGCTAGGTGTCAGAGATTGGAGAACACGATGTATGCCTAAGTCAATGGGAATCGTTATTCCCGAGGACACAAGCTTATCGGCGTACCTTGACATTTTGAGTACGTGCTCACTAACGGAGCTGTTTTCCTCCATCATGCAGCTAAAGAACTTTTATGTAGCATTATAACTCTCTACGGCAGCATGGGTATCGAAAATCATTTTCAATTCTCCCATGGTATCAAAGGCATTGCCATTTTCGAAACGCTTTCGAAGTTCTGGCTCTAGCCCATACAGTATGCCGCAATGAACTAAGTTGTGGTCCTCCTGACGAGTCACGTAGACATTCTTTTCCTTGTCAGGGGCATCAGGAGCTGGTGGGGGGCCTAGCGGCGCATCTAGCACATATTGCTTTTGTGCAGTAGTGAGGAGAATCCTCAAATTCATAGCCTAGTTGGTGAAGTTGCTACCATTCGCAGCAAGTTTCTCTTTCTCCATGAACACATTGAAATTAAAAACAGGTGGTGCCATCTACAACAAAATTTGTAGAGTTTATTTAGACTAAGTTTATGATAGATTGAGTTCAACTAATCCAAATTACTAATGAACTCCCACTAAAAAACGACATCCCTCGTGTCTTTTTGGTGATTACATGAACCAAATCCACTACACCAAGTCCGATCATCACGTGAGTTGATGTAGCTTCAAAGGCGAGCATCTATATGGGCATCATATCAACTATATGACTCATGCTTAACCTTTCGGTCCGTGTTCCGAGGCCATGTTTTTACATGTTAGGCTCGCCAAGTAAGAACCTTAGTATTCGCGTGTGTAAAACTATCTTACACCCGTTCCTATGAAAGCGTAGATTCGAGTACACCCGATCATCACGTGACGTCTCAAAACACGATCCACAGAACGGTGCATACTTAAGGAAGAACGCATTTTTATCTTGATATCTAAATGAGGGATCTTCTTAAAATGCTACCAAAATCGCCAAACTAGCAGTATAAGATGCTAACATCTAATGTGTAAAGTGAGATGATATGGTCCATGCATTTGATCTCTATCACTTGCATCGTTGTATGATCTCTATCATTCCTTTGTGTGTAAGGCCAAGGTCTATGGAACTTACACGTTGAGTGTGTTGTAAGAGTATCTATCATACATCTACTTACAACAATACCATATCAATACACTAGCCCAGCAACGATCTAAACTAGACGCCTCTAATTTATCAATTGCAAGTTTTACGTGGCTTAGGGCTTTCGGAGATAGAACCGTTCTCACCTACGAACATGAACCACAACGAGGATAACTAAGTTATTAGCAACTCGTTGTAAATCAGATATTGACTATAGTAGGAGAGACAGACACCTGCCAGCCACTTATTCAAAACAAGTTGCATGTCAGACGTGGAACTGGTCTCATGTACGATGACATGTAAGGTTGGTTCGGGCCGCTTCATCCCACTATGCCACCAATATCCAAAATACATAGAAGATGCAATAACATGATCATCATCGCCCACATATAAACATATGTGTACTACCCGTGCAAAGCACCTACGCATAGATCAGGCTCTGATAGCACTGTTGGGTCCGCAGCATAGAAAACAAAAAAATTCCTACGGTATGAACTACACGCCAAGATCTATCTACTAGGTACAAAGCAACGGGTGGACATACATCCAACGAGAACTTACCCTAAAAGACAACGAGTTTTGTTAACGAGTAGGAACTCGTGGTTGATGTAGTCGTACACTTGCCGATCTCAAGATCGTGAGGAAGTCCAAGCACCGCAACTCAGCAGCGCATCCGCACTCGCACACACGTTCAAGCCACTGGACAACCTCCACCTCCTCTCTCCAGCGATCAAGGGGAAGCAGCAACTCCTTCCAGACGAAATGCCACTGGGAACATGTATCTCGCTAATCTGAGACCATGGGGGAATAATTCTAGGGGGGAGAGAGATCCTTCACAAGGAGGTGTGAGGATGAAGGAGGGAATGGGTGGCCTTTTATAGGAGGAGGGGGGTGCCCCCTCTCTCCATGGCCGGCGCATGGGGGGGTGACCCCTCACCTCCCCCATTCCTGTGGTGGTAACCCCTCCACATTAAAATGCCTCTTCACATTCCCTTTTAAAGTCTCCACTTTAAATGCATTAAATTTCTCCAAATTTAATGCTCTCTCATTTAATAAAACTCTTTTTATTAAATTTATTCAGAATTTTGTTAATTACTTTAATTAACAAACATTCACATATAGCCCCTTGCAATATTTCAATATCACATGCAGAACCACTTTCTGCAATATCACCCGAAACAATTTCCGGTTTCTATTGAAACAATTCCTGCGCTTTGCAATTCTTTCGTCTGAAACATATGTGCTTCAAAATGGTGTCCGGTAACTCTTAAGTGTGCCACCCTACGGTTCGCGAATAATGCATACATGATCGAGACCCTTCTCTGATCAATAATCAGCAGCGGGACCTGGAGATCCGTATTGACTCCTACACATTCAACGATGACTTCTGTGATCGTGAGAACCTTTAATGCTTGTAACTAAATCCCTTTGTCTCTCGATATATTACATGTCCAAGATTCGATCATCATTATCTCCATACCTAGTTTGATCTGGTTACTGACATGCACTCTTTTCTCGTTCCCGTGATATAACATTCTAGTGGTCACATCACTTGCTTGCAAGCTATCTTAATGTGATATCACCAAGAGGGCCTAGATTATATCTATCCGTCATCTGGATTGACAAATTCCACTCTTGATCCATGAGCCTCAACATAACACCTTCGTAGTACTAAACCCATCTTTATAGTCACCCTATTACGGTGTGACGTTTGATGTTATCAAGATACTCTTCCGGTGTTAGCAATTAACATGATCTCATGGTCTAAGGATAAAGATTACTTCGTATGATGTTATAGAAATATAAACATAATGACTTGATCGTAATTCTATACTTCGCATGAATGTTCATCACATCATTCCACCAATGGTGTGACCTTGTTATTAACAACATCCAATGTCCATGATCAGGAAACCTTGATCATCTTGTTAATCAACAAGCTAGTCTATAAGAGAGGCATAACTAGGAACCCTTTTTGTTTATTAAACACACATGTATTGATATTTCCGATCAATACAATTCTAGCATGTAAAATAAACATCTATCATATATAAGGAATATATAATAACAACTTTATTATTGCCTCTCAGGGCATATTTCCTTCACAAAGGGGAGAGCCAAAGGTGGGCCAGGGTGGCCACACCACCTGGTGGCGTGGCCAGGGGTGGCCCACGCCAGGTGGTGGTGTGGCCCCCTGTGGCCCCACTCCACTCCCCCTTCTGGCATCCTTCGTCTTCTAGAAAAATATGATTTTCCACGTATTTTCTAGAATTTTCTGATATTCCCAAATTTTGCCTCCAAACTGTGCCTTTTCCATTAGAATCCTGACTTCAGTGGTCCATCCTCCAAAAGTCATCAACCATGCAAAAATAGATGAAAATAACATAAATATCATTTCGTAATATGAAATATATCAATGAATAACAGTAAACTATGATATAGAATAGTGATGCAAAATGGTATCAACTCCCCCCAAGCTTAGACTTCGCTTTTCCCCAAGCAAAAACTGAGGTCAATAAACATGACCTCAGGTTTATGGAGTGAAGGGTCGATAAAAGAATACGGACAAGAAGCATCACATTCATCAATACATAAATTATAATAGAAGACAACTCACTATTATATAACTTAACTTGCAATATGTAAAGGAAACACAATAAAGATACACAATGTAAATCATAATTTGTAATGGAAATCTTTGCTCTTGGTCAAAGAATAGTTAACAATTTGCAGGAGTTCAAACATAATGGGGTTTTCAATTGATAGCTTTCAAAGTAATACTCACTAAGGTAAGAGCAATGTGCAAAACAAGGAACATAAGAAACATGATTGAATAAATCATCATATGAATGAATGAAACACAACAACTCAAAATACTTGCTGAGATAGAAGGGAATATGTTTACTGACTCAACTAAAAAGTAAAAGATAGGCCCTTCGCAGAGGGAAGCTGGGATTTCAAGTTTCATAAAGAGCTTCCAAAAACTATGGTACTTATTAGTTTTCAGTTCTCATTGCCCCTATCATAAGCATATTTAGGTGATTAAGGTTAAAGTGAACAAACTATGGAGTATATGCTTGACAAAGTATAAGTTGGCAATCTCATGTCCCATGAATACGAGGGCCGCTCCTCATGCTACTCAAGTTTAGTTGCTGGTAAGTTCTTGTCATAGTAAGTACATGTGTATTATAGAGAACTGCCAACGGGGTACCCCTTGCCCGATGATACGGAAGAATCCTCAAATCAAAATGACAAGGCAAGCAGACAATAAGCATCTCAGCATCTTCATATTTACCATGGGAAAATGGTGATTTTTTCTCTCTTTCCTCTTTTCTCATCTTTTTTTTCTTTTTCTCAATCTCTATCTCTTTTTTTATAAGAAGAATGCTTCATAGATTTCTCATTATGGTTATGCTGCAGGTTTCCACCATGATTAGGCATGGATTAGACCAGCCGCCCAGGCATTTCTCTAACACACATACATAACTCCATGGACTTACAAGCTCCCCTTTCATTTCACACCGACGACATCCATAAACAAAAGAGCATGATATCAATTGGGTACAATGTACAAGTGCAATGTTGAAAGCGTTCCCCATGACAGCATGGTTCTGCTAATCCCCAACGTATAAGTGCAAGCATATACAACATAGATGACACAATGGTTCAAGTTTATTAGGGGCAAGAAAAGTAAAGTGTGCCATCAAGTTCGTAAGAGCTTTAATCACTAATTTTCACATAACAAGTTTAATTTAGAAGGTAGATAAAAACATGAATTTACTTGGAATAGCAATCGTGCTAATAGGTAGGTATGGTGGACAACAAAGGCATATGTTTTGGTTTAAGGATTGGATGCACGAGAAGCATTTCCTCTCAGTACAGGTTTTTGGCTAGCAACGCTAGGTAGCAAGTATAAGTGTTGAAGGAAACAAACAAACATACAAATGATAAAAACAAACAAACAAGCAATCTTCCTTGGAAGCACAAAAGATCTTAACTAGAGAATACTAAGCTTATGAGCCAATTAAGAAAGAAAGATGATGAAATTATATTTCTTGAAAGTACTTTTGTCTTTTTCATTCAATTCTCACAATAGTGTTGCTACTGACCGAGCCAGGTTTTCCAAAACCAACTAAATTTACTTAATATTCCCAAAGTGATACCAATACTAATAACAAGATCAATCATATAACAGAAATTGAAAACTAATATAAGATATGCAAAAGAGTAAATGATAGAACTTCTCATTAATATTCCATAACGGCAACTCACACCAAGGGATACATAGATATCTAACTAGGGGAGAGATACTTCCATAATGCAAACCATCCTATATGATAACTTCTCTATCCATGATATGACTCTACTAAAAAGGTAAAAAGATAGAAGATAATAATGTGATACCGTGGAACTCCCCCAAGCTTGGAACAAACTGAGGGGATGCCAAAACCTGATGATGAATTATTCCTTCGGTGGTGGTGGTGTTCTCTCGATGAGCTTTTCAATCAATTTCCTCAAGTCCTCAATCTCAAAGGTTAGAGTGAATCAATTCCGAGTTGTGCTCAATGCGGTTCATGATCATGCTGGGTTGTGAATCCCAGCTCGTACGATTCTTTCCCCACTCTTCCTCCTTGAAGTCTTCTTTTCATGTATGGTTAGAACGGGGCATATCCCAAGTGGAGGGTAGTTTCTCCTTTGGCATATTCTGGAATTGATGCTCATGTATAAGGGTATGGGAAGGATTCTTGGTGCGTGGAGAAGGTGACCGCAAAGCCAAACAATGATGCGGAGGCTTACCTCCAGTGGACATCTGTGCAGTCCTTTTGAACCTAGTAGGGTTTACCACCACTCTAACGCTTGCAATGGTGCTGCTGATGTGCGGATACTGGTTTTTCTTTGCCTCCTCTTCATCTTTACTTTTGATCTCCTTCTCCTGCTCAGGGTCTTGGAGTTCCTCCTCCGCAGGCTCCTTTCCTTTGTCGTTGGCGGAAACCATTGTGCTTCTAAACTTTAAGAATAGTTCATGGCAGACACAGATCGAAACAAAAACACGATGAGAACATGATATATGAACCTCGGGGGATCCGGGGGATTATATATTATGAAGTTTTACAACAAAAGGAAGGTACTGGGAGAAAACGGGTCAGAGACGGACTCTATGGTGGCCACACCCCCTTGTGGTGCGGCCAGGTGGGCCCACGCCACGGGGTGCTGTGAGCCACCCTGGCTCCGTTTTTGTCCCACTTTCGCTTCGTTACTTTCCTTGTTAGATAAAAACTGCAAAAATATAACTTGATAGATTTTTTGCGGACCTTTTCTTACCAAAACTGGTACCTATTAGAAAACGGACTCTGCAGGTCTCTGAACTTGGTCTTCGATAATTTTTTCCAGAGTCACCACTCGAATAACATCAATATATTCATCTTCATACACATATTTCTTGAGTCATTTAACCTTTCACTATCTTATTACACCATTTTCTCCTACAACGTGGAAATTTCTTTCACACAAAACTTCACACAAATCTCATTAGCAACATTAGTGCATGCAAGGTAATAAACCTTTTAAGTTCAACTTCAACTGAAATCCATCATAACATAAGCTACTGAAACAACTCCTTTCGAAAGCCCAAAAGGTATTCAAAAGGAAATCAGTTTAAGAGGCAAATGCAAGAGTGGCAAAAATCTGTCAAAACAGACCAGCAGGTAAAGATCATTTTTTTTGAAAATCTCCTGTTGCTCAAATGAAAAAGTGCAAAACTAAAGAAAGTTAAATAACAACCTGGGGCAGAAGCACAAACAGTTACATCTCAATCCGAAGTACACAGATTTTTCACGAATTTTTACAGTGAAGCACAAAAATCTGTTTTGGGACAACAACTTTCCCAAATATTACTTCTCTCTCATTAGAGGTTGATCTTGACACAAAAACCAAACGAAAAGGATAAGGAGAGGTTATTACCGAAGTAATAACTTCCAGGACTCGAATAAACAAAAAAAACTGAAAGAAAAAATATACTGGGTTGTCTCCCAAAAAGCTCTTTCTTTATAGCCATTAAGATGCGCATGATAATTTTAATGATGCTCACATGAGAGTATGAATTGGAGTAAGAGAGAGCATCGAGAAGAAAAAATACACATGTTTAAGTCTAACCCACTTCCTATGCAACGGAATTTTCTAAGAAAATAAATTGTTGAAACCAGAGGCTACTAGCATAGGAAGGCAAAACAAGTGCAACATAAAGACTTTCAGCATAAAACGAGGAAACTTAATATTATTAAGATGCATAAGAACACTTTTCCCTCTCTCATAATAACTTTCAGTATCGTGCATAAATTTAACGATGTAACTATCGCAAGAAACATTGTAGCAATGATCACTTATCCTAACAAAAAACACAGGGACACTAGTTCTTATAACACTACTTTGTGAAACAATATTAGAAGTATCCTTACAAAGAATGGTGTGTCCATCTTCTACATATTTAGTGAGAAAGTCTTTCACATTTGCTATCAGAGGTTCAACAACTACTTGTTCATCAGGTTCAACAGCTTTATTTGTACTTTCATTAACCATACTAGCTATCGTAGAATGTTCCTTTACCTTAACTGGGAATGGCATTTTCTCAATGTAAGGTTCGGGTAAAACATGATTAGCAGTATAAACTTCAGTATTTCTTGCAGGAACACAATTAACAATATCTTTATAAGGTGCATGATACTTATTCCACTTCTTTTTAGGAATTTCAATATAAGAAGCAAAATCTTTAAAGTAACTCGCAATAGCTTGAGAGTCTAGACCATAAGCATTTCTAATGTTTTGAAAGTCATCAGTTCTCATAAAAGATTCAATGCATTCATAATCATAATTTATACCTGAATTTCTTCCTTTATCATTCTCCCATGCTTCAGCATTGTCTTGAATACGGTCTAGAAGATCCCATTTAGCTCCTTCCTCCATGCGTGTAAATGATCCAGCACAAGAAGCATCCAATAGATCCTTATCATGAAGAGAAAGTCTTGCATACAAGTTATTGATAATAATATTGTTAGGGAGCTCATGAATAGGACATTTGAGCATTAGTAACTTCAATCTCCCCCAAGCTTGAGATGTACTCTCTCCATCAAGAGGCCAAAAGTTGTATATTTGATTCCGATCTTTATGAATCTCACTAGGAGGATAAAATTTTGAATAAAATAGAGGCACTATTTCCTCCCATTCAAGAGATTGACCATTCTTCAACAGCTTATACCATTCCTTAGCTCATCCTTTCAGTGATAATGAGAATAACTTCTTCTTAACTTGATTTGTTGTAATATCTGCACACTTCAACAACCCGCATAATTCGTGTATAAAGAGCAAACGATCACCGGGATGGATAGTTCCATCTCCAAAATATCAGCTATCCATAACACGATCAATAATTCTTGTAGGTATTTTACAAGTATCATTTTTAGCAGGTGGTCTTTCATCTACTATCTTAGAAGTGGTAGTAGCATTCCAAAATAAGAAACTAAGTGAATTATCCATATTGAAATAATGTAACTAATAGAAGTAAACAATACTCACAATAGAAGTTTCCTTTACCAGTTCCACTCTCCAATAGCACTTCACTCCCTAGCAACGGCGCCAGAAAATAGACTTGATGACCCACAAGTATAGGGGATCGCAACAGTCTTCGAGGGAAGTAAAACCCAAATTATTGATTCGACACAAGGGGAGCCAAAGTATATTTATAAGCCTTAAAAACTGAGTTGTCAATTCAGCTGCACCTGGAAACAATCTTGCTCGCAGTAGTTTATTAGTAGCAACAGTTTTGTAGTAGTAATAGCAAAATAATAGTAGTAGTAAAGTAAAGATAGTAGTAACAGTTGCAGTAAACAGTAGGATTAAAGCGCGGTAGTCATAGGGATGGATGAACGGGCTTTGCATGGACAAGACAATTCATATAGCAATCAAGATATAGGGCATTTGCAGATAAATAAGGTAAAGCATCCAAGTACTAAATAATCATAGGCATGTGTTCCATATATAGTCATATGTGCTCGTAATGAGAACTTGCACAACATATTTTGTCCTGCCAGCCCGTTTGCAGCGGGGCCTCAAGGGAACTACTGGTAATTAAGGTGCTCCTTTTAATAGAGCACTAGAGCAAAGCATTAACACTCCTTGAACACATGTGATCCTCACATCAAAGCCATTCCCTCCGGTTATCCCTATTATTGTCACTTCGGGGCCTTTCGTTCCGGACAAAAATATGTGTATACAACTTGCAGGTAAGATCATGAACAATACTATCATCATGAATCAATAACATGTTCAAATCTGAAATCATGGCACTCGGTCCCTAGTGACAAGCATTAAGCATCACAAGTTGCAACAAAGTCAAAAAGCACGAATAATAGATACTAGGCACCATGCCCTAACAATCTGATGCCATTACATGAACGATCTCATCCAATCCCTACCATCCCCATAGCCTATAGCGGGGGATTACTCACTCATGGATGGGGTAATCATGGATGGTTGATGGAGAAGCGATGGTGACAATGATCTCCTCCAATTCCCCGTCCCAGCAGGGTGCCAGAACGGAGTTTCTGGTTCCGAATTGTAGTCTCTGGCGGTGGCGGCACAGTCAAACTCTATCTAGAAAAACGTCGACCCCCCCCCCCCCACCTGGGTTTTTAGGTCAAGAGGCATCTTATAGGCGAAGAGGGAGGCCGAGGGGGTGCCCGATGCGGCCACACCCCCTCCTGGCGCGGCTAGGCCTAGCCCGCGCGGCCAGGGGGTGTGGGCCCCTCGTGGCCCTCCTCTGTCTTGTCTTCTAGCTCCGTTAGTCTTCTGGTGAAATAGGATTTTTGGCATATTTTCCGGGATTTTCCTGATAGTTGATTTTCTACACAAAAACTAGACACCAAGGTAATTTTGCTGAAAACAACGCCAGTCTGTGTTAGTTGTATCCAAATCACACAAGTTTAGAGGAGAAACAATAGCAAAAGTGTTCGGGAAAGTAGATACGTTTTGGACGTATCACATAGCTCGACGAACAGTCGCAGAAATTGCTAGTAGTGCTTGGTAAGACCTTCGCTCCTTCTCTGCCTACCCTAATCGATCCAGTTCCCATAATTTCCTCGATATTGTAGGTGAAAATTAGTCCTCAATGTCTGCTTGTAGCGGGTACACCGGTGAGGGTGGGAAAGCAATCATGTCGTGGCCACATTCTCCTTCTCCTACCATGTCGGAAGTCCATGTAGCTCCTTTCCTTTGTACTACCGTTGCATTTGAAGCGCTGTCAGGGCTATCGGACTGATTTCAATTGGGTTTGTTTTGGGATTGTTACAGTGTGCTATGCAGGCCGATGATGCATTGTAAATTGCATACCAAGATGAATCAACCCAGTGGTCTAGCTAGAGGATGGATTTGGAGGACATGGTTGCCAAGTTAGGTGATGAATTGGCCCATAAAAATCTACTGATATTCGAGCTGAAGCGTACTGTCAAGGAAGAATTTAGAGCTTATTTGCAAAGAGAAGTTGACACTTGAGGCTGATCTTGTCGTACCTGATCAAGTTGTAGAAAATCTAAAACATGAACTTCAAGTGAAGGGGAGGATAATAGTATATTCATGTGGGAAGTTTTAGTAGTTGTCATCTGTGTCCTAGCAGTTACAGTATGCAGTTGTGGTGAAAGGTAGCGCGTGTAATGATTATTTAAATAGATAACTAATTTAGAGAGTAGAATTGTTATTCAATGGATGGTCGTGAGTTCCTGCTAATTTAGTCACTTTGCGGTTCCAAAGTTGTCGAGAGAATGCATTGCGGGGCTCGAGTTGCTTGCCATTGGATCTAGCGGTCCCAAAGTTGTCGAGAGAATGCATTGCGGGGCCCGAGCTACTTGCCATTGGATCTAGCGGTACCAAAGTTGTTGAGAGAATGCATTGCGGGGCCTGAGTTGCCTGCCATTGGATCTAGCTGGCCATAGTTGGCATGCCAAATTCCTAGAGGGTCAAGTTGGGGGCCCTATAAATCTTGACCATTCTGTCACTGCCATCGTGGCTACCATGTAGACGTGCAGCGTTGATGGCAACATCCATTCCCCATTCCAAATTAGTGGCTGAGATTCCAAGTTAGTTGACTCAAATTCGTCAAGATACAATCGAATCTAGACAAATCTAAATCAACTAATTTGGGTCGGAGGGAGTACTACTTATGAATCAGCTTTAGAGCATATCCACCATCCTCACAGCTCAAATACATATCAAATTTGATTCAAATCATACATATTTCGATCAAACTTATACAAGCCCACCGGATATTGTCAAAGCAAGTACTACTACTTATGAATCAACTTTAGAGCATATCCACCAGTCTCACGGCTCAAATACATATCAAATTTATTCAAATCATACATATAGTTTAAGTCACAGAATTTTGGTTCAAACTGGGCTCAAATTTGTCCCAATTTTAAGTGGACTGTGAGCTAGCCGCCCTCCCCACTATATGTGTACTCCAAGAAGTACGGGCAAAGTTCTCCCATCCGCCCACGAGGTACATCCGGCCTTCATCATCGAAGTGCACTTCGACGTACCAACCGCGGCCGCGGTCTGCCTCCCACAGCTTCGGTTCATGAGGGCTTGATCTGTGCCATCGTAGTAATGTTGCAGATCATGGCTTCAATCATCTTCGCACCAATGACCATTGTCGGCACCACCACCGTTGCACTGATGTTGCAGATGATGGCTTCCATTGGTGTCTTTCATCGATGACCACTGTCGGCACCAGCACCGTCATACTGATGTTGCGGATGATGGCTTCCATCGATGTCTTTCATCAGCAATGGATCTGAGGATGTGAATAGAAGTGAGATAGACAGAGACAGAAATTTCAGACGCTTAGATCTTCACCGCCGCCCACCGTTCTAGCCGCCACGCTTAGATCCACGTCACAGCAAGCTGTTCTGACCCCCACGCTTAGGTCCGCGCCACCGCACGCTGTTTAGACCGCCACGCTTAGATCCACACCGCCGCACGCCATTTGGACCGCCACACTTAGATACACGCCGCCGCACGCTGTTCGGACCGCCACGTTTAGATCCGTGTCGCCGCACGTCGTTCGGACTGTCGCACCACCGTACGTCGATAGGAGGAGAGGAAGATGCGGCTGGTATACGTGCGATATGGAAAAGGAGGGAGAGACATCCAGCCTGTTGGGCTCTCCTCTCTGTAGCCCAACGGGAGAGGGAGACCTCCATCCCATCGGATCATGATGTATCCAAAGGTGGTTGGACAAGATCTGTGTGACATACATCTCGACCAATCAGAGCGCAACCAAACTTAGCGCTAGTTGATGCGGCTAGTATACGTGTGATGGTGAAAGGGAGGGAGAGACATCCATCCTGTCGGGCTCTCCTCGCCGTACAAGGTTAGGTGCGCCCATCAGGAGAGAGAGACCTCCATCCCGTCAGATCATGATGTATCCAACGGTGGTTGGCCAAGATCCGTGTGACATACATCTCGACCAATCAGAGCACAATGAAACTGAGACATGAGAGAGGGGAAAAGTGAGGAAAACTTTAGTGGGAGGGGAAAACTGAGGAAAACTTTAGCAGGAGGGGAAAACTGAGTAGAGCTAAGGAAAACAAGGGCACTCGGATAAAAAAATGACTAAGGGAAATTCGAGCTTTTGGCATAACAAATGGAAAATGTGTTATTTGAACAAAATAATCCATCTTGGCCGATATTATATTGTTTGCAACTCAAAGATACACAAGTGTTCCAAATTTGGCCTCATTTAGACAAAGTATGTTTTGGGATGGGTTATTTTGGAGGTTGATTGAGTAGAAAGACATGCATCTTCATAGCTAGTAGCTCATTCCAAGAAGGGTTTAAGAAGTGTCTTAGGGGACAAGTCCATTTCTCTTTATTTCCTTTTCCTTTATTATTCATGCTAGGTTGTAGGTAACATAACAAGACTCCATGCAAAGATGGCATTATGTTTTGACTTTTTTTGAATTAAACTAACCCTAAAACCATTTTTTGAATTTAATCACTTAGAAAAAATGTGGTTGATTACAAGTAAATCCAAAATTTCCAAATTCATATGGTAAATCTATCCAAGATACACAAGTGTGCCAAATTTTGGATCAATTCATCAACGTTTGCTATAGTTTAAGCCATGAACTAGCTAAACCCCATGTGTTAAGCACATGTCGAGGGCAAAACTGAGTAGTGCTAGGCAACTAGGTGGATGACCATAGAAACTTGCAATAACACATACATTATGGGATTATCCAAAATACAAACTTGGGAGTGTCACACTAGTTCGAATTCAATACAAACATTGACAGTAGTTCAAATATATCATACAAATTCAAATTAATAATTCCAATTTTTTTTCTTGCTCCTAGTGCTTTTCGCTGGGTTCACCACCTTGCTCCGGGTGATCCTAGCTGAAATATTTATGCAGTCCACCATCAGCTTCTTCATTTTTCCCTTTGTTCTTTTTCTCTACATCCAATGAATCAAGTGCTTCAGTCTTTCATACAATTGGTTCAATCATGTTTCGATCCATTGGTTTATATGGTTCAAAATGCATTGGCATCATTGCTTCAATATCCTCTTGTGTAATTCCTTTACTTTTGAACTCTGCTTCCAGTGAATAAATTGCTTTATTCTCCTCTTGATCCATTGGTTCAAAATCCTCTCGATCCATTGGTTCAATCTCCCCTGTATTTGGTTTAATCTCCTCTCAATCCATTGGTTCAATCTCCCCTGCATTTGGTTCAATCTACTCTAGATCCATTGGTTCAATCTCCCCTGCATTTGGTTCAATCTCCTCTTGATCCATTGGTTCAATCTACAATGTATCCATTGCTTCATTCTCCTCTTGTTCACATACTTCATTTTCATCTATATTTGCTGCTCCCTCTTGATCAGCCATTCCATAAGCTCGGTCCACTTCATTTTTACAAAGCCTAGCAATGTGCCCTAGGATCCCACAATGTTTTCACTTACGTCGTCAAGGTGGTGCACCACCCTCTACACTAGCTCTTATCCTATTCTTCATTGCCCTACCTGCTGATCTAGTAAAATCTGGAGGGTATAGTTTGAAGCATGGATCCACTTCCATCCATTGGTCTTTTCCCAACAAGGCTAGAACATTCTGAGCATATGCTGCCCTAAATTTGGCAATGGAGATATACTTCGACACGTACAGATAAACTTCACCCTCTTCACCTCCTAGAACACCCATGAAAAACAATGCATGTATGTGGGGTTTCCCATGGAGCTGCCATTGCCTACAATGGCATGTCCTATCAACCAAACTCACTAGATACCTCCACTGCCTATCTTTACTATCAGTGTATGTTACCTCAGACTCGATTCCTCTTCTAATGCATTTCATCTTCAATTGTTTTGCCCTGGCATGCAAAGCCTTAATCAAAGATGGGAGGATGAAATGGCCAGCATATACCGTTGATGCAATTCTTTGACGCAAATTGATCTTTATCATGATCATCTGCCTAATATTATCAAATATTTTCCAGAACATAAGCCCTTTCAATGACTTGACCTTTGCATTGAAACTCTCTACAAGGTTACTTGTTACATAGTCTACCTTGCAAATTTCATTAAATTGGCTTCTTGACCACACCATACCATGATGTGCATCCAAGTACACCTTCACCAGAGGTTTTTGTTTATACAACACTTCCAAATGATATAGATGCTTCCTCAAACTGTATGTGTATGAAGTTGGCCATAAGTTGTCAGTATAAACTTTACCCTTGAATGTCTTTGTAAAATTCTGCACTAAGTGTCGCATACATTCCCTATGCTCCACTCCGAGGAATACTACTTCTACAACTTTCTGCAAACCTGTGCAAGCGTCCGTATGTATAGAAAGTCCTGGTGGATAACCTATAAGGTTGCGCAAATTCTCTAGAAACCAAGTCCAACTTTCCTATGAATCAGTCTCCAAAACTCCAAAAGTAACAGGGAACATCCAATTTCGTCCATCAACTAAAGTAACAGCTACTAGCTATCCTTTAAATATGCCATGAAGAGTTGTTGCATCCACGGTCAAATAAGGCCTGCAACCATCCAGAAACACTTGCCAGCAAGCTTTGAAACAAACAAAATCCCTTCTAAAGCACTCCTTCTCATTTGTCTTCCCTCTTATTTTGTACTGAACTTTATGTTTGTTTATCTATACAACACTACCTGGACTAGCCATCTCCACTTCTGCATAGAACATACTCATGTAAGGTACTATACTATTAAATTTTTGAGAAACTTCTTTTATGATCACCGTTGCACCAAGTGATGGATTTGCTCTCGTCCAATCCATGATTGCATCTGCTAACCACCTAGTCTTTGCTAGTTTTGTTTTGTCCTTTGGCTGTCCCCCTTGAGGTGGACAAGAATGTTTGAACCGGTTACTTTTTATCTGAAACATAATGAAAATGTCAAGTACAATTAACAAACTTTACACAATGATCTAAAATACACAACTAGTTGTAATACCTGAAACAAACTGCTCCTGAGCATAGTGGATGCATGCATCCTCCACCTACACCTCTTGTATGGGCACTTCACTGTGAACCTTGCCGGCTCACTCTTAATAACATCATAATCATTATTGGTGTGGATACAATATGTAGTAAGGGCATTATGAGAGTCCCGCATCATTTCAAATATGGCGCCTTCTGAAATCTTAGGACCATTCATGTCCCACTCAATTACTAGCAAGTCATCGCCATCATACTCGGCTAAAATGAGACTGTCATTGTTCTCCTCATTCTCTTCGTCATCAGTGTCATCAAATCTGGCACCGTGGGCCATTTGCTCCGTGTATTGATCCTCTAGTTCCTGTTTACTAAATCTGTCTACCAATTCAGGAAACATCAACTCATCCTCATCATCTAGTGGAGGTGCTCCCTCATCAGGCTCTACTTCGTCCTCCACATCGGACACACGAGAAATTTGGCTTGCACTCGCAGTGCAAACAAATGGTACTATTGTGAATCTTCAAGGAGCACGGGGGCGCACATTATTAGCAGAGACAACAGAGACACATGATGCCCAACCACCTGATGATGCCTGAACACCAGATGATGCTTTAACCCTCTTACCCGTATGTTCAACTTTAGGTTGCACATGGAGACGAATTTGACCAAAACGTTCAGCAGCATTTAAAGAGAAAAGCATTACCAGATCAGCTTCGCTAGTTAGTGGGAACAATCGTTGCTCGCTAATGTTGAAATTGCAAATCAATTGAATCGCCATTGCTCTAGAGGAATTTAGAATAGATTTTATCTTTCAAATCTCTGAGAGTTATGGAGGTTGCAACCACGCTGGGAAGTAAAATCCAGAGAGATACTGTTCACAACCACAAATTATGCTAGTATCCAATTTAACCGCCAGCCGAAATGCCAGCGCTGGATCAATCCTATTCGAAAAGCAAGGTAGTTAATTGAGCATCAGCGGTTCATGCTTAATTACTACCTATAATCAATCCCCAGAGGTAAATGATGCTTACCTAGATGGAATCCATGTGTTACATCCCTCCGATTCCACCCAATCTTCTCCGTGCTCGACGGGGAGGACTGGTACACCAGCCGAGGTTGCATACTATTCCGTGAAAGGGGTAGATCTAGCAGGGGCGGGAGCAGAGCCGGATGTGGAGTGGGCTCCGCGGTTAGGGGAGGGGGAAGCTCAGCGGCCAAGTACGACATAAGGTAGGAGGGCACGATGGCGGGGGAGCGGAGGGGCAGTGTGGGAGTTGTTCCAGGCTCAGAGGAAGCGGATGCTTTGGGTGAGCGAGAATGGTCGGTCCGACATGTCACCATGCCGCCCCACCCTGCACGACGTATGCAGGATCCATCCCAACGCGGCCCCACCCATCAGCATGTAATGGTCGAGGCCACGTAACGTAACGCTCAACGCACGACCCGCCCCAACGCGGTCCCACCAGTCAACATGTAACGGTCAAGCCTTTGACCTGATGGCATCCCTCTGTCCGAGCGCCTGTGATGGTTTCAGAATAGAGGGAGGGAAAAAGTGAGGAAATGTTAAGCGACTGGGGAAAACTGAGTACAACTAATGAACCAGGGGCATAAAAATAGAAATCCCTATATTTTATCACATTTGATGTGCAGTTGCAGGTGGATCTTCAACCCTGGCCTATCTCCATCCATTGATTCAAACCCATTATAAAGTAAACTAGATTGGTCCGAGAAACAAACAAACAAAGTCTTGATGTGTCCTTTTTATTTCCTTTTAGCATTTCTTTTCAAAGTTTGATTAAACCTAGGTCTTCTAGGGAAAAAGCTATTATACTACATCCGTGAATCCGGATCGAAGGTATTAATGGGCCAATCTATTAGTGCAGTATTGGTAAAACAAGACATGCAGGTAGTAATGCACTTAAAAAATATATATAATAGGTATATAAAGAGGACTAGGACAAGTATTGGAATTCAAGAAAGGTGGCTTGTCTGTGGTCAGCAATATGTCCCTGGACTTCTGTTGGGAATATGCCCTAGAGGCAATCATGTATGATGTAATTCCCAATGTAATCATAAAGTAATAAAGTTGTCCTTGTATAAACATCAGATATATATCGTTGAATACGTAATTCAGTTGTGGAACTATATATTCATGTTTGTTCATACTAGATGTCCAACTTAGACTAGTGTGCAAGTCGG
This sequence comes from Avena eriantha, assembly GCA_910589775.1. NCBI lineage: Eukaryota > Viridiplantae > Streptophyta > Magnoliopsida > Poales > Poaceae > Avena > Avena eriantha. The sequence continues at coordinate 81,279,053 of OU342740.1, forward strand.
CTGATGACATGGTTCTACTTCTAATGGGCATGGTGATGCTATCCCGACTTACACGGACTCGGCTAAAGAGTTTAGCAAGTCAGACTAACCCACAGTTGAGATGCAACGAGCATGTTATCATTTGCAATCTCCAACAATGGAATGATTTGACCTGAGCTGATTGCGAAGTTGTGGATCACCAACTTAACTTTTACCAAACGTTGTTCCGTAAATGGGCAGTTATAAAGGTAGAGTTTGGGTTGGTTGAGAACCAAGCTGCGTGACATGGATTAGCAAGATGGGATTTGCCCCTCCGTAAAGGAGAGATATTCTCTAGGCCATGCGCGACTAAGTTAAGTGTTAACCAAGGAGTCGGACTAAGTGTTAGTCCAGTGAATCGTATATCATGGAACCAGAAGAGAGAGTTGAGCTATTAAAGGGATGGCAACTACTCGCCTATAGCTCGACAAGGTATATCGTGAGGCAAAGGGAATTGGACAAAAGTCACATCGAGAAAGGTTTGTCTTCTAACTTTATAGCACTTGGGAGTTGGCACGTCTTGCTAGATACCACTACTAGCTATCGACTCGGAGTGGTGACTCGTGTCGTGTCCAGGTGTACGTGAACCTACAGGGTCACACACTTAAGAGAAAGGAGCCCATGTGGATTTAATCCATGTGGAGATTGGGATATAACCTAGATGGGCCTCAAGCATTGAGCCTAGTTAGGAGTGTATATAAGTGGAGTGAAAAGGTATAGTCCATGACCTAGGTGTCACTTTCTCCACTCCCATTTCGGGCTAGACAGGATCTAGTAGTCCTCTGCCTGGATCTCCTCCCTATACGTGCGGATAATGGTACAGGAGTTGCATGTGTGGCGCTAGAAACAAGGAGGTTTGTGGGTATCCGGATGTGATGTACGTGGGATCATTTGACACGACATCAACTGACGTGCTTCATCAATAATCCACACATGTGTGTCTAGTGGTAAATCTCGTGGCTTATCACCTGAGCTAGATCTTGGGAGTACCGCATAGGGGAAAAGTTTTTTTTTCTCTACGTGACTCGACAACTTCTTAGAAAACCAATAATAGTAATATGATCCCTTCTTCTCAACCTCAAAACAATTGTCGTCATAGAGCATAGATGCAAACAAGCAAGATACCACAATCAACACAAGGTAAACAACTCCATTACAATATAGGAAGCAATTGGGCAAGCATCACTTCACTTTAGTAGGTTTTGAGAAATTGAATTTAGGGCAATTGGAATTACCTTATTTTTATTTGTGAAACTTCTTTTATGATTCAACTGTCAAATACTATTTAAGTAGGGGGTTTTATACCCAGGCCAGATTCTACATGATACAATATATAAAAATGATATCAACAGATAGGTACTGAAATAACAAAGCCACCAGAAGTGATTTCATTATTTTATCAATTTTCATTATTTAGTTATGAATTTTCTAGTGCGATAAACCCTTGTTTTGGGAGCTAATTCACCACAAAAGATATGTAAGTCCAAAAATTAATTTCTCTTAACTTTAATAATACATTTAGGTACTAGTTCACCAGGAGTTAATTTCATTTCAAAGTATTTACCAAAATGCCCTTAGAGAAATCCCAAAGTTAGTTCAGCGAGCATTTTGTCTTTTTCACCAGATTAAATCTAAAGGATATTTTGGTATGAAACCAAGTACATAGGGTAGGTATTATAATTCCGTTTCTATAGAAATTGGTTTCACCATTTTTATAGTTACAGAACTCACGAAATGATTAATCTAGTGAAACAACCCTGTTCAGAATGGTTTAATTCATTAGAAATCACTAGAGGATCAATAAATTATGAACTTCTAGGATTGGGTATATCTAGTAGTGCGTGTGTACTAGAAGTTGGAATCAGGTCAAAACAATTTATATGTTGACCTAGGGAATTTTCTAAAGGCAGATCTTTTGTTGTTTTTGCTACCATGAAACCAGAAGGCTTTTTGGAGTGGGGTCAAGGTGACATGCTAGGTATCACATATACCTCAAAGTACAGAGTGGTTTCATCCCATTTGTATTTAGCAAACTCCCTGGAATAATTATTTAGTGAAATGGACCTATTCAGCCACTTAAATTACTAGAAAAGCTCTTTTTAAAATTTGGATAAGTGGCAGGCTCTACCTGTTGGAGAAAACATGCAGCACACATAGAAATTTAGATCTGGGCATTGAAACAATTTTCATCTTTTTTGGACTCAAACAAAACAACAACTTAATAGATCTGAAAATAAGAGGATTAAAAGAAAAAGAAAAAGGGCTACTGCGGGCCAGATCTGTACGGGCATGGGCTGCATAGAGCCGAGCCACCCCATATTGCCGTCTTTGTGTGCGCACGCGACGCGGTTCAAATCACGGCCACGGGGCCCATTGGTCAGTGAGAGAAGAAGGCTGAAGCGGTATCGAGCAACGAGGGCTACCAGATCTAGTGAGGATCGATGGTCCACCGTCGTCATCTTCACACGCACAGCCCCGGTGGCGGAAACCCTAGGAAGGACTAGAGAGGAGCGAGGATCTCACTAGAGGACTCGGGAGGCGACGTAGAGGGGCAGAGAATAAGTGGTCCATGACGGCAAAAAGAACAAGGTGCGACATGATGGTGTTTGACGCCAGGATCGAGCTAGGGCAACTACAACCATGGAGGTCGCTTCGCAGATCGATGGCAACAACAGTTGGGGAGTTCCTGAGAAAAAGAGAGGGTAGGGTGAGATGCAGGAGGTCATGGGGAGCATGTTGAGGCTACATGTAGAGAGTGAAAATAAGGAACTCGACCTCACAGCATAGATATGTAGAATGGCCGAGGGTGGAGCTGCTTCTTATCCAGGGTGAGGCAGATCTTGAGGAGGGTTAGTGAGAGTGGGAGGAAACAAATGGGGTGGAGGAGAGGACTAGGTACGACTGTGGCCTTTTATCCCGAGAGGATGCAGTTAATAGTGGACAAGGTCCATGGGGGAGCTAATGGAGGAGGCCCCTTGTTGGTCGAGTAGGGAGGTCGGAGCTCGTGTGAGGGTGCACGAGGATAGGGAGGGGTTGTGGAGTAGTGTGTTGCAAGCTTCCTCTCTTCTTTCTTTATGTGGCCATGAAAAGGAAATGGAGGGGAGAGGGAAGATAGGGAAGGGATTGGGGAGAGGGGTGGTGGAGAGGGTGGTGTGGGACCTAGAGCTCGACCAGTGTGTGCCTCGGTGGTTGTTGTGGCAGTGATGGAGAAGATAGGGCAAGATTTGAATAAATGGCCATAAGAGCTCTTCTCTCCTTCCTCCAAACATTAGAGGACAAAAGAGGTGGGGTGCTATAGTACTGCTATAGTACACATGACCAGAGGTGGTGGGTGGGGGCTATCGTGATCAATCCATGAATTAATGAGTTTTTGGTGATTTTACAAAGTAGGATTATGATAGATATTATTGTTTTAATTTCATTTATCTCGAAAACTCACATGATCAAGTGGTTAGGGATGGTTGATGAAGTTGAACATGATCAAGGGTGAGTTGGATTTTAGTGAGGATCATTAGATCATATTTGAAGGGATCTCAAATTAAGATATTTGAAGTTTGAGTTATATTAGTGATCTATGGTTTTATTATCAAGATACCTACTTTGTCAAGAAATAGTAGGTGCCTCAAAGCTTCAACTGGATCAAGGGGCACATGGAGGGATGGACCAAGTGATGTAGATCAACATGGTATAGAAGGTTGGTCTTGATCATGATTTAGTGTTTGCAGAAGTGATGCCAAACTTTGTTGAAAATAAGGGTGTCTAAACAGATTGTCATATTGCCTTCAAAACCATGTGGGTTTAAGAACAATAAGACTACACTAGGAACAAGGGAGGTATGGGTTGATAGAAAAGGTTGAGTAAATCACAACCATGTCAAGATTTAGCCATGAGAAGGTAAGAGGTAGTTGGGAGCTTCTTCCAAAATAGGCACGTTGATAAGATTGGCAGAAATAGATTATTTTCCTACCTACAAAACCATCAAGTACAAGTGAGTCCAAGAATAATCTAGTCAAGGGCAAGAGTGTGATTTGGAAGTATTCATGATGGCGTATAGGATGTTTCAAATGCATTTCTAGAAATGCACATGGGTTAATATAGGTAGAGGCATAAACATGGGATGGTTTTAATAGTTTCAGACTTAGTCAAATTTTGTCAATTTTGGGGTTTTAGACTAGGGAACAAGATGTAATGGTTTTTATGGGATGCAAGGTTACAAACTCATCATCAAGTGGATGATGTTGAAGAGTAGGTTAAGTCGAAGGGATCCATGTATGGAGTTTGTCTCCACTACCTTGGAAACTCCAAAATAGATGTGGCTCCAAATGGAACCTGATAAGGAGAAATAGATGATTTCTTTAAGTAGGTGATCAAGGCAAGCTTGGGGATATAGATGATTTCCTAGGTCAAGATCAAGTGTTGGTGATGGTAAGACACATTATAGAGGATATGAAAGGTAGGATCCTTGCCTAAGGATCAGATGGAGGGGTGTTAACTTAGGATTTATATGAGGGTGTGAAAAGGCAAAGAGAAGGTAGTCCTCCTACTAAGGTTTTGATGTTGTGGTTTTCCAGAGAGTTAGGGTGAGATATGATTGTGGTCATTCTATAGTTATCTTTCTTGAAAAGAGTTTGTTATAGGTGCATGGTTAAAGGAGAGGTGTTGGGGGCTTATCCAACTGAGAGGTTTTGAGAAGGAATGGATTTCTAACAACACCTTCAAGTGGGGGGTGTATTGATGGCTAAGTGGTTTACTCTAGGGTGATCTCCTAGGGTAGCTTACACTAACTCTTAAGCAAGCAATTCAAACAAAATATCAAGGCAATTCATCTTAACAATCAGATCAAACCAATTCATACCAAGTATCGCAAGACTACTACTAGGAACACCATCAAGCCTAACTTGAGGTATAGAGAAGTATTTTGAATGGTTTAAGTTTTGAAAAAGGTGAGAGTCCCTTGGTACTTCTACCAAGAGTGGAAGTCAATAGTTTTATAAATGACTTTTGGAAAGACTAGGGGTAAGGTTATTTATGAGTTCGGCCTGAAAAACATAAGGAGATATTATCATATAGATCTCCAAAATTTTGTCAATAGAAGGTACTGAAACATTTGTTGTGACAAAGGTATGTTGGCTCCTGTTTAAAAATACCAGAACTTTTGAGAGTATGTAAAATAAGCCAAGATATATCTTTTGTTAAATAGCTTTAGTCAACTTAGGGTAGGGAAAATAATTATCTTATTACTACACAATCGGAAGCATAAATATAATCAAGCAACAACTACTTCACCAATAAGTAATAATAAGTTTTTATTCCCCCTAATTTTTGCACTTTGGACAACTAAACATGGTTGTTGGAAGTGGGATGTTCTAGACCTTCCCCCTTAAATGAATCTCATCCCGAGATTCCAGAGGGTAGTGCCAAGGGAGTCTAGCGGTCTATCAACCGTTGGCTTGCCTTCGAGTGATTTTTGCTTCGAAGTGTAGTATCTTTAGCTTCTTGGTTGAAGTAAGAAAGTGGCGCGTAGCATTGAGCAGGCATCAGAAGTTGTTGGTAAGGATCAGTCCTGGTTGCATCCTTGAAGTTGAGCTAACGGTCTGTGTTTACTATTTACCTCATCTACCAGGTCTGACACTAGGTCAGGGTGATGGGGTTCGTTGCATAGAAAACAAGAAATTCCTATGGTTTGCAACTACTAAGATTGAATCTAGGTGATACTTTGTAACGGTTACAGATGGACTCACCCTCGTATACCGTAAGTGGGATAATGTTCTCGCAAACAAACATGGTTGATGTAGATGGTACACGACCATCCTCAAGATGGGCAGTGCTTCCGTAATCGGTCACACGTTCGATGTGTCGACGACTCCTCATCTTTGCTCTAGTTGGGCAGCGGATGTAGTGGATCCCCGGAAAGTCCAACAGTGCTACGCCATGGTAGTGGTGGTGAAGGGGAAGGTTTAGAGCAGGGCTACACCTGTCACCTTTTCTAGTGGCAATTGACAAGGCAAGCAAGGGTAATAAGATGCCAACCTTGGGTCATATGAGAGAGCTTGTGAGAGAGTGTGTGGAGAGGAGGAGGAGGCCACCTCCTTTTATAGGCGCCATGGGGATACCCCCTCCCCTACTCTCACTCAATCTCCATTAAATAACTTTACTTCCCTTAAAGGTCTATCAATTAAAGCACTTTAATTCCCTTAAAGGTCTTTCCATTAAAGCACTTTAATTCCATTAAATCACTTTAATTGACTTGAAGGTCTTTCCATTAAAGCACTTTAATTCCATTTTAATGAAACTCAATTTAATGAACACTTCATTTAATGAGTACTTCATTTAATGGACACTTCACTTAATGAACACATTAAAATTTTAATCCCTTGCTTTGCTTTGATACCCTGAAACTATTTCAGCAGATTCGGTAGAACAATTTTCTGCAGAAGAACAATTTTCTGTGATATCCATTGACTTCCCCTGTGTTCCCTATCCACTCAAAACGCGTTGGTTAACCTTAAGTGTGTCTCCCTACGGGTTTGAGAACTATGTAGACATGATCGAGACTTCCTCCGATCAATAATCATTAGCGGGACCTGGAGATCCATAATGACTCCCACTAGTACCACGAAAAGCAGATGATCATCTGAACCTCTTTCACTGCAATCAAATTCCTTTTGTATCACGATATATTACTTATCCTAGATTCAATCACTCGGTATCATCTATACCTTGTTTAATCCCGTTCCCGACAAGTACTCTATTTCTCATTCCTGTGATATGACATTCTAGTGATCAAATCACTTGCTTGCAAGGCTATGTCAATGTGATATCACCGAGAGGGCCCTGAGTATATCTCTATGTCATCCAGAAGGAAAAATCCCAATCTTGATCCACGAGCCTCAACTGACACTTTCCAAATACCTGACGACACCTTTATAATCACCTTGTTACGGTGTGACGTTTGATGTAATCAAAGTACTTTTCCGTTGAAAGTGATTCACGTGATCTCATGGTCTAAGGACATTGAGTTACTACAAATACGATAGAAATTTAAACTTGATGGTGTGATCGTATTGCTACATCTACTGCGAGTGACTGTTCATCATATCATTCTCTAATGATATGACCCTGTTATTAACAACATCAAATGTTCATGATAAGGAAACCTTTGATCATCTGTTAATCAACAAGATAGCATAAAGAGAGGCTTGACTAGGAACCTTATTTGTTTATAATTCACATATGTATTAACATTTCCTTATTAATACAATTCTAGCATGAAAAATAAAAATCTGTTATAAACCTAGAATAGCATAATAACCACTTTATTATTGCCTCTCGGGCATATTCCTTTCAGTCTCCCACTTGAACTAGAGTCAATAATCTAGTTTACATAGTCATGAATCTAACACCCATAGAGTTCTAGTGTTGATCATGTTTTGCCCTTGGGAGAGCTTTAGTCAACGGATCTGCAACATTCAGATTCGTATCTACTTTGCAAATATCTCCATCGCCATCATGAACATGTTCCCGGATGGAGTGAAAATAGCACTTTATATGCTTGGAATTCTTGTGAGACCTTGGTTCCTTAGCATTGTCTATGGCACCATTGTTGTCACAATAGATCACCATAGGATCCAAAGCACTTGGAACCACATGCATTTTGTAAATGAACTCCTTCATCCAAACTGCTTCCGCCACTTCTTCCAAAGTAGAGATATATTCCGCCTCCATTGTATATCTCGCAATCACTAGTTGCTTGGAGCTCCTACAACTTACTGTTGCACCATTCATCAAAAATACATATCCGGATTGTGACTTAGAGTCATCCGGATCAGTGTCAAAGCTAGCATCTAGCATCGATGTAACACCTTGAGACGAGCTCGTATTCACCTCCATATACGAGAAACATGTCTTTAGTTCTTCTTAAGTACTTAAAGACATCCTTGGCTACCTTCTAGTATTCTGAGCCTAGATCAGATTTTTACCTGCTAGTCAAACTAACAGCATGTGCCACATCTGGCCTTGTACATAACATACAGAAAAGAGCCTATAGTTGAGGCATAGGGGACACGGTCCATTATTTCTCTATCTGTTGTTGTCGCTGGACTTTGAGTCTGATGACCCACAAGTATAGGGGGTGTATCGCAGTATTTTCGAGGCAAGTGAAACCCAATTTATTGATTCGACACAAGCGGAGCCAAAGAATACTTATCAGCCTTAACAACTGAGTTGTCAATTCAGCTGCACCTGGAAACAATCTTGCTCACAGCAGTTTATCAGTAGCAACAGTTTTATAGTAGGAATAGTAAATTAACGGTAGTAGCAAAGCAAAGGCAGTAGTAACAAAAGCAGTAAATAGTGGGATTCGAGTCTGGTAGGCGTAGGGATGGATGGACGGGCGTTGCATGGACAAGGCAATTCACATAGCAATCAGAACATAGGTCAATTTCAGATAAATAAGATAAAGCACCCAAGTACTAGACAATCCTAGGCATGTGTTCCATATATAGTCATACGTGCTCGCAATGAGAACTTGCACAGCATCTTTTGTCCTGCCAGCCCGTTTGCAGCGGGATCTCTAGGGAACTACTGGCAATTAAGGTGCTCCTTTTAATAGAGCACCGGAGCAAAGCATTAACACTCCGTGAACACATGTGATCCTCACATCAAAGCCTTTCCCTTATGGCTACCCCGATTTGTGTCACTTCGGGACCATAGGTTCCGGACAACGACGTGTGTATACAACTTGTAGTTAAGACCAGAAACAATACTATCATAATGAATCAATAATAAGTTCAGATCTGAAATCATGGAACTCGGGCCCTAGTGACAAGCATTAAGCACAAAAATGTTGCAACAAAGTCATAAAGCACTAATAGAGATACTAGGCACTATGCCCTAACAATCTGATGCCATTACATGAACGACCTCATCCAATCCCTACCATCCCCATAGCCTACAGCGGGGGATTACTCACTCATAGATGGAAGAAACATGGATGGTCGATGAAGATGATGGTGGGGATCGATGGAGATGGCTCCGGGGGCATTTCCTCGTCCCGGCAAGGTGCCGGAACAGAGATTTTATGTCCCCCGAATCTCCCCTTCGGTGGCGGCGGCACAGCGGAACTTCTCGTGGAAAAACGTCGAACCCCCAGAAGTTTTTAGGTCAGAAGGCTTCTTATAGGCGAAGAGAGAGGTCGAGGGGGTGCCTAGGGCCACCACACCAGGCCCTGGCGCGGCCAGGCCTAGCCCGCGCCTAGGGGGTGTGGCCAGCCCCTGGCCCTCCTCCGTCTCGTATTCTGGCTCCATGAGTCTTCTGAAAAATAGGCACTTTGGCTTTTGTCCCGTCCAATTTCGAGAATATTCATTTTCTGACTTTCCTGGAACCAAAAACAGCAGAAAACAGGCAACTGGCACTGTGGCTCTTGTTAATAGGTTAGTCCAAGAAATCATATGAAAAGTACTCCAAAGTGTGGACAAAACACAAGAAAGTGGATAAAAATAAGCATGGAGCATCAAAAATTATAGATACATTTGCAATGTATCAGAGTCTTACTCAAAACCATTCCTTGCAATATCAGTAAGAACCCCTACTTACTTCCACCCATTTTGAACTTCTTCAAAATCTCGACAAGGTATGTACTTTGTGACAATACTGTTAAGCGTCTTGATCTATATCTATAGATCTTGATGCCTAATATATCTGCAACTTCACCAAGATATTTCATCAAAAAATTACTATTTAAGTAATCCTCTATGCTTTTCATAAGTTCTGTCATTTCCAACCAACAATATGTCATCCACATACAAGATTAGAAATACAATAGAGCTCCCACTCACTTTCTTGTAAATACAAGCTTCTCCGATGGTTTGGACAAATCCAAAACCTTTGATTACTACATCAAACCGGAGATTCCAACTTCGGGATGCTTGCTTAAGTCCATAAATGGATCGCTGAAGTTTGCATACCTTGTTAGCATCCTTAGGATCGACAAAATCTTTTGGTTGTCTCATATACAATTCTTCCTCAATGTTTCCATTAAGGAACGTTGTCTTGACATCCCTCTACCAGATTTCATAATTGAAAAATGTAGCAATTTCTAACATAATCCTAACAAACTTTAGCATCACTACAAGTGATAAAGTATCATCATAGTCAAGTCCTTGAATTTGTCGGAACCCTTTGGCGACAAGTTGAGCTTTATAGACGGTCATATTACCATCAGCGTCCGTTTTCTTTTTGAAAATCCATTTATTGCCAATATCCTTTCGGTCTTGTGGTAAGTCTACCAAAGTCCAAACTTGGTTATCATACATGGATTCCATCTCAGATTTCATGGGTTCTAGCCATTTTTTGGAATCCGGGCTCATCATTGCTTCATCATATGTCGCAGGGTCATCACTTCCATCTATCAAGAAATTGAGGATTGGATCACTGTATAGTTCTAGAGTTGTTCGTATCCTGCCCAACCCGCGAGGTTTGGTAGTACTCTCTCTTGGAGTTTCATGAGGAGGGGTGCGTACCTCATCATCATTTCCTTCTTCCATGGGTTGAGTCAACACTAGAACAGATTCTGGTACTGCACTATTCGCTACTTCTAGAAGAGAAGGTTCAATAACTTCATCGAGTTCTACCTTCCTACTACTCACACCTTTCAAGAGAAACTCTTTTTCTGGAAATGATCCATTCTTGGCGATAAACACTTTGCCTCAGATCGGTGATAGAAGGTGTACCCAATTATTTCTTTTAGGTATCATATGAAGACACATTTTTCAACTTTGGGTTTGAGCTTATCAGGTTGAAGTTTCTTTACATAAGCATCGCATCCCAAAAGTTTTATAAATGACAGCTTAGGTTTGTTACCAAACCATAATTTATATGGTGTCGTTTCAACGGATTTTGATGGTGCCCTATTTAAAGTGAATGCAGCAGTCTGTAATGCATGACCCCAAAATGACAATGGAAAATCTGTAAGGGACATCATAGATCGTACCATATCCAATAAGGTTCAATTATGACGTTCGGATACACCATTAAGATGTGGTGTTCCGGAGGGAGTGAGTTGTGAAACAATTCCACATTGTCTCATGTGTGTGACAAACTCGTAACTAAGATATTCTCCTCCATGATCAAATCTTAGAAACTTGAACTTACGGTTACGATGATTTTCTACTTCACTCTCAAATTCTTTGAACTTTTCAAATGTTTCAGACTTGTGTTTCATTAAGTAAATATACCCATATCTACTTAAATCATCCGTGAAGGTTACAAAATAACAATATCCACCACGTGCCGACATACTCATCGGACCGCATACATTGGTATGTATTATTTCCAACAAGTCGGTTGCACATTCCATTGTTTCGGAGAATGGAGTTCTAGCCATCTTGCCCATAAGGCATGGTTCACATGTTTCAAATGATTCATAATCAAGTGATTCAAGCAGTCCATCGGAATGGAGCTTCTTCATGCGCTTTACACCAATATGACCCAAACGGCAATGCCACAAATATGCAACATTGTCATCATTCAACTTAATTCTTTTGGCATTCACATTATAAATATGTGTACTACTAATATCAAGATTCAAGACAAATAAACCATTCACAAAGGTGTGTGACCATAAAATATGTTATTCATATAAAAGGAACAACCATTGTTCTCCAATACGAATGTATAATTGTTTTGCATTAAACATGATCCAGACATGATCTCCATGCTCAACACAGGCACATAATAACAATTATTAAGGTTTATTTTCAATCCCGATGGTAGATGAAGTGGTAACGTCCCGACGGCGATCACATCAACCTTTGATACATTGCCTACCCACATCGTCACTTCATCCTTAGCTAGTGGTCGACTATTCCTTAGTCCCTATTTTGAGTTACATATATTAGCAACCGAACGGATATCAAATACCTAGGTACTACTTCGACTACTAGTAAGGTACATAGCAATAACAAGTATATCATATATACCTTTGTTCATTTCCCCGACCTTCTTATTTGCTAAGTACTTTGGGTAGTTCCGCTTCTAGTAACCAACCTCCTTGCAGTAAAAGCACTCGGTATCAGGCTTAGGGCCTCCCTTGGTTTTATTCTCAGGTGTAGCAACAGACTTGTCGTCCTTCTTAAAGTTACCTTTGGGCTTGCCCTTTTATTTATAGTTGGTAATCTTATTACCCATTAACTCATGATGCCTTTTCTTTATTTCTACTTTGGCAGCCATCAGCATGGCAGCAAGTTCAGTGAGCGATCTAATCGCATCACTCATCTTGTAATTCAGCACATACTCTTTGTAACTGGTTGGGAGCAACTGCAGAACTCTATCCATCACAAGATCAACTAGGATATCACATCCTAGTGCCTTAAGACATTGAACATAGCCTATCAGCATCATGATGTGCTTGTTCACAGAGTTGTGTTCCTTCATCTTTTCACTAAAAACTTGCCAGAAATCATATATTTTCTCAACATGGATCTGGCCCTCAAACATATTTTTGAGTTCGTTCACCATAGCATCAACATTGCTAAGTTCAAAACGCTTTTGGAGTTCAGGCTCCAACAACTGAAGGATCGCACACCGCACAAGAGTGTAGTCATCACGCTTTATGCCATACACACTGCGCTCATCCTGAGATGTAGTATTTGCAAGAGCGTCACCTAGTTGGTGAAATTAGACCCATTGTCTAGTAGTTTTTCTTTCTCAAGGAATGCATTGAAATTGAATGCAGGGGGTGCCACGATCTACAAAGTATTTGCAAAGACAATTTAGACTAGGTTTATAATAGATAGAGTTCAAGCTAATTCAAAATTACTTATGTGAACTCCCACTCAAAATGACATCTCTCTAGTCATTTTAGTGATTACACGAACCAAATTCACTACGCCACGACTAATCATCACGAGTGGTGACGCAGCTCCAATGGAGAGCATTGTATGGGTCATCATATCTTCATATGACTTGTGATTTATCTTTTGGTTCATGTTTCGAGGCCACGTATATACATGCTAGGGTCGTCAAATAAGAACCTTAGTGTTCTCGTGTGTAAAACTGTCTTACACCCATTGTATGCGAACGTAGAATCTATCAAACCTGATCATCAAGTGGTGTTTTGAGACGACGAACTTTCTTAATGGTGCATACTAAGGAAGAAAATATTATTATCTTGATATTTAGTGGGAGGGATCATCTTATAGTGCTACCAAGGCAATCAAAAACTACCTAGGTGATCAAATAAATGCAAAATAAGATGCATCATAGGATAGACATCACATGCATATATAATGCGATATAATATGGTGATTCTCGCATTCGATCTCCATCTCGTCTGCCATGGCATGATCCCCATCATTCCACCGGCGTGTCACCAAGGTCCATGGTGCCACCATCAAGGTTGTTCTCCACTAATATAATTACATGCATTTCCATTTTCCGGCATCCATGCCATAAAATAAAATAACAACCATATATCTCGGCCGGTTGTTTTACAATAAAACACATTTCATACAACAACATTTGTATCTCAATAAAACACATTGCATAAAACACATTGCATAAAATCTGACTCTGATACCACTGATGGGGTTCGTTGCATAGAAACCAAAAAATTCCTATGGTTTTCAACTGCCAAGATGAAATCTAGGTGATACTTTATAATGGTTACAGATGGACTCACCCTCGTAGACCGTAAGCGGCATAATGTTCCCACAAACAAATGTTGTAGATGTAGATGATACATGATCTTCCTCAAGGACGTGTAGACAATCATCTCCACAGACGAGCAGTGCCTCCATAATCAGTCACACGTTTGGTGTGCTGACGACTCATGATCCCTTGCTCCAGCCGGGAAGTGGAAGTAGCGGATCCCCGGAAACTCCAATAGCGCTACGCAATAGCAGTGGTGGTAGAGGGGAAGGTTTAGATCAGGGCTTCGTCGAGTACCTTTTCTAGTGGCAATGGACAAGGCAAGCAAGAGGAAGAAGATGCCAACTTTGGGGCATATGAGAGAGAGCTTGTGAGAGAGTGTGTGGAGAGAAGGAGGAGGAGGCCACCTCCTTTTATAGACGCCATGGGGCTTCCCCCCTCCCCTCCTCTCATTCAATCTCTATTAAATTACTTTAATTCCTTTAAAGTTCTATCCATTAAAGCACTTTAATTCCCTTAACACTATGTTCGGATGCACGGAATTAGACTCGGAATTGGGGAATTCGAAATCGAGCACCTAATTCCGTTGTTTGGGTGCGTCTGGAATTTAGGCATGGACACGGAGATCAATTCAGCGCCCCGCGCCCTTGTGTGCAAAACGGCCGTCCCTCAATACGTAGGTCGCCCCCTCGGAATCTCCTTGGAAACGTACCCGCCTGCTCGTACCGCTTCGTTCGAGAGCTCGTGATGGAAAGGGAGACGGCGAGCGACTTGGAGGAACCGGCGGCCGCCGCGCTGGTGAGCTTCTCCCGGCCCTCCTTCCCATCCTCTTCCTCTCCCCTTCCTACTCCGAGACCATCTCATCAGGAACCCATCCATCCCCTCTCGTGTCCCTCCCCAATCCACTCATGTATGACGAAGTGAAGCGGTTGTCCCCATCGTATTTTTCTCCTATTGAGATCCTGGAGGAGAGCATGTATGGCGGAGGGGATCAAATCGCTCACCTGTTCTTATATTGACGGGAGCGCAACGGGTCACCGGCTCGAGCGCGGCCGGCCGGACTTGGAGGAAGTGGGTCCTGGATGGGCGCAGCAGGTCACTGACTGCAGTTGGTTCACTCAGCTACACCTATACGGGAGACAGGGCACACGAAAATTTATGTTCTTGGCAATCGTCCTTTTGTTTCTGAATTTCATTTTGTTCACTCGGCTACACCTCTACGGTGCAGCAAGTCAGTGACTGCAGTCATTTGACATGGAGATGTCGGATGAATCAGTATCTATCTATGAGGTGATCAGTAGCGCAGGAGAGAGGTGGTTCTCCAACAATCTCACGGCTGTTGGGCTTCTCTGGTTACGTGCACTTTTATACACATGCTTATGTTCTTAAGAAAAGAGACATTGCCGTTCTAGTTCAGTGATGTGCTTATCTTTATACAACTTCCTCCGATCCAAAATAAGTCTCTGATGCCTTCTTTCTGAAATTGATGCGATGGTGTGAAAAATAATATGCTCCCTTCGTTCTGAAATGGATGTCACAGGTTTGTCTAAATTTAAAGGTAACTAAACACTATTTAATATATACATACATCTAAATTTAGAGCAAATTTGTGATATCCTTTTAGAACGGAGGGAGTATTTACATTCCAATATACACATGCTATTTTTGTACATGTACAGAACATTTTATTGTTCAAATTCGAAGAAACAAACAATTCCACGGTTGCTACATCCAAACAGGAACTAGAATTAGGTACCACCCGCTGATTCCAACATGAAATTCAAAGCACACCCAAACAATAGAATTTAAATGGAAACTATTTTCTTTCCAGGTTGTATTTGGAATTCCCACTCATTTCAATTCCAAGTTTCAATTATGTGCATCCAAACATAGCGTAAAGGTCTTTCCATTCAAGCACTTTAATTCCATTAAAGAACTTTAATTGCCTTGAAGGTCTTTCCATTAAAGCACTTTAATTCCATTTTAATGCAACTCAACTTACTGAACACTTCATTTAATGAACACTTTATTTAATGAAAACATTAACATTTTGATCCCTTGCTTTGTTTCGATACCCCGAAACTATTTCGGCGGAACAATTTTCCATAGCAGATCAATTTTCTGTGATGTCCATTAACTTCCCCTTTTCTCCCTATCCACTCAAAACACGTCGGTTAACCTTAAGTGTGTCTACCTACGCATTCCAGAACTATGTAGACATGATCGAGACATTCTCTGATCAATAATCATTAGCAGGACCTGGTGATTCACAACGACTCCCACTAGTTCCACAAAAATCAGATGATCGCCTGAACCTCTTTCGCTGCAATCAAATTCCTTTTTTCTCGTGATATATTACTTGTCCAAGATTTGATCACTCAGTATCATCTATACCTTGTTTAATCTCGTTCTCGACAAGTACTATTTTTCTCGTTCCTGTGATATGACATTCTAGTGATCAAATCACTTGCTTGAAAGGCTATGTCAATGTAATATCACCGAGAGGGCCCTAAGTATATATCTCCATCATCCAGATGGACAAATCCGAACCTTGATCCATGAGCCTCAACTGACACTTTTAAAATACCCGACGACACCTTTATAATCACCCTATTACGGTGTGACGTTTGATGTAATCAAAGTACTCTTCCTATGAAAGTGATTTACGTGATCTCGTGGTCTAAGGACATTGAGTTACAACGAATGTGATAGCAATTTAAACTTGATGGCATGATCGTATTACTAGATCTACTATGGGTGACTATTCATCATATAATTCTCTAATGATGTGACCCTGTATTAACAACATCCAATGTTCATGATCAGGAAACCTTTGATCATCTGTTAATCAACAAGGTAGTATAAAGAGAGGCTTTACTAGGAACCTTATCTGTTTATAATTCACACATGTATTAACGTTTTCTTATTAATACAATTCTAGCATAAAAAATAAACATGTGTTATAAACCTGGAATAGCATAATAACCACTTTATTATTGCCTCTCAGGTATATTACTTTCACAGGGTTTGTGTCAGATCTATGGTGATTCGAGGTCATTCAAGTCTATACTCTCTTATATCAAGTCTATGTCATACCAGGTCAGTGGAAAAAATCTAGGGAGTATGTAGCTACTGAGGGGAGTATCAGAAGTGATGTACTCTGATCTTCGGAAGAGTAGGCAGAGTTCTTGTGTAGCGTTGAGTAGTCCTCCAACTTGGTTCGGGAAGATTGGTCTTCCTTTCTTCTTGGGAGTGGGTGGTTTGAGGGTCGAGGCTTCAAAAGGTCTTGACAAGCGACAAAATGCTATACTCTTGTGAGAAGATGTAGTCTTCCCCCTTAGGGTGAGGCTACAGAAGCTTCAAGTTGACACAGGCCTTCCTTCTCGGAGTAGGGTGGCGAAGCTGAGGGTGAATTCAGGTTGTATTTGTCGAAGCCTTGATGGACTTAGGAATACTGACTTTCTCCTTTTGACGTAGCCTTAGGAGATGTCTCTTAAAGGATTGGTTGGAGAGGTTGTATAAAATAGCTTCTCTTGGGGGCGAAGTGCTTTTTCGGATGCTTTTTGGCTTTGACTAGGAGAATGACTTGACGCTTCTTGACCTTCCTTGAGGTTAACACTAGAGGTTTTCTAGAAACGCTAAATTCTAGGGATACATACCCTTTTGTGGGGCATTCTTGATATAAGTGACCAGGTCGACCGCAATTGTAACACCCATCTAGTCTTTTCTTGGACTTCTCCAAGTTTTGCTTCTTAGCCTGGATGAATACAACTTTATGAATCTATCCTACGAATAGGTCTTGAGGGCAGTTGGCAGGGGCATGATCTCGACCTTCGTAGAGAAGCAGGTGATTTGAGTTGGACAATCCTTCACAGGATGGATGGCTCCGTAGTTTGGGCAGTTTCCTAGGCAAACAGTAGTTTGGTGTCCTTCTTCTCCACATTCGCTACAAGCCTTCTTTTGAATTCCAGTCTTCAGGGCCATCTGTGTTGGGCCTACGACTATTGGGGTGATCCTTCTGGCTATGAGTGTAAGCTAAGTTATTTGGTTAGACTTCTGAATTAAACTCATGAGAGGGCATTGTGATCTATGGTTAGAAGTACCAATTTGTATTCACGCCAAACAAGTTAAAAAAAGGTCTCAACTTCCTATGAGGTAGCTAACAAGGTAGTTACAGCCATCCAGCATTGGGGATCAACTCTAGACGTCGGGAGGCGCGGTATTTCAGGACGCTATCGTTCCGAGTTAGTTCTGATGAAACATCGTGGGTAAAACACATAAGATATAGTATTAAGCAAGCATAACAAACCATTCGAGGTTCATACATAACAAGCAAGTCTGTACCCAAGGGTGGCAATTGTACTAAATCATTAAAAATACGTTCAAAGATGATAGCCTACTCTACCCTAAGCAAAGCGGGTGAGTGTTTACGTACAAGCGACTGCTCGGAAAGTGCATCTTCAACTTCTTTGTTGACTCTTGGCGGAATAGTGGAGTTCATCTACTACATATTTTTGGGTGTGTGGGGAATATTCAGCTCTTTAGCAGTAATGGAGAAGGTGGTGCCTTCCCAAGTGGAGGACTCGCTGACTAGCCCTTCTGAAGTTGGTGGGTGGGTGATGGATGATATTCTTGAAGCAAGAGGTGGTCATGTTCCGCCTCAAGGTTAGCATCGTCAGCGGTTGAGGGAGCTACAGTGGCTAACTTCTTCTCCAGGAAGTAGTAGCAGATCTCAAGCTCTTATCCCGTACTCGGAGTATGGTGAGGTACATCCTCATAAGAACATTATGTCGACGGGTCTTGTCAAGATCTTCTTGATGGCACTACAATAGGTACTCCATGTTCTCTAGTTGGTTCCCGATGCAACAAGTGGGGAATGACTTGGTGGGAAGTCCATCCTTATCCCTCTTCCCGAATAGATGGTAGGGGGTGTTTATCAGACCATCTTTATGAATCTTGCAAAGGCGTGCCATGATGTCTTGCATTGCCCGAACTACGCCATAACCAGCTTTGGTTGATGAACTTGAAAACGGTGTCCTTAGAGTCATCTTCGCAGGCTAGTATGACGATCTTGATGACCTATTGTGTCATGCTAGTGTTGCTGCGAGGAAGATATGTTCCTTCAATCACTAGCGGGGGTCTTTGGATGACCTTCAACAAGTCATGCAACTGCTCTTTAAAGGTCTAGAAACCATCTCCAACGATGATGCGCTCCGAACGAGAAGGGGCCATATATGTTAGTGTTTAAGGTAGGGTTGGGTTTGGGGCATGTGTGCAAAAATTTAAGGATTTAAAACTTATCTTAGTGCAAATAGTTTTCAAAATAGAGGGGAGGAGATGTAAGAACTTTTATGCAAAGATTCATCACATTTTTCTTTGTTATAGAAAATAAGTTTTGGTTTATGACTAACGTCCATGCTAATTAAGGTATCCTACAGTCAGGATGGCTCTAATACCAGGTCTGTGGGGTCCCCCGGATTTACCGTTCGAGAATCCTGTTATGCATAAATTTCACCTTCCCATGATCAGTGAGCCGTGAGCCGTGAGCATAACCAATAAGTATCATTTGAAACATCCATAATGTAATGAGAACGAGACTTACATTGGTGCCATTATGGATATACATTCACCAGCAGTGGATCTCCATCAATCGTAAATCCCAAGTCACACCTTAACCTACAGGCAGCTGACTAGGAAGGCGGCCTAGCTCGCATAGATGTCACTGGAACCTTCATCCTTCAAGCTTCTCAAAGTCTAGCCAAGTAAATAGCCAGGTACAATGCCAGTGAGTACTTTGAATATACTCATAAACCACCAAGATAATGTAAACAAGATAATGTAGTTTGACTATGGCAAGATAGATCTAACTACGGTTACCTTTGAGAATCCTAGTTTCTCTTGTAGATATGGCATATCTACATCTTTGTTGAAGAAGAGTTTGAAAACATGATTCCGTTTTAAAAGCTAGATATCTCTATATCCTTGTTTAAAACCCCTTTGAAAACCCTTATTGGGGAAATGCATTTTTAAAACATCTTCGACCATCCATGGTCAAAAAAACATCTAGCTCGAGTCATCTCATGACCATATCACTTCCTTGTTGAAAGGATATTTATTGTCCTAATTTGTTTTTGTGTTTGTTAACAACATGAGAGTCATCTTACTCTATGTTAATGTCTGCATGCCAATCTAATGAAAATAGAGAAGGCCATAACATAGTGGGAAAATCCCTCGATAAAACCGATGCTCCCTGAAGAATCCAGACTGGAGTCTCCAGTGTGTATAGACTTGATGGGGGAATACCAATCAGGGTATGCCGACAAAGCGGAGTCGCCAGCTGGAGCGAACCGACTGAAGCCTAACCCTAGACGGATCAACTCGCCGAATACGGCGACTGGCGCATATTGTACCCAGACGCCACGCCGACTAAAGGCCCAAGACAGTGACTTCTACGTTGCCTTGCCCTTTCCTCTACGTCAGCTACCCTATAGCATCTACCGTGGTTAATACCACGACAGTTGGTGCCTACCGTGGGACAAGCGGTGCTTGGAGGTGATGATCTGGGTGGGATCCCTCACCGTCACCGGCAGCTAGATTGCATCTCATGTGCCGCCTGAGAAAAGACGATCGATCCGGTCTGGCTTCCGCCCAACGTGACCAGCGCGGGCAAAACGCGCAGTCGGCGTGGAAATTTCCACGGTACACGCACATGCAGATGACGACTGATTGTTCTATCTTCCCTTGATTTGATTATCTTATTAACTCATTATTCTATTTTGATCTGAAGTTTCCCTGATTATGTTAGCAATTGCTGCATATTTCGATTATGAAATATGGCAGATGGATGTCAAACCTGCGTTCCTCAATGGTAATATTGAAGAAGAGTTGTATATGATACAACCAAAGGGTTTTGTCGATCCTAAGGATGCTGATAAGGTGTGCAAACTTCAGCGATCCATCTATGGACTGAAGCAAGCATCCCGGAGTTGGAATCTCTGCTTTGATGAGGTGATCAAAGAGTTTGGATTTGTCCAAACTTATGGAGAGGCTTGTATTTACAAGAAAGTGAGTGGGAGCAATGTGGCATTTCTGATATTATATGTGGATGACATATTATTGATTGGAAATGATATAGATCTTTTAAACAGTGTTAAAAGTTATCTAAATAGCAAATTTTCGATGAAGGACCTTGGTGAAGCTTCATATATATTAGGCATTAAAATCTATAGAGATAGATCAACACGCCTAATGGGGCTATCGCAGAGTACATACCTTGATAAGATATTAAAGAAGTTTAATATGGACGAAAGTAAGAAGGGGTTCTTATCTATGTTGCATGGCAAGACATTGAGTAAGACTCAAAGTCCGGCTACGGCGGAAGAAAGAGAGATGATGGATAAGATCCCCTATGCCTCGGCCATAGGCTCTATTATGTATGCCATGCTATGTACAAGACCGGATGTGGCACATGCTATTAGTTTGACTAGTAGGTACCAATCTGATCCAGGTTCGGAACACTGGATAGCGGTAAAGAACATCCTCAAGTACTTGAGAAGAACTAAGGATATGTTTCTTATATACGGAGGTGAAGAAGATCTAGTCGCTAAGTGTTATGTCGATGCTAGCTTTGACACCGATCCGGATGACTCTAAGTCTCAATCCGGATACGTATTTCTCTTGAACGGAGCAGCAGTTAGTTGGAGGAGTTCCAAACAACCTGTGGTGGCCGGATCAACAACGGAGGCGGAATACGTTGATGCTTCAGAAGCGGCGCAGGAGGCAGTTTGGATGAAAGAGTTCATTACAGAACTGGGTGTGGTTCCCAGTGCGTTGGACCCGATGGTGATCTATTGTGACAACAATGGAGCCATAGCCAACGCAAAGGAACCAAGGTCTCACAAGAATTCCAAACATATTAAGCGCCGGTTTCACTCCATCTGCGAGCATGTCAAGGATGGAGATATAAAGATTTGTAAAGTGCACACGGACCTAAATGTAGCAGATCCGTTGACTAAAGTACTCCCTAGGGCAAAACATGATCAACACCAGAACTCCATGGGTGTTAGATTTATCACTATGTGAACTAGATTATTGTCTCTAGTGCAAGTGGGAGACTGAAGGAAATATGCCCTGAGAGGCAATAATAAAGTTGTTATTATATATTCCTTGTATATGATAGATGTTTATTTTGCATGCTATAATTGTATTGATAGGAAACATCAATACATGTGTGTTTAATAAACAAAAAGGGTTCCTAGTTATGCCTCTCTTATAGACTAGCTTGTTGATTAACAAGATGATCAAAGTTTCCTGATCATGGACATTGGATGTTGTTAATAACAAGGTCACAGCATTTGTAAAATGATGTGATGAACATTCATCCGAAGTATAGCATTACGATCAAGTCATTATGTTTATATTGCTATAACATCATACAAAGTAGTCTTAGTCCTTAGACCATGAGATCATGTTAATTGCTAACACCGGAAGAGTATCTTGATAACATCAAACGTCACACTGTAACAGGGTGACTATAAAGATGGGTTCAGTACTACGAAGGTGTTATGTTGAGGCTCATGGATCAAGAGTGGAATTTGTCAATCCAGATGACGGATAGATATACTCTGGGCCCTCTCGGTGATATCACATTAAGATAGCTTGCAAGCAAGTGATGTGATCACTAGAATGTTATATCACGGGAACGAGAAAAGAGTGCATGTCGGTAACGAGATCAAACTAGGTATTTGGATACCGATGATCGAATCTCGGACATGTATTATATCATGAGACAAAGGGATTAAATTGCTAATGTTAAAGGTTCTCACGATCACAGAAGTCATCGTTGAATGTGTAGGAGTCAGTATGGATCTCTAGGTCCCGCTTCTGATCATTGATCTGAGAGGAGTCTCAATCATGTCTGCATTATTCAAGAACCGTAGGGTGACACACTTAAGGGTTGCCGGACACCATTTAGGAGCACATATGTTCCAGACAAAAGGTTTGCAAAGCGTAGGAAATGTTTCGATAGAAACAGGAATTGTTTCGATAGAAACCGGAATTGTTTCGGGTGAAATTGCAGAAAGTGGTTATGCATGTAATATTGAAATGTTGCAAGGGGTTTTATGTGAATGTTTGTTAATTAAAGTAATTAACAAAATTCTGAATAAAAATAATAAAAGAGTTTTATTAAATGAGAGAGCATTAAATTTGGAGAAATTTAATGCATTTAAAGTGGAGACTTTAAAAGAGAATGTGAAGGGGCATTTTAATGTGGAGGGGTTACCACCACATGAATGGGCGAGGTGAGGGGTCACCCCCCCATGCGCCAGCCATGGAGAGAGGGGGCACCCTCCCTCCTCCTATAAAAGGCCCCCTCTCCTCCTTCATCCTCACACCTCCTCGTGAAGGATCTCTCTCCCCCTCTAGATATTCCCCCATGGTCTCGGATTAGCGAGATACATGTTCCCGGTGGCCTTGCGTCTGGAAGAAGTTGCTGCTTCCGCCGATTCGCTGGAGCGAGGAGGTGGAGGTTGTCCGGTGGCTTGAACGTGTGTGCGAGGACAGATGCGCTGCTGATTTGCGGCGCTCGGACTTCCACATGATCTTGAGATCGGCAAGCGTACGACTACATCAACCACGAATTCCTACTCGTTAACAAAACTCGTTGTCTTCGAGGGTAAGTTCTCCATGGATGTATGTCCACCCGTTGCTCTGTATCTAGTAGATAGATCTTGGCGTATAGTTCTCATCGTAGGAAAATTTTTGTTTTCTATGCTGCGGACCCAACACAAGGTCCATGTTGGCAGAGTTTAAGTCTGCATACAATTTTTGGGAGGAGGCAATCTCCACCGCATTCCATGTATGAAACCGACTCTACCTCTGCAAAGAGTTTATCAAGACGCCATATGAAATACTTACCAGTAACAAGCACAACATTTCATACTTCCGGGTGTTTAGTTGTAAGTGTTTCTATCTTATAAAAGGTGTTCGTTTGTCCAAATTTGATAACAAAGCTTTAGAGGATATTTTTGTTGGCTATGGTCTCGATTCCCACACTTATAGAATCTATGATAAACTCTCTGGAATTGTCATAGAGTCTTGTAGTGTGGTTTTCGAAGAATATGATGGCCCCCAAGCAAGGCATGTTGATGTTTGTGATGTAGATGATGAAATACCTCAAGATGCCATAAGAAGAATGGGTGCGGGATTCATCCCCCCTGTTGAGGAACCCCCTGTGGTGAATCGAGAAGAACTATGCTCTACTCAAGTATAGCCATCATCTTCACAACTTTAACAAGCTCCTAGTACTGAGGTAAATGATGACACAAGCCAAAGACAAGCTAAGAACTCTCACCATGTTGATTAGGCAGAAAGTTCCAGGCTAGATTGTTTAGTCTCTCCATTGACCGAATTGTCTAGCCCTGCACAGACAGTTGCACAAGGCAGATTTATTCAGTCATCCACAACATCATCTCAATGCCTTTCAAGTAGTTTGCCTGATCAAGATCAAGATCAACTTGTACCTCATGTTGATGAAAATAAACCCATTATTGATCAAGATCAAATTTATGGTCAAGACGAGGACCAAAAGGATGAAGAGATCTGTTGGAAATATGCCCTAGAGATAAATAGTTATAAAGACTATTATCATATTTCGTATAGTTTATGATTAAGTTTTATATCATGCTAGAACGGTATTGAGTGGAAACATCAATACACGTGTGATATATAAACAACTAGGGGATCCCAGTGAAACTCTAGTCACTGGTTCATTGGTCAATAGATGATCAAGTTTCCTAATCATGTGGCATTTATGCCAGTTGGAAATGAAGTCAACTCATTCTGAGAATGAGATGATGAACCAATACCCAACCTAAACATTGTGACCCGATCATGTCACGAAGTTCAAGTTACGATGATTAGAAATGGATCCTCGTAGACTATTCCTTACATCGTGAGGCTATATCAATCACTGTCTCCCGAGAGTGATTAGATAGCATCAAGCGCCACTTGGTAATACAATGGTTATAAAGGTGTGTTCAGGTGCTCGGAGGAAACCGTAGAGGCAATATATTTCAAGAGTGGGATTTGTCCGTCCATGTGACGGGAAGATACTCAAGGGGCCACTCGGAGAAGTTATATCCAATAGCTATGCAGCGTGTGATTTTCTCACATGGATATCACTTGACGGAACTAGTCAAGTAGCATTGTTCGGTAACGAGATTGAACACGACATGGTGATGTCATTGATCAGATCTCGGGCAATGCAAGTATCGAGAGACAAAGGGAATAAGACACGACTGTCCCGGTTCAAACGACGAAAGATCTTCGTGGAACGCATAGGGGTCACATGGCCATCCAGGTCCCTCTGTCGATCATTGGTGCGGGAGTGTCCCGACCATATCTGGAGTGTTCCCAAACCATGATGTATCACGCTTAAGGGTTTGATGATGCTTAGAGAGTGTTTATAGGATCGGAAAAATCGCCGAAGAATAGTAGAGAGAAAACCGGAAGGGTTTTGGTAAGTCCGGAG
Source organism: Avena eriantha (assembly GCA_910589775.1). Lineage (NCBI taxonomy): Eukaryota > Viridiplantae > Streptophyta > Magnoliopsida > Poales > Poaceae > Avena > Avena eriantha. Next base: position 81,304,251 of record OU342740.1, read on the forward strand.
GATGTCCAGAGTGGAGGTGGAAGGTGTCCCATAGCCACGAAGGTTGAATAATATATGAATGAATGTTAAATATTGATTTAATCATTTATTCATAATTATTTAATAAACAAAAAATCAATTAAAAGGTCAAAAGGCTTAATGGGCCAATTCCCGAAGGGGAGAGGGCCCATTAGGGAAAGGTGAGAGGGGGTGGCCGGCGCCCAAGTGGGCCAGCCCCCCTCCCCCCCCCCCCCCCCCCCCCCCCCCCGTGCGGGGCCCATGGGAGTGGTAGGCGGTGCCACCCTCCCCCTCTCCTCTCGTTTAGTCCCACCCCCGGACTTTGAGGGAGGTAGTACCCTCTTTTTCCCCTATATATAGTGGGGTATTTGGCCAGATAAATACACACAATATTCAATAAAGGTCTTCTCACTTTTGGGAAGAACTCCAATTAATATTATCTCTCTCTCTCTCTCGTGACTGTGGTCCCAAATTCGTACTGCGCGAATGAGAGACATCTTCACCGCGGAGCGCCGTCGCGCTGCGGGATTCGGATCCAGGAGCTCTACTTCTGCAACTACTACTGGATCGGGGAAGCTAGAGTCATCGTCAGGCACCGGCCGTGTCTAACTCCCCGCGAGGTGTCACACTTGAGGCACTCAAGTCGTTGAGCCATAGGAGCGCAAGGACTTCATCACGACCTTGAGGTCGGCTTCGGCTCGTCTACATCAACCACGCTCTCTTGAGCGTTGACAACGCTTTCGGTCTTCAAGGGTAAGTTCGCGAAAATCCCCTCCTGTTACTGTATTACTAATAGATAGGTCCTAGCAGCATCAGGGGTTCAGGGGCGTAGGTAAAATTTTATTGTTTTCATACGCAGAATACCTACAGTGGTATCAGAGCTAGATCTATACGTAGTAATGCTAGTACGGGTAGAACACACGAGATGTAGCGTGTGGGCGTTGATCTTTTAGTTGTTACCCTCCCACGTGTACTTGTATAAGCCATAGTAATGCTTGATGAAGCGGCCCCGAACCAACTTTACGCGTTCATTCGCGAGACTGGTCCGCGCTTGACATACGGCTTGTACCGTATAAAGTGGCTTAGGGGGTGTCTGTCTCTCTCGCATTAGTTGGTATGCCATTTACAACGGAGGGCCCCGAAATGGGTGTAGTAGAGACAACTACTTGATCAGCGTTGTGCTGAAAGTTCGTAGGTAAGAAGGGTTCTTGTGCGAAAGCCCATTCAGCCACGTAAAACATGCAAAGATAAAGTAGAGGCGTCTAACTTTGTTTTGTAGGGGGAGTTACTTTGTGATATGGTTGTGGCAAAGGTAAAGTGATTACCTTTTGTTACGTAGTAGTATATAGTCACGGAGGTGACGGACTACCACACCGGAAAGACACCGGTACCCTGGTGTCTACGGCGCCAAAACCCTGGCGCCGGAATCCAGTGACGGCGGATGGAGATCACGACGTGAAGGACCATATCACATCGCATTTACATTCAATGTTATTGTTTGTATATCTTATTGTATGCTAGTATTAGATACTCGACGGTAGCCTAATAAGATGATCCCTGTCAAAATTACCAATGATTGCATTCGCCCTTAGTGTGCACCACCAAGAAAGTTCTTCATCGCATTTACATTCAATGTTATTGTTTGTATATCTTATTGTGTGCTAGTATTAGATACTCGACGGTAGCCTAATAAGATGATCCCTGTTAAAATTACCAATGATTGCATTCCCCCTTAGTGTGGACCACCAAGAAAGTTCTTCGGTATGAGGCATGCCATGATGATCGGGTGTCAGACATATCTACGTTTGCATACAGTAGGTGTAAGCCATGTTGTACAGAGAATACACTAAGGTTGAGTTGGTGAGCCTAGCATGTACAGACATGGCCTCGGAACACGGATGGTCAAAAGATCGAGCACGAGTCGCATGAATGATGTGATCGACGTTTAGCGTCCACCCTTGAACCCACATTGATGGCCGTGATGATCGGGGGAGATGTGGCTGATAGGGGTCGTGTTATCACTAGTAACCCTTCTGGGGATAGGTGTTTCTGAGTGGAGTTATTATTAAATTATTAATTATAAAATTAGTCTAAATTCCCTTTTTCAATTATAAATGTAGAAATGGTTCTCCCCGAGATTACCTTCCCTATTGACAATTGGTTAAAAGGAGAAAAGCTCAAGTTAGATGGATCCAACTTTTCTGCATGGGTCATGCGCCTTTATGATCTCCTTGGTGAGAACAAAGTGGCTGATTACATGCTCTACGAGATGTACTTGGAGCCACCCTATACTCATGAGACCCAGGAGCAGCGGGATGTCCGCTGCTGTCGTCGTGTGATGGCCACATTCATATTAGTGACTATGCGCCTCAGGATGGAAGATGGGCTATGGCTGATTGTGGGAAGTTTTAATCCCCGAACGGTTATGGCACATCTGAGATCGCATTTTGTGGAACAAGTGCGCATATGGGAGTATGAGCTGATGGGGGACTTCCTCTCCATAAAGATGGAGAAGGGCTCCTCACTGGACGATCACTTGTTGAGCATATATGATGCATACATGAGTCTGGCATACTTTTTGGACAACTGGTTTGCAAGCTCTTTTGCAATAGGAGTTGTGATGCGGTTGCTGCCACCAACCTTCCAAGCACAAGTCAGGATTTGCATTATGAGAGGCGACGCCAAAACACAGGATTTCCACGAGTTCATATCACATTTCAGAGATGTGGTGGTTGAACCTGATGTCGCTGAGGTCATCAATGACAAAGGTATATATTTGATATACAAATTTATAAATGTTATAATCTTGCAAACACATTTGCAGTGTTAAGTATATTTGATACTTGTTCTGTTTTGTTGAAAACAGGTCCTTCTGCATGAGAGGTGCTTGCTGGAGAGGAGGTGACGTTGCGTGTTGATGGCGAGCATGATGATGATGGCCGACGACACTCTCCCTTGACATTTATCATTTATTTTATATTTTGGATAGTTATTGTAATCCAAAGATTGTGAACTTCTTTAGTGGGTCTCACACTTTGTGAGACGGTTATTCATATCAGTTTGTAACAAACAGTTGTTCTACTATTATGAATGATTTTTATTTCTGTTCATATCTTGCTTGATTATATGTGAATTATACTTGTTGTTTGAAACTAATTGATAATACATGAACATTTGTAAAATATTGAAATGCTTTAAAAATACCCAACTTAATGATATGTTCATTAATGAATGAAACCATTGTTTAAATTCAAAGTTATATGATAATATGTGAAAGTCATTTGATTCCTTATCACATATAAATCATGCCTAAGTTCGGCAAAAATAACTTGAACACCATGTATTACTTGAATACAAAGTGAATTGTTGAAATTAAATACATACTCGATGTATTGTGTTTTAACCAAAAAATGGTAATTATCATTATATGATTGTTTAAATGTGTAAAGTAGTTTACCAAAGGAAACATGAATATGAAATTATTTGATTTGATCAAAGTGTTTCATCAACAAAGGGTATTAAAGATAAAAGAGAATGTAATTACTATGATTTGATCAATAGTAATCAAATTCGACTTTATAAGAATGGCATAAAGAAATTGTGAAATGCAAAGCGTTTTGAAACGTCAAAATGCAAAGCATCACCGTGTGATATTGGATATCAAAATGGGTGAATAGATGGCGCCAAATAATTTGTTGTAGTGTAGATGTAGAGACCATTAGTTAGAAATAGTTAGCACTCAATTAGAAAATATAGTGAACCATCTGGATTCGTAAAAGTTTTGGGGTTATTTGATATAACCAAAACGGTAGCGAATAAGTCCTTGTAGGGTATTCATTGGAAACTTTGAATACGAAATCCATAGCTAAAACCAAAAGGAAAGCAAAACTTGTATTGCTTGGATTTTGGTACATTTTAGGAAGTTCACATTCAGTGATACTTAATTATGGAGCAATTGGAAGATAGTGAAAAACATGATGAGGATTCAAACCCCTGCATTAGAGTGTTGAGAAGCGCAACGGACAACGTTCCTGAACGATTCTCTTCACAAAGGAAAGAATCAATGATAATGATAATTGTGTTTCTCCCCACTAGTGTTTTCACTACATGAAGTAGGATTCAAAATGTAACCCATAACTTGTATGGAGACATTTGTGAGTCAATTGTCATGATTCTTGGAATATGACATACCTATGAACTACTAAGGAAATAATGGTAAACTAGAATTATGAGAAATCTTAGAAGCAAAATTCCCTTGATATTAGAAAGCAATTCGTTGCTGAATCTCACAAGTAAAAGGAGTTACTTGGAATTTTCCCAAATGACTTCAAATCCATAGTGGAAAAGGGGGTGAATGACAAAAGCACAATTTTTCAAGTATTGGACGAATTCAAATGAATTTGATTCATGTGTGCTAAATGTCTAGTGGATTTAAAACTAGTAATAGTACTAGTATCTCATAGTAAATCTCCAAGTTTGATATTTGATCAAAGGATTTGATGTTGTTCAAAATAAAGAGTAAATATGCAATTTGCATAAAATTGAGTGGGAGCTATGAAAGTCTTCGTAAAACAATATGTGTATGACATATTTTTGAGTGGGAGCAATATAAGTCTCAGAGTCAAATATGTAGGAACATAGTTTGAGTAAGAGTACTGACTCATACCCAAATATGTTGGGAACATATTTTGAGTGGGAGCTTATAGAAGTGATTCTTAAGTGTGTTAAGAATAAAAGGGCAAGTACCGATAAATAATTATTTATAAGGGGTAGAAGTTGATAATAAGTGTATTATGTAGTATTCCTTAAGGGATTCTGAAAAGGGTTTCATAATAGAAGTTAATTAAGGAATTGGTCCTTAATAACCAAATTAGGAATAGTATTAAGTTTAACATCAATGGTTCAGAGAAAGAATAGGATGATCATCATCCACTATGTTAAGACATAGGTTCTATCTTAGAAAACCTTGATGATAACTTAACATAATATTTGATCCAATAAGGAACATTTAAAAGTGATTAAGTTTGAATCACGGAACGTTGAGCTAAGTTTGTCTGCAGTGTCTAATAGAGAATTGTAGACATATTTTCCAAATCCATAAAGGATGACATATCTTAAAGCATAAAGGGTTATGTTATAAGAGAATATGTTGGAAACTCCTATAATACCGATTAAAGTCAAGTAGGAAGCGAGGTGAACAAAAACATTGAAAGTTACACAGAGTGCACTAGTGTTTCAATAATTACATTTATAATAATAGATAAGGGTACCATCTAAAGTATTGTATAATGTTATGGCGGGGCTAGTTCACTTTTAACATAGAATGATGTGTCCCAGGGCACGGTGCCCATGAGAAAGCCCTCAAGGTTGATCTAAACTCACTATAGGCTCCTGGAATCAGGCCTCGTTCTACTGCGATAGCAACGATGCATACACACAGATGTTATCATGTGATGATAAAGTATTAATGTCAATCAAGGTGACATTAGTAAGTTGCAAAGGATTTGGGACTGTAGAGTACCGACCCAAGACTCAACCTCCTCCATGAGCAAGCATGTTTAGGGTACCGGATATGGTGCCAATGATTAAGAACAAATGCAGCTAGTGTATTTGTACTCTAGTGCAAGTGGGAGACTGTTGGAAATATGCCCTAGAGACAAATAGTTATAAGGACTATTATCATATTTTGTATAGTTTATAATTAAGTTTTATATCATTCTATAACTGTATTGAGTGGAAACATCAATACACGTGTGATATATAAACAACCAGGGGTTGAGAAACTCTAGTCACTGGTTCATTGGTCAATAGATGATCAAGTTTCATGATCATGTGGCATTAATGCCAGTTGGAAATGAAGTCAACTCATTCTAAGAATGATATGACGAACCAATACACAACCTAAACGAAGTTCAATTTACGATGATTAGAAATGGATCCTCGTAGACTATTCCTTAGACCGTGAGGCTATATCAATCACTGTCTCCCGAGAGTGCTTAGATAGCATCAAGCGCAACTTGGTAATACAGTGGTTATAAAGGTGTGTTCAGGTACTCGGAGGAAACCATAGAGGCAATATATGTCAAGAGCGGAATTTTGTCCGTCCATGTGACGGGAAGATACTCAAGGGCCCACTCAGAGAAGTTATATCCAATAGTTGCGCAGCGTGTGATTTGATCACATGATATCACTTGTCGGAACGAGTCAAGTAACATTGTTCGGTAACGAGATTGAACACGACATGGTGATGTCATTTATCAGATCTTGGGCAATGCAAGTATTGGGAGACAAAGGGAATAAGACACGACTGTCCCGGTTCAAACGACAAAAGATCTTCGTAGAACGCACAGGGGTCACATGGACATCCAGGTCCCTCTGTCGATCATTGGTGCGGGAGTGTCCCGACCATGTTTGGATTGTTCCCGAACCATGGGGTATCACGCTTAAGGGTTTGATGATGCTTAGAGAGTGTTTATAGGATCGGAGGAATAGTAGAGAGAAAACCGGAAGGGTTTCGGTAAGTCCGGAGGATGTCCGGAGTGGAGGTGGAAGGCGTTCCATAGCAACGGAGATTGAATAATATATGAATGAATGTTAAATATTGATTTAATCCTTTATTCATAATTATTTAATAAAAGATAAATTCAATTAAAAGGTCAAAAGGCTTAATGGGCCAATTCCCGGAGGGGAGAGGGGCCATTAGGGAATGGTGAGAGGGGGTGGCCGGCGCCCTAGTGGGTCATCCCCCCATCCCCCCCCCCCCCCCCCGTGCGGGGCCCATGGGGGTGATCGGCGGTGCCACTCCTCCCCCTCTGCTCTCCTTTAGTCCCACCCCAGGACTTTGAGGGAGGTAGTACATCTTTTTTCCCTATATATAGTGGGGGTATTTGGCCAGATAAATACACACAATATTCAATAAAGGTCTTCTCACTTTTGGGAAGACCTCTAGTTGATATTCTCTCTCTCTCTCTCTCTCTCTCTCTCTCTCTCGTGACCGTGGTCCTAAGTTTGGAATGCGCGAACGAGAGACATCTTCACCGCGGAGTGCCGTCATGCTACGTGATTCAGATCCAGGAGCTCTACTTACGCAACTGCTACTGGATCGGGGATGCGGGACTCATCGTCAGGCACCGGACGTGTGTAACTCCCTACAAGGTGTCACACTTGAGGCGCTCAAGTCGTTGAGCCACAGGAGCGCAAGGACTTCATCACGACCTTGAGGTCGGCTTCGGCTCGTCTACATCAACCACGCTCTCCTGAGTGTTGACAACGCTTTTCGATCTTCAAGGGTAAGTTCATGAAAAGCCCCTCCTGTTACTGTATTACTAATAGATAGGTCCTGGCAGCATCAGGGGTTCAGGGGCATTGGGTAAAATTTTATTGTTTTCATGCGCGGAACCCCTACAATATCCCCACAAGAAAGAACATGGAGATCGAAACTCGTCCCAAAGCTAGAGTGGACAGAATGTTGGAAAGAAGAGACCACACTCTTGAGAATGTTCTTGGTGATCTAAGGAGTGGTATGTCTACTCGAGCTCATTTGAAGCATTTTGGTGAGCATCAAGCTCATATATCCATGTTGGAGCCAAAGAAAATATGGGAAGCTCTTGAAGATATTCAAGAAATGGATATTCAAGAACAAGCAATATGAACATGGTATTGTTGTGAGGAACAAGGCAAGATTGGTAGCACCAAGGAGTGCCGCAATGTTATTGGCACTAAATGGATATTCAAGAACAAGCAATATGAACATGGTATTGTTGTGAGGAACAAGGCAAGATTGGTAGCACAAGGGTTCTCTCAAATTGAAGGCACTGATTATGGAGAGACTTATGCTCCTGTGGCTTTCCCTGAGTCCATCCGTATCCTTCTTGCATATGCTACACATCATAATTTTAAATTACAACAAATGTATATGGAAAGTGCTTTTCTAAATGGTCTGTTGCAGGAGTTGGTTTATGTCAAGCAACCCCCAGGATTCGAGGATCCCAACTTTCCAAACCACGTATACAAGCTTGATAAGGAGCTCTATGGGCTTAAACAAGCTCCACGCACGTGGTATGAGAACCCTAGAGAGTTATTGTTAGACCGTGGGTTTGAAGTTGGTAAAACTGATCCCACTCTTTTTAATAAGAGAGTCAACGGGGAGCTTTTCGTTTTCCAAATATAAGTTGATGATATTATCTTTGGGTTGTCTAACAAAGCATTTAATGATGAATTCTCGAAGCTTATGAATGATAGGTTCATGATGTCTACGATGGGGGAGCTTAGGGTATTCCTTGGTTTTGAGATCAAGCAAGTAAGAGGAGGAACCTTATTCAACCAAGCCAAGTATACTCAAGACATGCACAAGAGGTTCAATATGAAAGAACTAAATGTATCCCCTACTCCCATGGCAACCAAGACTCATCTTGAACTAAATCTAAATGGTAAAGATGTGGATCAAAAGGTATACCGGTCCATGATTGGTTCTTTGCTTTACCTTTGTGCATATAGACCTGACATTGTGTTAAGTGTAGGAGTATGTGCATGATATCAAGCGGCTCCTAAAGAAAGTCACTTTATGGCAGTCAAAAGAATCTTTTGATATTTTGTTCATACCCCAAACTATGGTATATGGTATTCTAGGGGTTCAACATTCTCTCTTTGTGGATACACTGATTAGGATTGGTATGGTGATAAGGATGATAGAACATCAACCTCTAGGGATTGCCGGTTCCTTGGTAGGTCCTTGGTGTGTTGGTCTTCTAAAAAGCAAAACTGTATATCTCTCTCCGCCGCCGCCGAGGCTGAGTATGTGGCAGCTGCTAGTGCATGGACCCAATTGTTATGGATGATGAAAACTTTAAAGGAATATGTGTCCATTGTGACAAAGTGCCCATTTTATGTGATAATGAAAGTGCTATCAAGATTACCTACAATCTATTGGATCATACAAGAATAAAGCATATTGAGATTCGTCATCATTTCATTAGAGATCGTGTTTCCCGAGGAGATATTGAGCTATCCTATGTGTCAACCAAAGACCAACTTGCAGATATATTCATGAAGCCACTTGATGAAGCAAGGTTTTGCTATTTGAGGAATGAGCTAAATATCATAGATTCAAGAAGTTTGACTTGATCATCTTACATACTCACCTATGACTTGATCATTGTGTGGTTTAGATGCAGGCATGGAGATAGGGGGAGTGCGGTCCTAATCCATTGGGCTATCCCTCCCCGCATAAGGCCAAAATTAAGAAAATCAATTATCATTAGTATCATTCTTATTCATATGAAAGCTTCATTGAAGTAGTGGCTATGAAACCAAGGATAATTCTTTGTGGTGTCATACCTCACACTCTTACATGGTGACCTCGTCCACCGCCCTCTTTGTCATGAAGAATTCATTCTTGGTTCAATTAAGTTGGAGTTTCACTTGACCTTTAAGTTGGATTTCATTGCCTACTTGGTTCTTCATAGTTTGGAATCTAAACCTAAGCTTATTACTCTCCCCTAAACACATTCTATCTATCATATATGTCCAAACATTGAATCTGGCTGTTTTTGGTCGAAGAGGGCCGGAGATTCCAGTGTGCAAACACCGGAATCTCTGGTTAGTCCGGAGTTTATGGTCTGTAGGACTGGAGTCTCCAGTCTAGGATGGTTTTCGCCAGGGACTAAAGGGAGCTGGGGTGAAAGAGTTACACAGGACTCTATCTTCCACCCCCGACTCCCACCCTCACACTCGTCACCTCCTCCTCCAAAACCGCCGCCCGGAGGCCACTTTGCCACTAGGATTCGATGTGTCGCCGGACAACTCCACCCTCTCCACCCCTAGGACATTTCCCACCGGTGGAATCACTCCAATGGATAGATGTGGTACTCTTCTTCTCACCATGAACCTAGGGTTCATCCCTTCGTTTGTTTTGAGTATTGTACGGATTTGGCCTGCTAAGACCACATGTTTGCATGCACTCTATCACATTAGTCTCATTCCCATGCCCGATCTGCTAGAATCAAGCCTCTAGCAGCATCCTTGTGCAACCCGAAATCTCCAGACTAGAGATTCTGGTTCGTCAGACCGGAGACTCCGGCCCAGGATGGATACTCCGGTCCATCTGACCGAAAACTCCGGTCCAGGCCGGAGATTTCGTTGTTGCATGCTGGAGACTCCTGTGTTTATTGCTTCTAGCACATCTTGCAAAGTTTTGAGGGCATTGTTTTTATCTTCGGGACATATTTGCTTACCTTTATGCTATCCATATCTCTATATATTCATAGGTGGCTCTAGTTCTTGTCGTGGTCGCACCAAAGACAAGTCCAAAAGAGCGGACCCATAGTTTGATGAATAGGCTAGACAATATGTGATTCCTCCATCTAACTGTAGGCAGCTAGCTAGAGATGCTGAATATATGAGAAGGAATAATGAGCGCATTGAGGAAGAGAACCGTGCCAAAAGGGAAAAGTATGACCACTAGCAGTCTCTTGCTCACATGTCCAAGAAATAGTACCACGAGATGCGCAAGACAAGGTTCTATGACTTGCAAAAAACCAGTGATGACCCATGCTATTGGAGGAAGGAGCAGAAAGTGTTCATGAAAGATATCTATCGTAAGCTCACCAAGTCCCCTGTGTATACACAACGGTATATGGACTTCCCTTACATGCATGCCAATGATTACTTCACAGATGCTCTTTGGGTCACTGGGAAACCGGGGCTGCACAATCTTATGGAGCTACATGAGGACTACAATGTTGCCTTGGTGTAGCAATTCTATGCCATAGTTGTGTTTGACCATGATGAGGCTAGGATCATGACCTGGATGATAGGTGACTTTTGTTGCACTGCTACCTTCTATGACTTTGCCCATGTCATTCGCTAGACTTTCAGTGGTGTGTCTGTACCAGTTGGCCACCATATGCATGATGCTGCTCTTGGTGAGCAGAAAAACAATCTAGCACCTCTTTATGGGAAAGTTGGCATCGTTGGGGAGTCCAAGGGACTCAAGCCCCTGTACAATCTACTGTTGAGGATATTTTGCCACACCATTTCCCCAAGTGTTGGAAATGATGATGCTATTAGGTGTGGGTTGGTCAACTTGCTCCACCATACTCACAAGGTGGTTAATGTTGGGCCTACGACTGATGGATTCACCGTTGACATTATGGATTTCATTTTTTAGGAGATGCACCATGCTATTCTCTTCAAGAAATCTCCTCCATATGTTTCTCTTGTGATGAGGATTATTAATACTCAAGCCCATGGTTCGCCCCTCGCCCTTCCACCCAACCTTTAGGCACATGTAGTTGTGGCTCTTGAGAACAAAGGGAAAATGGGTCCAGCTCCTAGGCAGTCGTTTGAGAGTGAGGATGATGAGATTTCTGAGGCTGAGCAGGCCCCCACTCCTCCAATGGGCTCTGAGGAAGAATGCCTCCAATGCTCCCATGGCTCCTGTCACACGTGAGTTTGTTTAGGAAAAAGTCAAGAAGGCGTATTTATAGGAGAAGACACTTTGCTGCATGAATGTGGACATCCGTAAGGGACAACATGACTCCTACAAGAGAAACCGCAGAATTGAGAAGATCCTCAAGGAAATCAAGGCTCAAGGAGAAGAAGAAGAGGAAGGGGAGTCTGAATACAATGAAGAACATGGGACTGAACCATCTGTAGAGTCAGATCACACACTCTCCTTTGGTGCCTAGAATGCCACGAATGATAGCTTAGTTGATTGGCAGACATTCTCTGAGGTCACATCTGGTTTTGCTTCTCAGGGTACTTCCTCCTCTCACCTTCATGGCAAAGGCCCCCAGACTCCTGTTGCTGCTGATGACTATGATGAGGATGAGGATGAGGATGACGACGACGATGACTCCGAGTGATTTCATTTGGGGCGATAGTGTGGTCCTTTTCCTTTTTGGCATTTCTATGCCAAAGGCGGAGAAGCCATCTATTAGGGTCCGGGGTTTTGCATGGGATGGGCATTAGCATAGGCTGCTTCTTATTTTCTTATGCCCGTGTATCTTAAATTTCAAACATTTGCATTTTCTCTATTTGGTTCTTGTGTGAGACTATCCGTTACGCATGGATATGCTATGCCTAGTTATTATTGTAATGGTAAAGGTAAAGGCTTAGGTGAAATTCTATGTGTTATGTAGGCCTTTACTCCCTATGTTCCTGACATGAATTGTATTACATGTATATCTTGTTGCACATCATCAACGGGAGCTTAGCTATGTTCTTTAAAATTTTCATGCAAAACTTCTTGTTGTCATCGAACACCAAAAAGGGGGAGATTGAAAGGACATTTATTATCCAAATCTATTTTGGTGTTCGTTAACAACATGAGGATCATCTTACTGTGTGTTAAAGTCCACAAGCCAATCTAATGAAAAGAGAAAAGGCCATAACATAGTGGGAAAATCCCTAAATAAAATCCCTAAAGAGTCTCCGGTGTCCCCCGGACCGGAGTTCCTGCCAAATCCCCAGAGTGAGCGACAAGACTAGGCCCAAGTCAGTCAGATAAGCGGTCCGGAGATGGATGGGAGATGGGCCGGAATCTCCGGTGTAGACTGGAGTTTCCGGTGTGCAAACCGGAGTCTCCGGTGTGGAAAGTAACCAACTGGCAAAAAATGGTCAGAAATTAGTGGGCCTATAAATAGGGGACTTCATCCCCTACTTCAAGTTGCTCATCCCAGAAAAGAAAGAACACATCATTAGAGCCACCAAAACTCCAAGATCTCTTCATCCAACCACCCAAAGTTGCTGATATTTGGGGAATCGAAGGAGGAGGCCTTGATCTACAGCTTCACTAAGAGAGATCTTCATTTCCCCATCATTCACTTGAGGACCCCTTTCTCTAGGGTTTCATTGGAAACCCTAGGCCTTGTTTTGGTTCTTACAAGCATGTCTTTGATTGTTGTGATAGCTTGCTTGGATTAGGGAGCCTACAATTAAGTTGTGGATGTGTGCCTAGAACTTGTTGTATGGGTGTCGGCTACCTCCTTGAAGGTTGCCGATATAGTGGAGGCGTGAATCGATCCCTTTGGGGTGAGGTTCACCGGAGAACAAGGGAGGCCTCTCGTGGCGTTGCAGGTTTGATACCACCCCTTCTCCAAACCCAGACGTACTTCCCCTCAAAAGGAAGGAACTGGGGGAAATAATCCTTGTGTCTCCACGTGGTTCATTTCGGTTATTTATATCCTTTACCGCACCTTACTTTTATCTTGCTCTTTCTTAGTTAGTTGTGCTAGTGTGACATATAGGTAAATTCACCTTAGTTGCATATCTAGAGAATTTACCTTTTGTGTCAAACCCTAATTTGAAAAACAGGTAAATTAAAGGAGCACCTATTCACCCCCCCCCCCCCCCTCTAGGTGCCCATACTATCCTTTCACTTGTACCCTTCCCATATCCTCACTTGGGCCCTCCAAGAAATCACCTTTACAACCGTCCTTGACCGTGGACATGGCTATTTGAATAGATTATACTCTATAGAGTTTGTTCTCTTTCCCCACAAGAATCAATACATCCACCGGGATTCAACCACATCCTGTTATAGGCGGTACACGGTGTTCGGATAATCAAACATAACCTTTCATTTGTCGACCCTAGCAATTACACCTTTTCATCTAGGTTTTCTCTCCCTAGAATGAGTATCAAATGGTGTCTCACCCTAGAATGAGTATCAAATAGGGAATCCTGGATTAGCCTATCATGTATACTGCTCCCTTCCACACTTCATAAACTGCACCGTCTCTGGGAGACCCATTGTTTCTTCTCGGGTTGTTCAACCACTGGTCCACCCCAGGCCATGGCCCTTATGTTGGGTGGAGGGGATTCTGGTAATTTATTCCTTATATAGTACGAGCTGCCCATGCAGGAAAACAAACAACGAGGTAAGACCCATCTCGCAAGGATAATGTGGTTGCAAGGGTAAGTTGTTCTAGTTAAGGGGTAAAACATCCCTTCTACTTCTCAAGTCCATCATTTTCACTTCTCAACTTCACCTTTTATTCTTTGAAAACATCCACATGTAAATGATGCCCTTCCCAAGTGTTTTACCAAAACGTTTCTAAACCATTTGTTGTAGGGTAATCCCCAAAACAGTTTTGTTTCAAGACCCGAGGTTTCCAATGAGGTAAGATGCTAACCATCACTCTCGATGTAAGGAATATGGTAGGTATTATCGAGGTGGGTGTCTGGTGGAACACCAAGTCATAACTTGGAGGGGCCAAGTTATTAGCGCAATATTGGTAAAACAAAACATGCAGGTAGTAATGCACTTTACAAAGAAGATATAAAATAGGTATATAAAGAGGAGTAAGACAAGTATCTAAATTTAGGAAAGGTGGCTTGCCTATGGTCAGCAATATGTCCTTGGACTTCTTCTGAGAAAACCAATAATAATAAGATGATCCCTTCTTCTCGACGTCAACACAATCGCAACTATCGCCGTCATAGATAATACATGCAAACATGCAGGATATGACAATCAACACAAATCAATCAACACCATTAAAATAAAGCAAGCAATTTGGCAAGCATCACTGCACTTCAGTAGGTTTTCAGATATTGAATTTAGGGCAATTGGAATTACCTTATTTGCATTTATGAAACTTCTATGATTCAAGTGTGAAATACTACTTAAATAAGTGGATTTATACCCAGGATAGGTTCTGCATGATACCAATATACAAAAATGATATCAATATATAGGTATTGAAATAACAAATCCACTAGAAGTGGTTTCATTATTTTATCAATTTTCTTTAGTTAGTTATGAATTTTCTAGTGAGATAACCCCTTCTTTTGGCAGTTAATTCACCAGAAAATATATGTAAGTCAAAATATTAGTTCCTCTTAATGTTAATAAGATATTTAGGTACTGATTGACTAAGAGCTGGTTTCATATCAAAATATTTACCAGAATGCCTTTGGAAAAATCCTAAAGTCAGTTTGGCGAGCATTTTGTCTTTTCCACAAAATTAAATCTAAAGGTTCTTTTGGTATGAAACAAAGGACACAGGGTAGGTATTACAATTACATTTCCATAGAAATTGTTTTCACCATTTTTAGAGTTGCAGAACTCATGAAATGATTTATCTAGTGAAACAACCCTACACAGAATGGTTTAATTCACTATAAATCACTAGAAGCTCATTAAATTATGAACTCCTAGTATTGGGTATATCCTGTAGTGCATGTGTAATGGAAGTTAGAATCAGGTCAAAACAATTTATATGTTGACCTAGTGTATTTTCTAAAGGAAAATCTTTTGTTATTTTTGCTATAGTGAAACCACTAGGCTTTTTGGAGTGGGGTCAAGTTGACATGCAAGGTATCACATATACCTCATGGTATCAAGTGGTTTTATCCCATTTGGATTTACCAAACTCCCTGGAATAATTATTAGTGAAATGGACCTATTTAGCCACTTAAATTACTAGGAAATCTCTTTTTAAAATTTGGATAAGAGGCTAGCTCTACATGTTGGAGAAAACATGCATGTACACATACAAATTTAGATCTAGGCATTGGAAACAATTTTCAGTTTTTTTTCAATTTAAACCAAACAACAACCTAACAGATCCGAAAATAAGAGGATTAAAAGAAAAAGGAAAGGGGCTGCTGCGGGCTAGATCCGCATGGGCGTGGGCTGCACAGAGCCGGGTTGGCCCATCTTTCCGCTAGTGTGCGCGCAAGCGGTGCGGTTTAAACTGTGGCCACGGGGCCCGCTGGTCAGCAAGAGAAGGAGTCTGAAGCAGTATCGAGCGATGATGGCTCCCAGATCTATTAGAGATCGATGGTCCACCGTCGTCATCTTCCCGTGACAGAGCCCCGTCAACAGAAACCCTAGGGAGGTTCGAAGAGGAGCAGGGAGCTCACTCGAGGGCTCGGGAGGCGACGTAGAGGCGCGGAGACGATGTGGTCAACAACGGCGAACAAAACAAGGTGCGACATATGGTGTTTAACGCCAGGATCGAGCTAGCGCAACTACGACCACGGTGGCCGCTTTGGAGCTCGATGGCGATGGCGGTTGGGGCGTTCTAGAGCAACAGAGAGGGTAGGGTGAGATGTAGGAGGTCATGGGGAGCATATTGAGGCTACATGAAGAGAGAGAAAAGTAGGAACTCGACCTCACGTCATAGATCTAGAGAATGGTCGAGGGTGGAGCTGCTTCTTCTCTAGGGCGAGGCATACCTTGAGGAGGGATTTGGAGCTCAGGGAGGGTGAGTGAGAGTGGGAGGAAACAAAGGGGGTGGAGGAGAGGACTAGGTACGGCTTTGGACTTTTATCTCGAGACGGTGCGGCTCATGGTGGACAAGGTCCATGGAGGAGATGAGGGAGGAGGCATGGCTCCTGGTTGATCGAGCAGGGCAGTGGGAGCTCGGGTCGAGGGTGCAGGAAGACATGGAGGGGTTGTGGAGTAGTGTGTCGCAAGCTTCCTCTCCTCATTATTTATGTGGCCATGAAAAAGAAATGGAGGGGTGAGGGAAGCCAGGGTAGCAATTGGGGGAGAGGGGTGGTGTGGGACCTAGAGCTCTACCAGAGTGTTCCCTAGTGGATGTTATGGTAGTGATGGAGAAGATAGGACAAGATTTAAAGAAAGGGTCATAATATCTCTTCTCTCCTTCTAAAATAGGCATGTTGATAAGATTGGCAGAAACGGACTATTTTCCTGCCTGCAAAACCATCAAGGACTAGTGGGTCCAAAAATGATGTTGTCAAGGGCAAGAGTGTGATTTGGAAGTAATCATGATGGTATACAAGATGGTTCAAGTGCATTTCCATAAATGCATAAGGGTTAATATAGGTAGAGGCCTAAAGATGGGATGTTGTTAACAGTTTCTGACTTTGTCAATTTTTGTTTGTTTTGGGTTTTAGACTAGGGTACAAGATCTAGTGGTTTTTATGGGATGCAAGGTTCCAAACTCATCATCAAGTGGATGTTTTTGAAGAGTAAGTGAAGTAGAAGGGATCCATGGATGGAGTTGGTCTCCACTGCCTTGCAAACTCGAAAATAGATGTGGCCCCAAATGGGACCTGATAAGGAGAAACAAATGATTTATTTAATTAGGTGATAAAGGGAAGCTTGGGTATCTAGGTGTATGAGTTCCTAGGTCAATATAAAGGGTTGGTGATGGTAAGGCGCATCAAGGAGGATATGATAAGGTAGACTCCTTGCCTAAGGATCAGACTGAGGGTGTTAACTTAGGATTTATAAGAGGGTGTGAAAAGGAAAAGAGGGAGGTAGTCCCCCTACTAAGGTTTTGATGTTGTGGTCTTCCAGAGAGTTAGGGTGAGATATGATTGGGGCCATTCTATCCTTATCTTGCTTTACAAGAGTTTGTTAAAGGTGCATGGTTAAAGGAGAGGTGTTGGGGGCTTATCCAACTGAGAGGTTTTGAGAAGGAATGGATTTCAAACAACACCTTCAAGTGGAGGGTGTATTGATGTCTAAGTGGTTTACTCTAGGGTGAGCTCCTAGGGTAGCTCACTCTAACTCTTAAGCAAGCAAGTCAAACAGCAGATTAAGGAAATTCATCTTAACAAGCAGGTCAAAGCAATTCAAACAAAGTATCTCAAGACTACTACTATGAACACCATCAAGCCTAGCTTGAGGTACAGAGTAGTATTTTGAAGGGTTTAAGTTTTGAAAAAGGTGAAAGTCCGTTGGTAGTTCTACCAAGAGTGGAAGTCAATAGTTTTATCAAAGACTTTTGGAAAGACTAGGGGTAAGGTTATTTAGAAGTTCTGTCTTGAAAACATAAGGAGATGATATCATATAGATCTCGATAACTTTATCAATAGAAGGTACTAAAACATTTGTTGTTACAAAGGTATATTGGCTCCTGTTTTAAAATGCCAGAACATTTGAGAATATGTAAAATAAGACAAGACATATCTTTTTCTAAATAGCTTTTGTCAACTGAGGGTAGGTAAGCGAAGTATCTTACTACTAAACAATCAGAAGCATAAATATAATCAAGCAACAACTGCTTCACCAATAAGCAAGAGTTTTTGTTCCCCTTAATTTTTGCACTTTGGACAACTAAACAAGGTTGCTGGAAGTGGGATGTTACACGTATGGTTGGAGCTTTATCGAAGGGGGATCCGCCAGCGATCCTAGAGCATAGGAATCTATGGTGGCACTTGGATTAGTCAAATTAGGTTCTGGATTTGGCGCTAGGAGTGATAACGACTTCCTTCTAATCTACTTCGGCGGTGTCGACGTCGTCGTCGATCCGGAAACAGTGTGAGAGGGCGGTGGTAGGCATGGGTAGCGCGAGCGAGAGATATACCATCCATCATCCTCTTTGACCTAGAAGCTACGGCCTCGGTGGTGCACCTCCGGATCGCGGTAGGCAGTGCGCCAGACGCCACCAGTGGCCTGGAGGTGGGGATGTGCACGGGCTCGATGATAACGTGGAGAGGTAATGTTTATGTATATTTAGCTTGGCAGTTAATGGAGATTAATGAAAGAAACAGGATTGCGTCTCCGTCTTGGTAGGACGTGACGAAGCTCGACCAAAGAAATGACGTAGTAGGAATCGGCAGAAAACTGAACGCTGATATTCTTTTTAGATAGTAGAGATAGTACTCTAGGCTCATAGGTGCAAATACACCCATTATGAGAAAACATATTTTAAAATCTCGAAAAATTCGAAAACAAATTTGTACATCCGTAGTACTCTATCGCTTTAAAAAAAAGATGTCAGATATGTTAAAATTTAAATATATCTATATACTAAAACATGTAAAAAAATTCAAACTTACAACATCTTTTTGAGTAAGTACTATTCTTGCATTAATCGGTGTCCAAGACCAAGCCAGCCGTACATTAAGTACTTGTCAGAAGGCGCCTGGCTGGTACGGACCCAGTCCAAGACGGCCGCGTACGTACGTGCGTGCGTCCTGCACAGTCACATGCAGAGGAACCCGGTGCAAGCGAGAGAAAAAATGTCCGTTGAACAGTATGTATGCCAGTCTTACTTAGGCAGAGCTGGATAAGTCTGAAATGTTGAAGCATCGCATTTTCAAAGATGACTGCGCCGTGCAGGTTCCCATCTCACCCCTGCCCCAACTACTAGGTATACTATAAATACCATCTCCATCCATTCGAGAAACCAAAAGCACGATCAGCAAACAAAAAACAAAAACTACACAAATTCCAGCTTCAGTTACAGGGTCCCGCGCGCATAGAACTATAATTGTGGCTATTAATTTTAGCTGCAAATTTTAAGGTCTTGGATTTTGCAAAGATGGGTGATGCGAAATCCTCGTGGCCGGAGCTGTTGGGGGCGCCATTTGACGCGGCGAAGCTGAAGATCCTGACTGACCGTCCGGACGTGACTGTGATCGTGCTGCCTGTCGGCTCCAGCGTGAGCACCGACTTCGACAGCAAGCGCGTCCGCGTCTTCGTCCACGACTCCGGTGATGTCGCCAAGGTCCCCATTATCGGCTAAGCCAGCAAGCTCGACCACGGAGTGCGAGTGTCCTCGACATGATCCATGCTGTCGTGTGCGTTAGCCAAGGATATTATGCTCATACATATCTATATATTGTACATCAAATCATCAATTATGTTGTCTTCTCTACTGGAATAAAGTTTATTATTTGTGGTTCCAGACAAGGATCATTTGCTGTGTATTAAAATACTAGTAGTAGTTCGGAACTCAGATCCTATGTGACGTACTCTCTCCAATCCAATACTTCTAGAATTGTCATAAGTCAAAAATATATAATTAGATGAACTTTATTAAAAACGTAGCAACATTTATGATAATATATTTACACTAGAGTTAGTTCAAAAGTGTGACACTTATTTAGGATCGTAGGGAGTACAAACCTAGAACTACACTTACTTCAGAACACATGGAGTAACTCGCCTAGAATTGGTCAATGGTTAGAGCTACATGAAGATTACTACTTTCACTAATATAAAATTTCACTAATACAAAAGTCACAGCAGTGACGTGACAAAATCGACGTTTGCTAACGTCAGTGCCACAAATATACCGCCACTGGTAAGTATATATTACATGTAGCAAACACATCGTTGTAATTACCACTATTATAATGATAAGGTGCTACTGCCTTGTATGAATTCCCTTTATACGATAACACCATCCATACTACTTCTCAGGATAACTCTAACTTGGTGATAATGTTATTCCCAAGTCAATATCTATCACAGCCTATAAGATCATGTGGTTAAGATAAGATGGCTTCCTATAGTCACTATCCAACCTAAAGGTATTTCTTAAAGGGTGTTAATCCTAAGGTCAAAGTGTTTGCTCTCATACCAGATGCGGTGACCCAGCATACCACTGCATGTTGTACTACACAAGTCATTGACATAACACTGACGGAACACCATACTACAAATATTACATCTCTCGGAGTGGTACAATGCAAGTCCAAGGCATGACTATAGATTATAACATACTACATTACAAAAGATCCGAAAAACATCCTCGATACATTGAGGAAAGTATCTTTGCACAAAAAAACCAGAAATACCGATTCGAGGACGATTCTACGATGAAGTCTACTTCTAATATTTATTTGGTGTGTGTTTGTTGCTATAGCGATGCCTACAGATGTAAGTTCTAGTATCTAAGGATTTATCTATTGTCTAGTCTTTTTCTCCACTTTCATCGCATTTGATGTAGACATGGACTCCTTCTATTCCATCGGATATTTTCAGTTCTTCAAAGTAGTTCTCCACCTGATGTCATCATTGATTGTTCCAAGATCTAGCAGGGGGTTAATAAGGTACGGTTGAGTACGAGCATACGCAACAAGTTCATTAAAGAGGACTGATTGATACACTATCTACGGCCACAGACAATAGGTCGTAGACTATGCAGGTTTTTGTAAAAAAAATCTTCAAAGATTGCTTTTATTATGAAGATCTATGTCTGTCAGCCTTCATAGGTGATTAAAACTTTGTGAAGTTCCTTTCCTTCCGTGTTCACAGTTCCTTCCCAGAACAGGGGGTAACATGTCACAATTTTGTACACTCTACAGAGGTGCGTTGATTTACCCATGAGAGATCCTTATCCATGTTGCACAATCGAGCGACCAATCCCTTTGCACTTCCTTGGTATGAAGCATGGTATAAGGAACCAAGCCAACCACTGCCCTTCTTTGTGTCCCCACATACCCACTCTTTTGTAACGTGCAGACTAACGGTCTCCTCTGAAAGTAAGTGGTCTCTCCTACAGTTTTAAAGTCTGCCCGATGCAGTCCATCATAGACATTAGGAGCACACTCGTCCGGTTGAGTGAAGACATGGTCTCCAACTTGCGGAACCCTCACACAACCATTCTCAATCAAGTGTCCGTTGATATGCAAAACAAAGAAGATCTAGCTAATTTCCCTAGAACCATATAGATCTCATGGTTAACACATAATATATAGTGCAAGAATCACTGACGACATTGATTGTTAATCCTAGATGATACTTTGCTTGCAAATAGAACCTCCACCAACCACATATACCATACCATGGTTCCATTTGCCTGCCATGTTAGGTTACCACCACTCGGGCCGATAACCAATAAGTTATATTATTATGAAAATAATATTGTTCCCATACTTTTTGAAATGCAGGTGATAACATTAGTATATTGCAAATACTTGATAGAAAATGATCAAAGGACATGAGAACATATGAACTTGCCTTTTGACTACACGATTATGCAGTTAAGTTCTTTTATTCAGTATAACTCCAAAATCTGAAATAGCAACACTGGTGTAATGACCCAGGGATTTAAATAATAGGAAGGGTAGAAGTGTGACTTGATGTTTTGTATAACATGCATGTAGAAATTCAGGGTCAGTTTTGAAATTTCAGAATCTTGTTTGAATCTGGTTCTATTGAGGTTGTTTTTGCAACAAATGGTCACTAGGAATAGAAACCATATTCAACAATGAATTAAAATAATTGGAAAGAATTCAAATGGAGGGTTGACCTAGGTCAAACTTGAATTCAAAATTCATATCCTACACACATACAAGTCACTCAAATATGAATTCCAATATTACACTAATTCCAAATCTCAGAATAGTAATCACAAGTATTTGAAATTAAACATTCCATCAATCTGAAACATCATAATTCAAATTAAAGCACAGTTTAAATGAAACCAAATGGATCTTTATTCATATATATGAGTAAATGGTCTATTACAAATCAGTTACAAAAAGAGAAATAGAAACCTAAATACAAAATACATGAATCTAATCTAAAACCTATCTATCTTCTTATCCTTGTTGTCACTTCAACAATCTTCAACCTATGACCACAATCAACAAAGAAAAACAATGGTTATAAAATGTTGGTTTTGCCCTAAGGCAAAACCATTTGCTGTAAGCCTATGATCAAGGGTATAAGAGCTAGTCCTAAACTCTGAGCCTGAGTTTAATCAAACCAAGAAACAAAGACAGAAATAGGAAGTAGAATCTCCATAGTAAACCACTTGGAATCCAACATATTAGATAGTAGCATAGATCACTAATAGTTCACAGTGAACTGTTACAACACATTAGTAGAGCCAAGTCATCTAGGTAGTCATCTACCTAGGATTTTCAAATAGAACAAGTAGAGGAACTAAACCAATATAAATGATAACCATAATACAAAACTTTGGAGCAAAGGAAATTCCCAGTCTCAGGATTCTATCAAGAACAAGTAAAATTCCAGAAATATAAATCGTGAACTATGAAAATTATAAACAAATAGAAGTTATAGTAACCACAATACAAGATTATTGACCAAAGGATTTACCTAGGCTTTAAATTCTGGCAAGAACCCTAGAACAGTAGGAATTTAAAACATGATCAATGAGAAATGTAAACCAATCAAACTTCACAGGGAAGGATCCTATGATCAATCATCCAAATGGAATTGCAAGGGCTCATAGATGAAATCGAAACTAAAATAACTAATAAGAAAATGAATATACACTTGTCATGCTCCAGAACTAGAACATGACAAAATATAAACCAACATGCTTGATTAGGCATATGCAGATACCAACCCCTGCATATAAGAACAAAAGTTCTATATGCCAATTTTGGCATACAAATATAGGTTAAAATCAGCATGGGCTTAACGACCAAAAATCCATGCCACCTATGTATAAGTTAAGAAATAGAGGCGGTTTCACACTTGCCCAAGCAGGTGAATCACCTAAATGCATGGCATAAGTGAGATAACCACAACCATTTAGGGACGCTATAAATAGCTGACCACTTGAGACCCTAGAGCTCATAACTCACCACTCGATCTTGGACCAAAAACACACTCTTAGAGTTTAGAGAGAGATCTCAGAGAGAGAAGATAGGAAGAACTCAAGAACAGGAGGAGAAGAACCACAATAGCAGCGGCAGATCTTTAGCAACCACATTTTGGAAACTATGAAGGTTGTTAAGCTATAAACCCTATAATAAAAGCATAAAGTCCTTAGGAATGTTGAGATTGTAATTGAAATAGAATGCATCCAGTAAATAGGAGGGATGCACACTGTGCATCTTCACTAAGTGAAGAACACAACATGCACAACCACACCCTAATACTGGTACAACCATAGCCACTAGCTAGAGGAAGAAGAAGAAGAAGAATAAACAATAACTAATCAACCACTAATAGAACACTAAATCCATATCTCACTCTTTATCCCTAGATAAGATCCTAAGATATGCTAAAGGATTAGAAGGGAGATAAAGATCAAGCATTCTAAATTATTACACATACATAAGAAACAAGAAATGATTCTTAAACCAACACACTTACATAACTAAGATTGAGTTAAAAGCTCAAGTAGTAACAGAAAACTAAACTAATACTACCAAATTACTTTGAGTGAAGTGTATTATTAATAGTAAAGTAGCATACCTGATTAGAACTAACAGTAAACCATGTACACTAAATTAATGTGACAAGGACAAGCAAGGAAAAGCAGACTAACACATTAACAGTGCTTACTAACAGTAGCAGATAACACTAAGCCTATCGGTATTGATTTAGAAATCAAAGGATCAGTACTGCATCACCTAAATTAACATATGCAAGCACCAATAGCAAACACTTAATTGAATAAACATTTTAACTGAAGCAAGTGTCAATAATCAAACATTCAGTAGGCCTAATGACCTAAACCTAAGAATAGTCGATCATGCTAAACAATAGAAGCCTAACTAACATCTAGAAAGCTCTAGAAGCCTCTAGAACCTACCAAAAAAACCCTAGAAGCCCAATTGCAGTAGAAGTACTGAAGCATAAACCCTAGAATCGAGAGTAGATTAGAACTAGAGGAGGTAGAAGATGAGAAGGTGGGGACTTACCTTCAGAAAGGATGAGTTGATCTCACGCTAACTGAGTAGAGGAAGGAGAGTAGTCATGGCGGTGGCGGCATAGGGGAGTGCCCAGAAGGGTATATCATCCCACACCGTCCAAGGCAGCAAGTAGAGTCATTGTAGACATGGTGGAGCGCCATCTCGATGGTGGGAAGCGCAGGAGTTGTGCCGGAGACGATGAAGGTGACGCAGCTCTGAAACTGATGCTATGATCAATCATCCAAATGGAATTGCAAGGTCTCATGGATGAAATCCAAACTAAAATAACTAATAAGAAAATGAATATACATTTGTCATGCTCCATAACTAGAACATGACAAAATATAAAACAACATGCTTGATTAGGCATATACAGATACCAACCCCTGCATATAAGAATAAAAGTTCTATATGCCAATTTTGGCATACACATATAGGTTAAAAGCAGCATCGTCTTAACCACTAAAAAATCCATGCCACCTATGTATAAGTTAAGAAACAGTGGAGGTTTCACACTTGCCCAAGCAGGTGAGTCACCTAAATGCATGGCATAGGTGTCATCACCACAACCATTTAGGGACACTATAAATAGCTGACCACCTGAGACTCTAGATCTCATTGTTGGGGATATACTTTCCGGGTATCCTCACAGTTCATCACTGACCAGGGTGGCCCACTTTGGGTTAGAGATTTTCTTCACGGGCGGCCCAGTCAGGGAGAAGAGACGGAGTCCAATCCGGCTACGGGAAGGCCCAGAAGACTTACCGACTTAGGCCCATAGTGTTACTTGTAGTTCAAGATGTACTCTATAACCGACTCTTAGTCGTAGCCGGATAGGTTTCTCCTATAAACCCTAGGCTGGATATCTATATAAGCCATCCTAGGGAGAGCCTTTAGGGCAACTCAATAGTCTACAATCTCAACTCGCACAGGCGAACCCTTGTAACCCATATTCCGGCTCTGCTGTATTACTAGATTGCTAGCAGGAGTAGGATCCGTCCAAAGACGGCGGATTCAAACCTGGGTAAACTTGTGTGCTCACCATCCCGGAACACCGTACGTCTTACACCCCTCTCTTCCACACGCCTCGAGGACCCTCTCATGGCGTACTTGTCATCAATACGACAACAGTTGGCACCCACCGTGGGGCAAGTGAGCTTCAGATCTGCGTTCCGAGCGGAATCTGCAAGAATCGGAATCGGCAAAACTATCACCGTCGGTCGCATCCTCTACGCCAGCGACATCCCTCTCATCGTTCTCGACGAGACCTGGATTCCGGCAAGGGATGTTGTGACTTCCTACACCATCATGTCTTTTGGCGAGATCGATGTTTACATCGGCTTTGCTGAACCTGCCCCACCCACCCCAGCGGTGATGATAGAGGCAGAAGAAATTTTCTGGGTCCCCTTTGTCCACGGAGGCGGCAGAGTTGCGGACCTCAGAAAACCCTAATCCCACCCAGCACGCACCGGTCACGGAGATAGTGGAGAAAGCTAAACCTGAGGCAGATCTCACAGTACAAGTCGGATCTGGAGCTAATCTCCTTAGCGAGATTGAATCCCAGATTGACCCACCTGTGGAGGTCGAAATCTAGGAGGAGCAGGAAAACGACCTTTGTTCTGGCTCTATTAATACCGGAACTGATAGACCTCTCCTGAGGTACACGTTGAGGCGCATGATGATGCAAGACGCAAGCATGGATGATATTCTTGAGACCATCAGGTGTTTCGAGGAAGCCGATCGTGAAAGCCGCAACTACCTCAGGAGGCAGGCATCTCACTTTGTCGGATATGTGGGATCCGGATCCGTCTCTGCCGATGCTGGAGACAACACCGACTCTGTGTTGGAAGCTATCGGAACAAACGCCGACGTGCCCGCATCCTTGGATGATTCGATGAACTTGGAAGATTTCAGAAAGTTCTCCACGGAATACGAAGTGGAGTACAACTCCAAAGTTGTAGAAGAATTGAGGCCATGGACGAAGGATCCGGGGAAAACTCCCCCAAAGCGTAGGATGACATGGACATCGGAGATAATGTCGAGGTCCAGATGTCCGAAAGTACCGATCAGAGCTTGACTCCGGGAAACGGACCCAATGTCGTCTTTGCTACTGGCGCTGCCAAGAAGGCAAAGAAGAAGAACAAGAAGAACAAGACCCCAACAAAAGATCTTCCGCCAGAGGAAGTGATTGCCGAGGAATACGAGGAAGACTCGGATGGAGCACTTATCCTAGACAAGCCCAAAGAAGAGTCGATGGATGGACACGTGATCACTGAAGGTGCGTGTAAATTCATCGATGCTGCATTAACCACACCTATCCCTACAGCTACAGAACTTACTGCCGAAGAGCTGGATGAAAGGGCCTAGGCCCTAGAAGCGTGTCGTCAACAACTCCTAGATGAAGCCAAAAACATCGAGGAGGATAAGAAACACATGGCAACTATGGAGAAGTACATCTCTCGGCAGCATCAGAAGACCCGGAAACGTCACACATGTGACGATCAATTCCCGGAAGTACACAAGGTTCTCTTCGAAGGAGACCTAGGGATGCCTCGTCTTGACAGCAAAGGAGACCCGGTGTATCCAACACTGGTACAGAACACTATTGCAGCTCGAGATATCCTGTCAAATAATCTAGGCCTAGAGGAGGTTCGATTGGGCATCAAACTACTCACAAAGGGTCTGGAACAACAAAGGGCTGTGAAATCCGGAAGCGGAAAACTGGTCTCCAAATCCGACCAATGTCGCACAGACTCGACCTGGAATGATACAAGGCCCCAGCATGTTCCGGAACAGCATCACCGTTTCGACAGACGGGAAGACAACTACTCCAGAACCGGATGATCAGGACAGCATCACAGAGCTGCACGTGACTGGCGCAATGTCGCTCTAGCCGCCGAGCAAGAAGCAATTGATGCACTGTATCCGAGAAACCCTCCCCGACGAGAGTCGAACGATCGTAGGGGAGAAGATAAAGAGAATAGTCGGGAGGAGGACCGACAAAGAATTCCACCTCCTAGATATACAAACCGTCCGGCTGAACGCTACCACGGTGGGAGTAACGAACGAAGGAACGACGCACACCGCGCCGAGTCAAGCCGGCAGGGGGCTCATCACAATGAAGACCCTCCCCGGAACCAGAATAATGACGCTCCGGATGGAGGCCTGCGATCAGCCAGAAATAACCCAGCTGCTCCACCCTCTCCGCCAGGTAGCCATCATAACGGCTCCCAAGGAGGCCAAGGAGGGCGTCGTGGTGGAGGAGGTGGTGGCAGAAGCCGAAGTCCGGCTCCAAGGCACCACAGCCACAGCCGTCATTCGGGACGATCTTTATCACCAAACGATGCAAAGCATAGGATCAACTCCAATATAGAGGCACGACGATACGAAAATGATGATATATACGTGGACCCAAAGTGCTTCGGACCACGCATAAGAGCTACAAAATTCCCGGAAGGATTTTCTATCTCAAGACATATTCAAGCCTACGACGGCATAGCTCGGCCAGATACTTGGCTACAGGATTTCTTCCAAGCTTGCTGCATCGCCAAAGGCGGAAACAACCTGGTCGCAACCCGATATCTCCCACTTATGTTGCGGAAGACGGCGCGATCATGGCTCAATGAACTTCCGGAGAACACCATCCACAACTGGTATGACATGCAAAGTGCGTTCTTTCGGAATTTTGAAGGCACATACTGGAGGCCCTGTACGGTCGGAGACCTACAACATTGCACCCAGAAAGCTGGAGAAACTTGCCGAGATAATCTCGGATGATGGATCGACACCAAGAACTCATGTGAAGGAGTGAATGACCAAACTGCGATTGAAGCTTTCATTGCAGGTCTCCCAATTGGTTTACTACGTCATCGTCTGAAGTGCGACAAGGTTACTGATTTGGGAGAGATGATAGAAACAGCGAGAAGGTATGCATATGCTGACGACGACGCAGAGGGATTACTCAACGCCCTGGTTGTGCCATAGTCGGCAAAACAACCAAAGCAACAAGCTTAGAAGTGCAAGAATACCTCGAAATAAAAGCCCAATGCGGAAATGGCAGTGGTCACTGCTACTTTCGGGTCTGGAGGACGAGGAGGGCGCGGCGGTGGCCGCGGACGCGGTCGTGGGACGTCAAGAGTCCAAGGTAGAGAAGACCAGCAACCGAAAAACCTACTCTTGGGCCGACATTGCAAATAACCCATGTGTGCATTACTTAGACGCCAATGGGGGCTCGTCCCACACAAATGCCGAGTGTCGTTTCAATGACGACATTAAGAGAGATGATACCGCTGGCTACAAAGCTAAGCGGAAGAAGGGAAAGAAGAATCCCGAAAAGGATACAGAGACCAAGGAAGATTCCGACATGGAGGAAGCTGACGCTTCAAATCCCAAGCTGGAAGGGAAGAAGAATTTTCCGACCAAGAAAGGCACTTATGTCACCTTCCTCGGATCTCAACCAGCAAAAGTCAAAAAGGCAGTGCTACATGAGCTCAATGCAACAGTTCCGGCTGTCCCCCAATTCTTGGACTGGTCAGAAGTGGCAATCACCTTTGACCGCGCTGATCATCCGCCTAAGTTACACAGGCGAGGAAAATACGCCTTAATATTCAATCCCCTTATTGAAGGTTATGGTTTCTCCAAGTATCTCATGGACGGTGGCAGCAGCATTAACATTCTGTATGTCGAAACGCTATGCCGGATGAAGATCTCGGAGACCTAGCTGAACCACAGCTCTATGATCTTTCACGGGGTTGTCCCAGGAAGACAAGCAACTTCCCTGAGAGAAATCACTTTGGATGTTACCTTTGGAATTTCAAAGAACTTTCGGACGGAAGCACTTTCCTTTGAAGTGGTCCCGTTCAAGAGCGCGTACCACGCTATATTCGGACGTCCAGCTTACTGGGCTTTTATGGCTCATCTGTGTTACATTTACAATATGATGAAAATTCTAGGTCCCAACGGCGTGATCACCATCAGGGGAGACCCGAAGAAAGCGCGAGAGTGCGAGGATGGAAATGCCGCCTTTGCTGAAGCCGTGCTGCACGCCCAGGAGTACCAGGAGATCAAGAAGAGCATAGATCCATCCGAGATGCCCACAACAAAGAAGGGGGTGACAAAGCCGAATACAGAGTTCAAGGCATCAGAAGAGACGAAGAAGACGCCGTTGAAGGATGATGACCCCTCCAAGGTGACCCAGACAGGCATAGGCCTAGATAGCACATAGGAAAGCGCGCTCATCAAGTTCCTCCAAGCAAATCAAGATATCTTCGCATGGCAGCCATCTGACATGACCGGGGTACCTAGGGAACTTGCCGAGCACTCTCTAAATGTAAACCCGAATGCTAAACCCGTCAAACGGTCCTGGCCATGGTTCGGCGATGTAAAGCGTAAGGCAATAGCTAAGGAACTAGCATGACTCGAGTTAGCCGGATTCATAAAAGAGGTCATCCATACTGATTGGTTGGCCAATCCTGTAATGGTCCCTAAAAAGGACACCACTGATTTAAGGATGTGTGTTGATTATACTGCCTTGAACAAGGTTTGCCCCAAATATCTGTTCACTCTGCCTAGGATTGATCAAGTTATCGATTCTACGGCAGGCTCAGAACTCCTATGTTTTCTCGACGCATATTCCGGTTATCACCAAATCCGGATGAAGGAATCTGACAAAGTCAAAACTTCATTCATAACCCCCTTTGGGACCTCCTATTTTGTTACGATGCCCTTTGGGCTGAAGAACGCAGGAGCTAGGTACCAGCGCATAATGCAGCGTTTCCTCCATGATCAAATCGGACGCAATGTACATGCATATGTGGATGATATTGCGGTGATGTCCAAAAAGAAGGAAACATTGATTTCTGACTTGGAGGAAACGTTCGCCAATATACGAAAATACAACATAATGCTTAATCCAAAGAAATGCTTCTTTGGAATCCTAGCCAGAAAATTGTTAGGTTTCATCGTGTCTCAAAGAGGCACAGAGGTGAACCGAGACAAAATCAAGGCTATACTCAATATTTCCAGGCCAACTCTCCTGAAGGATGTACAAAGACTAACTGGCTGCATTGCCGCAGTCAGTCGTTTGTAAGCTGGATCGGTGAGAGAGCCGCACCATTATACAAACTCTTGAAAAAGACCAAGGATTTTGTGTGGACCGACAAAGCTGAAGCTGCACTACAAGACCTAAAGAAAGTACTCTCAACTTCTCCTATCCTTGCAGCCTTGGAACCACAGGAACCGATGTTGCTCTATCTTGCTGCGACAAACAAAGGCGTTAGTATTGTCATGGTAGTGGAGAGACCGGAGGAAAATCAGGAACACTTGGTGCAGCGTCCGACTTACTTTGTCAGCGAGGTCTTGAAAGAATCGAAACAGGGGTATTCGCACTATCAAAAGCTAGCTTATGGTGTGTTCTTGGCATCTCGTAAGCTACGACATTATTTTCAAGAGCATCCAATTACTGTGGTGAGCACAGCTCCCATGAGAGATATAATCAACAACAGTGACGCCACAAGACGCGTCACCAAATGGGGCATAGAGCTTTCAGCTTTCGATATTGAGTACAAACCTTGGACAACAATCAAATCCCTAATCCTTGCCGACTTTGTGGCTGATTGGACAGAGATGAAGGAGAATATGACCCTCCCTGGGTCGGAATATTGGACCCTATATTTTGACGGGTCTAAGGCTCGCAGGGGCTCGAGGGCTGGTGTGGTGCTCAAATCACCCCAAGGAGATAAACTTCTATACGTGTTGCAGATCCACTTCATAGCGACAAATAATATTGCCGAGCATGAAGCACTTCTACATGGAATCCGGATTGCTAAGGATATTGGCATCTAACGTTTGATGTGTTACGGAGATTCAGATCTTGTTGCTCAGCAAGTGTTGGATATTTGTAATGCAAATAAACACTGGCAGCATATAAAGCTATCATGGATGATTTATCTAAATCGTTCGAAGGGTTTGAGGTTCAACACATCCCTCGAGCAAAAAATGAGGAAGCAGATGTATTATCTCGAATAGGCTCTGACGAAAAGAGGTCCCGGATGGCGCTTTTTTAGAGCACCTCAAAGCTCCCTCAATAAAGGGAGTGGATGAGGAATATCCGACCAAATCTGACTCACCTCTAGTAGCAGTTCTGGCTGTAATTCCTAGCTGGACCCAACCCTACCTTGACTATTTGGTAAATGGCAAATTACCTGAAGA
Organism: Avena eriantha; assembly: GCA_910589775.1. Classification (NCBI taxonomy): domain Eukaryota; kingdom Viridiplantae; phylum Streptophyta; class Magnoliopsida; order Poales; family Poaceae; genus Avena; species Avena eriantha. The sequence continues at coordinate 81,335,787 of OU342740.1, forward strand.
CGAAGTTCTGAGCCGGCAGATAATCCGACGAGTAAAAGCCTATACTGTACTTAGTGGTGAGCTCTATAAGCGGAGCATGTCTGCGGTCTTTCAGCGCTGCGTATCTCCGGAAGAAGGAGTGGAAATCTTAAGAGAAATCCACAAAGGCGAGTGTGGTCACCATGCTGCAGCCAAATCTTTAGTGGCAAAAGCGTCCAGACACGGTTTTTTCTAGCTTACAGCCAAGGCAGATGCCGAACGGCTGGTCAAGACGTGCAAGGGCTGCCAAAAATACGCCAAACAAGCTCACGTTCCGGCTGATCTGCTGCGAACAATACCTATAACATGGCCTTTCGCGGTCTGGGGGCTTGACATGGTACGACCGTTTAAACGGGCTCCAAGTGGATTTACTCACCTCTTAGTGATGGTGGATAAGTTCACCAAATGGATTGAGGGTAAACCCGTCACTAGTTGTGATGGAGCAACAACCAGAAGATTTGTCGAGGATGTCATAATCCGGTATGGTTATCCACATAGTATTATCATGGACAATGGGAGTAATTTATCTATGGGAGAACTTGCCAAATTCTGCAACGAACAAAATATCCGGCTTGACATTGCGTTAGTCGCACATCCATAGGCTAATGGACAAGTCGAAAGAGCAAATGGTTTAATCCTACAAGGCCTAAAACCGAGACTCGAAGCACCACTACGACGTGCTACGGGGGCTTGGGCAGAGGAATTACCTTCTGTAATATGGAGTTTATGAACAACTCCGAACAGGTCAACCGGATACACATCTTTCTTCTTGGTCTATGGCGCAGAAGCAGTTCTTCCTAGTGATTTGATTCACACTTCTCCTAGAGTGGCCGCGTATATCAAAGAGGATGCCGAGATTTCTCGACAAAATGATCTCGACTTAGTCGAAGAAGCTCACGTCGTTGCTGAAATGAGATCAACAGCTGATGTCCACGCACTTCTATTCTTGTAGACAGTTGTTGGGCCTCCAAGTGCAGAGGTTTGTAGAACAACAGCAAGTTTTCCCTTAAGTGGATCACCCAAGGTTTATCGAACTCAAGGAGGAAGTGGTCAAAGGTATTCCCTCTCAAGCAACCCTGCATTCAAGATACAAGAAGTCTCTTGTGTCCCCAACACACCCAATACACTTGTCAGGTGTATAGGTGCACTAGTTCGGTGAAGAGGTAGTGAAATACAAGTGGGATGGATAATTATAAGTGGTAACGGTGATAGAAAATAACTTGATGGCATAGAAAAGACTAAAGCAAAACTGAAATAAAGATGGAAGCAAGCAAACATGTAACAGATCTAGTAGCAAACGGTGTATCAATGCTAAGAAACAAGGCCTAGGGATCATACTTTCACTAGTGAACACTCTCATATAAATATATCATCTTCATGATACTACGCTGAACTACTCTCCGGTTGGACACTCTAATCATTGGTAGGGCTATAACAACACTCCTCAAAGTAAGCCTTCCCCATCTAGAAAACCCCACACTGTCACCTTCAGCACTAGATGGTTCCAACAAACACCACAATTTCATAAAGACATGCAACTCCAAATATAACTCATAACAAGTATTTGTATCTCTAGCCTAAGTGCCACCATGGTGAGCACGCTGTCACTTTCACACACATGGGGAGAGCAGAGATCTATTAAAGCACTTGAGTAGCAAGGTAGATCTATAGATTACAAGCTCATGATCATAATAAGATCATGCATAGAGAGAGAGATGAACACATAGCTACCGGTAGAACCCTTAGCCTCGAGAGAGAACTACTCCCTCCTCATCATGGGAATCAGCAATGGTGATGGAGATGGTGGTGGAGATCGATGGAGATGGCTCCGAGGGCACTTCCCCATCCCGGCAGGCTGTCGGAACAGAGACTTTCTGTCCCCCGAATCTCCCCTTCGCTGGCGGCGGCGTTGTGGAAGTTTTCGTGGATTTCTGATTGACGATCTAGGGTTTATGCCTCGGGAGGCTTCTTATAGGCCAGAGGGCAAGGTCGGTGGGTGGCTAGGGGGCCCACACCATGCCCTGGCGCGGCCTGGGGGGACCCGCGCCATGGGGTGGTGTGGCCACCCTGTGGCCCCTCTCCGACTCTCCTTCTGGCTCCATGAGTCTTCGGTAAAATAGGAACTTTGGCTTTCGTCCTGTCCAATTCCGAGAATATTGATTTTCTGACTTTCCTAGAATCAAAAACAGCAGAAAACATGCAGCTGGCACTGTAGCTCTTGTTAATAGGTTAGTCCAAGAAATCATATGAAAAGTATTCCAAAGTGTGGACAAAACACAAGAAAGTAGATAAAACTAAGCATGGAACATCAAAAATTATAGATACATTTGCAATGTATCAACAGCCTATCAGCAGAAGGTACACAAGAATCATAGCCAGAGAGTCAGAAACAGATCTTTCAATAAAGGCGATTTGGTTCTCCGGCTTGTGCAACAAAGAAAGCACAAACTTTCCCTAGTATGGGAAGGTCCCTTCTTGGTTAGTCGAGTATTGCACAATAGTTCATACTACCTAACTTATATGAGGCCAGTCAAAGAAAGACCTGCTACTAAGAAGAGAAAGAGAGCTAGACGCAGTACAAATCCGGATGAGTTACACAAACCGTGGCATATTGCTCAGCTACGTCCCTTTTATTCTTAGTTTATCCTTCTTTGTAATCATACTATGTACATGTTCTATGAGAAATAAAAGTCTTGGTTACCTCGATTTTTTTCTGGGATGTTTTTTACCAATCTTATTTACGAATGATCATGTCATAGTCGAAAATCCCAGAATGCTTGAAAGTATTTTATGCTGATGTTCGTTCTGGTTTAGATTTCCGATTCTAAAATTGCTACCTTCGGGTATAACTCTAAATTTCATTTTCTGTACTTTGGTTATTTGTCTGATTGCTGGATGAGGGTATTTTCCGAGTAGTGAATTGTTGGTACTGGAAGCCGGCTTTGTTTCTGAGTTTAAACTAGTTTAGCAATTGAGCTCCATTGCTCGGCAAAGTTTCCGTGTAGAAGGTTTAGCCGGCTCACGAAAGGGACGAGGCGGAAAGCCAGATAAACGATAAGTACAGAAAAAAAAGTATAAGTGCTTATGCAAACATTTCCAGCACACAAAAATTCAAACCAAAAGTGCTGAATAGATTAAAACTTAGCACTAGCAAAAGTATCATACTGCATATTTCCAGACCCATAAAGTTTTCAGAATAACACATTTGTTTCTGATAATCTATGATGCAGGAGAGGAGGTAGGAGCTGCCGGCTCACTGGACACATCAGCCGCGCCCTGATAACGATCCGAGATGTCCAAATCCGATATGGTTTGTCCATCGTCGGAAACTTCAGCTTCTTCTTCAGGAGGCGGAGGCGGCGTGTCCACGCGGGTGAAGAAGGGAGTGTCGTAGCTGGTTAAATCAGCTACATGACACCCATATCTGGTGCAGGAGTCTGATGGCCTTGATGTCTTGCTCCTGTCCATCTTCGTCCACCTTGTAGTACCCTCTGGTCACTTGCCAGATTTTCATGCTTCCATGGTAGCTCATGACCATTGTGAAGGCGTTCTGCGCTGCTGAACACGCGTAGGACATGTTCCAGTCCCAGACGAGCTGCGGCATCTCCTTTGCCTTGTCTCGCACCTGAAAGTCGGACATGCTATGCATGTCCGGAACCTTGAGAGCTTCGCCAATATCCTCAATGTATTGGCGGAAGTCATGAAGTAAATCACCGACTTGGGTAAGCCGGTGGGTGTGGGGCTCGGAAGAGGTGGAGTCCATCAAGTTCAGAGGACCTATGCATATAACACAACACAGTTAAAACAAATCTGACGTTGAAAGAGTCGAAGAATATAAACAAGTCAGAAAGATGGAAACATACCAAAGATGATGTCATCAACTTTGGTCTTCTCTTCCCAAAGACTCCGGAGTTCAGTCCGGAGAGCCTCAGAAAGGTCCTTCTCTCTACAAAGCTCGTTGTTGAGATCCGAGATTTTCTTCTCATGGAGTGCAATCTTGCGATCACGCTCCATGGTGGCCATGGAGAAGGATTCGAGAACTTGAGCTATGCTCTTCTCATGATCCGCCTTAAGCTGGTCTAGCTCTTGGCGGAGATCCTTGTTTTCCACCACCAAGGTCTTTAAATTCTCGGCCTCTTCAATCATAGCACATGACTGTTTCACTAGTGTTGTAAGTTAAAAAGAACAACTATTCAGCAAAAATATTCGGCTATGAAAAATCAAGACAAGGTTTGAGTCTCGGAAAGTTCACCTTCAGCCTCATCCTTGGAAACTTTAAACTCAGCATTTTTAAGTCGGAGAGCTTTGATCTCTCTCTGCTTATTGTAGATGTTCTTCAACAATTCCTGGTTATATGAATTAACTTTCTGTAAGTCAGAATACCTAGAGTCAGAAGTCTACTAAAGACTCGGGCTAATATTGTAGCTAATATCAGCACGAGCCTTGGGGGCTACACTAGTTCATTTTTTGGCGTCCTAATGAAGCATAAACCTGGATTGTTTATCGAACTTCATGCTTGGGGGCTAGAGGATATGACATAAAATACAGTAAAGGAAAAAGCATGAGTTGGAATTCCGACTTACATGATATTGATGTGAGAGCTCGCTCAGGCACATGTTCACCTCAGCAGTAACCTTCTCGGCGAGGGTGATTGGAATAATCGGAGTTGGTGGAAGAACACCAGCTCTTAGTCCCTCGTCGCGAAGGCAAACTTGTTCAAGAAGTTCGGAGTACTTGACATCCTCCGCTTCTTGTGCTTCTTCTTCGGCAGAGAGATTACGGCTTTCCAGGCATTGCTGGGCCAGCCGCTGGATTTCCTCCGCAGATTTCCGAGACAAGCCAAATTTGGCAAGTCCCGGATTGTTCAGGAGATTTTCGTTGAAGGTCTCTGCCGAGGGATCATTACCTGAAGAGGGTTCACCCTTATCTAAACCTGACTCACGCATGGTGATGTCAGTCCGCAACTCAAGGGTCGCTAGCCCTGTTGAGGGAGCCGGATCTTCTACGATGACCGGGGATGGCGTAATCACCGGCGTAGCAGAAGGTTGAGGGGCAGGAGTCGGAGGAGCCGCGGCTGGAGAAGCCATAGTCAACTTCGTCTGCCGTAGGGGCTTCGAAGAAGTTCCCTTCCCCTTGCCCTTGACGAGCTGCTTAGCTCCGAGAATGTAATAGAATGGAAAACTTTACATCTCGGAAGAAATTCCGAGTAAAGTACAAAGATGGAAGTTGTGTGGAAAGTTACCTCTTCACAACTGGCACTTTGTGCCGACGGCCACTGTCGGAGCTTTGTGCTTCCTGGGCACAACGTCCGGACGTGGGACCAATTCTTCCTCCTGAGAAAACTCCGGAGGATATCCCTCGATAGGAGCCAATTCCGACTCGGGGATGTCGGCAAGCTGAAAAGAGATAATATCTCAGTATTGCGAAATAACTTAAAGGTGAAACACATAAAAATGGTTTACTACTAAAAGCTTACCGGCACTACAGGGTCTTCCGCTGTGTGCATGTCCAGAGACACGTCCAGGATCTTCCTTTCGATCAGCTCCCTTATCAGCTATTTAATCTAGCTTATGTAATCCTTTGTTGTATCGGCTATGGGGATGATGCAGAGGGAATCATTTTTGGATGACGTGATGGAGTGCATCAGTTGATCTCCGTGGTGTTGGAGGGGTTGGATCTGGCGTGATACCCAGCACTAGACCAAGTCAGACCCCCTCAGGCCCTTGTGCTTCATCAGATATTCGATCCGCCTCTTGGCAAGAAGCAGATCATCACTGAGAGCCGGGGCAACTTCGTCCCAAGAAGCTTGAGGCATGGCGGCTCCATCGACGAAAGCCGGCAAAGCAGTAGCTTTGCCGGGAGCAGGAATATCCTTATGGTAAAAGAAGGTAGCCGGCCATTGTTTGACCGACTCACTAGCTAAAATCCGGGGATAGACACGCTCGCGCCTAACCAAAAAACTAATTGTACCGGTAATATAAGGATTACCGACAGTGATGGAGTTTCTCTGGACATGGAAGTAAAACTGGAATAAAGTGAGATTCGGCCTAATGCCGAGATATCCCTCACGCAAAGCTGCATAGGCGCTCGTCTCTTAGATGGAGTTGGGGGAAGATGGTGAAGTTGAACACCATAGTGATCTATCACCTCGAAAAAGAATTCCGAGGGAGGTAAAGACAAACCTCTATCGAGGTGGGTGCTGAAGTGGACTCGCTCGTCGGCGTGTGGATTGGGGATGGTTTCACCGAAACTGCTCCGCTAGTCACTGTCACGGAGGAGCCCTTCATTGTCCACGCCGTGGAGCTTCTCATCGTCGAGGACGCAAGGGATCCAGACCCCACGATTGCTTTATTTCTCTGCCGCCGCCATCGCCGCCGCTGCAAACCCAGCCAAGCCGGATGATGAAGATGAAGCTATTCCTCCGGTTCGCTGGTGACCTTAGATGGGCAGCGCTGATAATCTGGGAAGCAGGGGAGTTCTGTGCGCGAGGGAGAAGTGGAGGAAAGGAAACAACAAGGGGAATAGGTGAAGAAGATGAGGAAAAGGAAATCCTCACCCCTTATGACCACCTAACCGCGCCAAGATTCATGCAAATGGCACAGTATAAACGCCTCGCGTCGTGGAAAGAACTGGGAAGGACCCACGCGATGATTATGCCGCCTAGATCTCCACGCGTGCATTGAAATGGTGCCTCGGTTCCATGAACGGCGGACCCACCAACGGTCGTGCTGACAGGATGTCTGTCAGTGACGTGACTTGACCATGACCAGTGTCAGATGACGTTAGAGACCATGTTCCGGCTTAGTTTGAATATCAAGCTAGAAAATCCGAGTAACGTACTGACAGGTCCGACTTATTTTGGAGACCCGGACCGTATCTTTTGTTTTGAAATTTCAGGAAGCCTTCAAGACTCTGAAAGCCGAAGATCAAGCTAGACGATGATGAAGCCGACTTAGGATCTTTGAGACTTCCGCGAGCTGCTGTTGGGATATACTTTCTGGGTATCCTCACAGTTCCTCAATGACCAGGGTGGCCTACTTTGGGTTAGAGCTTTGCTTCACGGGCGGCCCAGTCGGGGAGAAGAGACCGAGTCCAATCCGGCTACGGGAAGGCCCAGAAGACTTATCGACTTAGGCCCATAGTGTTACTTGTAGTTCAAGATGTACTCTGTAACCAACTCTTAGTCGTAGCAGGATAGGTCTCTCCTGTAAACCCTAGGCCGGATATCTATATAAGCTGTCCTAGGGAGAGCCTTTAGGGCAACCCAATAGTCTACAATCTCAACTCGCACATGCGAACCCTTGTAACCCATATTCCGGCTCTGCCGTATTACTGGATTGCTAGCAGGAGTAGGATCCGTCCAAAGCCGGCGGATTCGAACCTGGGTAAACTTGTGTGCTCACCGTCCTGGAACACCGTACATATCACACCCCTCTCTTCCGCACGCCTCGAGGACCCCCTCATGGCGTACTTGTCATCAATACAACGACCCTCATAACTCACCACTCGATCTTGGACCAAAAACACACTCTTAGAGTTTAGAGAGAGATCTCAGAGAGAGAAGAGAGGAAGAACTCAAGAACGGGAGGAGAAAAACAACAATAGTGGTAGATCTTTAGCAACCACATTTTGGAAACTATGAAGGTTGTTAAGCTATAAACCCTAGAATAGAAGCATAGAGTCCTTAGGAATCTAGAGAGAGTAATTGAAATAGAGTGCATCCAGTAAATAGGAGGGATGCATACTGTGCATATTCACTGAGTGAACAACACAACATGCACAACCACACCCTAATAATGGTACAACCATAGCCACTAGCTAGAGGAAGAAGAAGAACAATAAACAATAACTAATCAACCACTAATAGGACACTAAATCCATATCTCACTCTTCATGCCTAGATAAGATCTAAGATATGCCTAAGGATTAGAAGGGAGATAAAGATCAAGCATTCTAAATTATTACACCTACATAAGAACCAAGAAATGATTCTTAAACCAACACACTTACATAACTAAGATTGAGTTAAAAGCTCAAGTAGTAACACAAAACTAAACTGATACTACCAAATTACTTTGAGTGAAGTGTATAATTAATAGTAAAGTAGCATGCCCAATTAGAACTAAGAATAAATCATGTACACTGAATTAACCTGACAAGAACAAGCAAGGAAAAGCAGACTAACACATTAACAATGCTTACTAACAGTAGCAGATAACACTAAGCCTATCAGTATTGATTTAGAAATCAAATGATCAGTATTACATCACCTAAATTAACATATGCAAGCACCAATAGCAAACACATAATTGAATAAACATTTTAACTCAAGCAAGTGTCAATAATCAAACATTCTGTAGGCCAAATGACCTAAACCTAAGAATAGTCGATCATGCTAAACAATAGAAGCCTAACTAACATCTAGAAAGCTCTAGAAGCCTCTAGAACCTACCGAAAAACCCTAGAAACCCAATTACAGTAGAAGTACTAAAGCAAAAACCCTAGAAACGAGAGTAGATTAGAACTAGAGGAGGTAGAAGATGAGAAGGTGAGGACTTACCTTCAGAAAGGGTGAGTTAATCTCACGCTGACTGACTAGAGGAAGGAGAGTAGTCATGGTGGTGGCGGCATAGGGGAGTGCCCAGAAGGGTATCTCATCCGACATCGGCGAAGACAGCAAGTAGAGTCATTGTAGACATGGTGGAGCGCCATCTCGATGGTGGGAAGCGCTGGAGTTGTGCCGGAGACGAGGAAGGTGACGCATCTCCAAAACTCTAGATCGGGATTGGGTTGCCAATGAGCAACAAAGAGCAAGAGTAACAAATCGGGTCGGTAGGATGGTAGAGCGGAGGCGACGGAGTAATCTGAGCGGAGGTGCAGTGACTGAGGAGGCTGGAGCAGTAGGGCGACACGCAGTCGTCTACGTGTGCACGCGTGAGAGAGATAGGCGAGTGAGAGAGACACGAGTGAGTAAGTGGGCCGAGTTGGGCTGGACCCTATCCAAGAACTAGTTTTGACTACTAGGGTCTGAACAGTGTGCCCAGGCACACAAGGGTATTTTGGACATTTTACATTTACCCTTAAATCCAAATAAATCATAATTCACACATAAAAAATCAGAAAAATAAAATAAAAATATTTTTCTGTATAGAAAATGCAAGGAATCCAAAAAAGAATTTTTTGTGGGATTTTTGCAAACATTTTTATTTTTATGAATTTGTGAGTGGAAATAATTTATTTCTTGACTTTAAAATTCATATAAAGTTCCAATAAAAGTTAGGAAAATAAGGATAAATATGTAAGATGGGTTGAGCGTCTTGGTGATCCTCGTGCCATCATTCCTAGTTGTCATCGCTGGTCTTCTTCCTTTTCTCGAGTTACAACGATGACATCGGGTATGTTTCCCCTTCCCTCTATCTCTATGGTTTCTCTCTTCCCTCCGTAGACAACCCTAATTAGGGTTTCTCTTTCTTGGTCTAAGATGTAGTTCACAATTACTTGTTCAGTGATGATGTTGAGCATGTTTGGTTCCATTTGGCTTATGCTTGGTGCTTCTAGTGATATTATTGAGTATATGCTAGTGGCTTAGCTTGGCTTGGTACCATACTATGCTCATAATGATATATCTGATGGCCCAAAATATATCGAGCTCGTTGGGGAACCCCAAGAGGAAGGTATGATGAGCACAGCAGCAAGTTTTGCCTCAGTACAAAACCGAGGTTATCAATCCAGTAGGAGCCCAAAAGTGTTGCTCGATAAGCCTTGGCAGGGCGCACTACCGGTGCTAGTAGCAACATGGAGACCTACACAACACAACCACAGAACTTTGCCCCCAACTTGTGATGAGGTTGTCTATCTCACCGGTTTTGCTGAAAACAAAGGATTAAACGTATCGAATGGAAGGAAGTAATAGTTTGCAGAAAGTAAACACAAAGCAGTAAACAGTTGATTGTAGATTGATTGTAAAAGAAAGGACTAGGGTCCATAGTTCACTAGAGGTGGCTCTCCTTAAGATAGATAACATGTTGGGTGAACAAATTACAGCGGGGCAATTGACAAACATCGATAAAGCATACAAGCATATACTAATCATCTTGACTCCTTTGATATTCGATTGGGCATACCAAGATTATACATAGACCGCCATCCAACTACATCTATGACTAATAATCCACCTTCAGGTTATCATCCGAACCCCCTCTAGTATTAAGTTGCAAGCAACAGATAATTGCATTACGAATTGCGTGTAATGTAAACAATACGATTGTTCTATGAACAAATGATTGTTGTTTTCTCCTTAGTAGCAACAACACATCTTGTATCTTAGAGATTTCTGTCACTTCCCCAGATTACACTACAAGGAATGTGCTAACTAGTGACCCCAAATATTGTTCATAGAAATGTCATAGTAATCCATTTATGACCTTTCTATGACCAAAAACAGTAGGTCACATACCGAGGGTCACTATAGACAACCAACAACCTTTTTCTTTAATTGGTCATGGGCAGTTATGACCAAAATAGATGGTCGTGGAACCTATGAACAAAAAAAATGGTCATGGGCTATCTGCCATGTCCACGTAAGATCCTACGTGGCCGATCCTACGTGGCAAATCTATGACCAAATCAGATGGTCGATGATCAAATTCAGCCCGTTCCAGTTAGGTGCTTTACATGGGCCAAGCCCAGCAATTTCAGCTTTTTTGTTTCTAATCCCTAGCTTTTATTGTCCATTTATTTCGTGGGCCAAGCCCAAAACTTCAGCCCATATAATTTTATCTGTGCAATTTTCTTTGGCCCAACATTTTCATTTTTGCAATTTTAATTTACCATAGGTCCCACATGTCAAAAGATTGGTCCCACATGTCAGTGGCAGTTTCCTACTAGTCCTAGTCCCACATGTCAAGTATATGCTCCACACAAATCCAACTCATTAGTTTTCCATTTATGCAATAACCAGTAATTTGATGCAAACAGATCAACTCAGAATATTTCATATAATAGCCAAACAAGGAAATCAAAATACAATTAAAATTTACAAAAGATGTTCTGCTGCTGCTAGAGCAACGCCCCTTCTGATCGTGATCCAACTAGCTCGCTCGTGATCCCATCTCGCCTGTTTGTGATCCTAGCTAGCTAGCTCATCAACCACTTGCCCTGCACTACGCAGCCGCCAATGGTCTCCCTAGCACAAGGTCGCTTCCCCTCTATTTGACGCGCAGCAACTCCTCGTGCTCCTCCACAGAATCACCGGAGGTTACAACTCTTGGCAGCACGGGAGAAAGATGCGCAACTCAAAACGGAAGCAGGAGAGGTGGAGGCTGTAGCTAGAATGGAGAAGCCGGCTACTATCTCGGGCTAGCAGCAACTGCGATATCTGCAGAGACGACGAGTGGCAAATATCATACTGAGGCAGAGACAACTGCAACTTCAAGAAATAGCAGATCATGGAGGCCGAGGCAGAAATACCATTTAGTTTTGGCGTCCTTCTCCTCATAGCCAAGGGATCCAAGCTAGGCCTTGGCACACATCTTGTATATTTGTTCAGAGGAAAACATGATCAGGGAAAATGTTGATTGCTTCGAATCATGTTTAGGCCCTGCCCACCAATCATCTACAGCAAAAACACGCTTCAGTGTTCCTTATCCACTCACAGTAAATCAATTTTATATTCACGGATACAAAAGCAGAGCATATAGAAATACTAAGTAATTAAGAAAGGATATGCCAAGGCACCAAGATTGATAAAGAAGGGCATATGGGAGTGTAGCAGCAACGCACCAAGATTGGCGTATGTGTACCCGGTAGCTGCGAGCCCGGTGGAAACAAGCGCATCAACTGCAAGATCAGACAGATAGATAGAGGAATTAACGAACAAGAGAACAAAACAAAGAAGAGTTTATTACTGTAATATATATTGAGATTAAAGAACAGTTAAACATCTCCAGGGATTGAGAGGCAGTAAGTGAACAGAGCAAAGGGAGTAGCAGCTAGTAGTACCGGTCTCCTTGATGACAACCTCGCCATTGCCATCGCACGCGAAGTGATTCCAGCTATTCCATCTGTGAATCAACAGGACATAGAGAGATTAGCCGATTAGAACATGGGATTTAAGGATTAAGCTAAGTTGCACCGCAATTAAAGCAGCAGCGGGTTACCCCATGGGTGGACTCGAGACGAGGCCATTGGCCAGCATGCTCCTCTAGTGCGTCTCTCCCACAGGCACCACCCTGCACTCCCCCACGGAGGCGGCGAAGCCAGCAGCAGTAGCACCAACAATCAGAAGACATCCAACGTTATCTGTCCAAGAAATCAGAATTCGTGTTACATCATTGATGCATCAACTGGGTTCTATTGGCAAGAACCAACACTATCAGCTAACATATATATCCAAGAAATACACTAACAAGAAGCAAGCAACTGTGTTTGAATGACACACCAACACACTAAGCAACAACCGCAAGAAACAACAAGTAGTAACATAAAGAGCTTGTAAAAAGAATTAGCTTGTATCTAGCATGGCAACAGCATTGAAGACGCGCCTTGCACTTACAATCCTTGATCCTAGTGAAGTAAAACAAAAGCATCAATGAGTTTGCAAAAACTTCAGCAATAAACAATGGATCCACTAAGTAGATAAGTGAACAACCATTAAGTAGATAAGTCAACAACCATTATGTATACCAAGATTGAGGTGAGCTAGATCAATCTACACATAATTTGCAGTAAGAGAAACACAACCGCATATTGTTTCATAGAATTGAGAGCAAAGACAAGCTATATTCAGCAAACAAAGAGTGCAATCAGATATATGGAATTTCTACTTGCGAGTTCTACAGAACAACAAACACAAGAATTTATGTTCACTACTTAATTATGGTGGAACAGAAAACACAGGTTCAGAGCAGCAATTTGCATGGAGAATATTCTTTTCAGGGATCAGTTTACTTTTAATCGAACCCCTTTGCTTGAGTATATCAAAAGGATGCAACTACAGATGCACTGGCCAAGCGTATGTCTTCTATAAGATCATTCTCTTATGTTGCTATTTGCGGAGAACCTCATGTGTTCACTTAAATTTTTGCATGATCTTCCAAACCATGATATGCTTTTGTTAAACAAGTAGATTTGGCTCCTTGCTTTCTTAAAATAAGGAAAAGTAGATACATCACAGATAATTGTGGATATCAGATACTGAATAGAGTCTACTACAATACTAGGTTTGGTTGTTCAGTACTGAATGAATAGATTTATCAGCATTAAGCATGAACCAGACTCTACTGAATCAAATATGATTTCACATCATCAGACCACACCTAATGGTAGCCAAGAAATGCTTACACGCCACCTCAAAAGTACAATGTCACCTCCAATATGAAGAGCTCCAGTGGTCGGCAGGCATGGGCACGCCTGCGGCCCCGCCTCCAGACGACCCGCATCTCAACCTCCACCCCTCCTGTCCTTGGCCGGCTTCAGATCGACGGAGACGACGTCGTGGGGCAGGGGCAACGCGACCATGAGCTAGGACTGGAGCCGCAACACCACCTGGTCCTCGTCTATGCTGATGGACCAGTTGACCTTGATGCAGCAGCCAAGGTTGCTGTTTGTTGTGGTGGTGGGCGAGAGGACGCAATAGAAGCTGCGACGGTGGGGGACTGCGAAGGCGGAGGCGAGAGGGGTCGAGGGTGAGATGGAAGATCTTGGAGCTACGCCTCCAGACCAGGACACATGATGATAGGGCGGGCGCCGCCGCAATTAGTGGAAGCGCTAGGGTTCGGATTAGGAAGGTGCCTTTCCGGTCTGGGGCTCATGGCGTGCACGGCGGTTTTTAGTGCTGGGCAGTGCAGAGGGTGGCGGGTGAGGGTAGGTAGGGTGGTGGTGGTGGCGCTGTGGATCTGTGGGAAGATGGTGAATCAGTGAGAGGAAGATGGGTGAATCGGCAAGAGGAAGATGCCCTAAGGAATCCCGGTGCCCTCCATGGCTGAGGAGGATGCGGCGGTGTGGGAGGCATTGGATCTAGCAGCGGCCGAGATCTGTGGCGTGGGAGGCATAGGATCTGGCGGCGGCAGCGTGGGAGGAGACGGAGTCCGGGACGACGCGGCCTGGCGGCGCGGTCATGAGATGGGGACGAGGTGGGTTGCACAACTGCTAGGGTTGGAGAGTGGATTGAGGGACAAAGTCGTCTGCGCATGTGATGTCCGCTGCTTCTGCGTGCGTGAGTCCTCTCCCCTTTCGCTGAACTGAAGGGCGTTGGATCGATGGGCCACGAACGACTCAGATCCTATCTTTTGGGGCGATCCGCAGAGATGGGTTCCTGCGATCTGATTGGCTAGAGACCGATATGCTGCCAAAAACAGGTGTTTTGTCAAGCAGCAACCAAATAAAAGTTTTAAAATGTTTTGTCAAGCAGCGACCAAATTTGGAAACGGGCATGAAAAATTTAAAAATGGTCCGAATAAGGTAAATCCTTCGTGTGGTGTCATATTATGTTGCAAGGAAAAAATACCAAATTTGGTATATTGACTGCATCTCGAAAAAACCTTCACAGAAATGACCTATCATGTTCGAGGTTTCATGGCTTTCAGGCCAAACGACCAATGTTATGGTCAGAATCGCGACATAGTTTGTGATAATGTGCCCACATTGTGCATGCATGTGCATCTTGGGACGGCGAACAATGTTGCAGGAGGAAGTTTTCCTTTTCGTCGAACGGAAAACCATTTTCTATTTTCTAAGTGCAAAAATCGTGGCGTTTTGTGAAGCAACACCAAATGTTCAATTCAAAAATACTACCACCCCATTTTTCAAAAATACTAGATCACCTTACACGAATGATGTGCCAACCAGGAAGTTTAAAACATTTTCATCCACCCCTGGTGAAAAAAGACAAATATATGTCGAATCGGTAGGAACTGGCTCCGGTTTGAACTACAGGTACATGGTCTAATGCTCATGATTTTTTGAAAAAATCATTTTTAGACTCACAATATGATGTTTATTCAAAGATCCAGTGCAAGTTTTAGCGAGGCTCATCCCATATCTTCATGCCCGCCGTTTTACCATAGTTTGAAACGGGAAAATTTGAAAACGGGTATGAAAAATTCAAAAATGGTCCGAACAAGGTAAATCCTTCGTGTGGTGTCATATTATGTCACACAGTTGTAAGGAAAAAATACTAATTTTGGTATATTGAATGCATCCCGAAAAAACCTTCATAGAAATGACCTATCATGTTCGAGGTTTCATGTCTTTCAGGCCAAACGACCAATGTTATGGCCAGAATCGTGACATAGTTTGTGATAATGTGCCCATATTGTGCATGCATGTGCATCTTGGAATTGCGAACAATGTTGCAGGAGGAAGCTTTCCTTTTCGTCACATGGAAAAATCATTTTCTATTTTCTAAGTGCCAAAATTAGGGCGTTTTGTGAAGCAACACCAAATGTTCAATTCAAAAATGCTTCCATCCTATTTTTCAAAAATACTAGATCACCTTACACGAATGATGTCCCAACCGGGGAGTTTAAAACCTTTTCATCCACCCCTGGTGAAAAAAGACAAATATATGCCGAATCGGTAGGAACTGGCTCCGGTTTGAACTACAGGTACATGGTCTAATGCTCATGATTTTTTGAAAAATGAGACTCACAATATGATTTTTATTCGGAGATCCAGTGCAAGTTTTAGCGAGGCTCATCCCCTATCTTCATGCCCGTTGTTTTACCATAGTTTGAAACGGGAAAATTTGGAAATGGGCATGAAAAATTCAAAAATGGTCCGAACAAGGTAAATTCTTCGCGTGGTGTCATATTATGTGACATAGTTGCAAGAAAAAATACCAAATTTGGTATATTGACTGCATCTCGAAAAAACCTTCACAGAAATGACCTATCATGTTCGAGGTTTCATTGCTTTCAGGCCAAATGACCAATGTTATGGCCAGAATCGCGACATAGTTTGTGATAATGTGCCCATATTGTGCATGCATGTGCATCTTGGGACGAAGAACAATGTTGCAGGAGGAAGTTTTCCTTTTCGTTGCACGGAAAAACCATTTTCTATTTTCTAAGTGCCAAAATCGGGACGTTTTGTGAAGCAACACCAAATGTTCAATTCAAAAATGCTACCATCCCATTTTTCAAAAATACTAGATCACCTTACATGAATGATGTCCCAATCGGGGAGTATAAAACCTTTTCATCCACCCCTGGTGAAAAAAGACAAATATCTGCTGAATCGGCAGGAAGTGGGTCCGGTTTGAACTACAGGTACATTATCTAATGCTCATGATGTTTTTAAAAAATCATTTTTAGACTCACAATATGTTGTTTTGTCAGAGATCCAGTGCAAGTTTAGTGAGGCTCATACCTTAGCTAAGAACATTCATGCCCAGCGTTTTGACTATATTTTGAAACGGGCATAAGAAATTCAAAAACAGTCCAAACAAGGTGAATCCTCCGAGTGGTGTCATGTTATGTGATATAGTTGCAAGAAAAAACCAAACTTGGTATATTTATTGCATCTCGAAAAAACCTTCACATAAATGACCTATCTTGTTCGAGGTTTCATGGCTTTCAGATCAAACGACCAATGTTATGGTCAGAATTATGGCATAGTTTATGATAACATATCCATATTGTGCACGCATGTGCATCTTGAGATGGCAAACAATGTTGCAGCATGAAGTTTTCCTTTTCGTCATACAAAAAATGCATTTTCCATTTCTGTGAATGCCAAAAACGGAGCGTTTTGTGAAGCAACCACCAAAGTTCTAATTCAAAATGGTACAACCCTATTTTAAAAAAATACTAGACCACCTAACATAGATAATGTCCCAAGTGGGGTATCTGAAACCTTTCCGTCCACCCCTGGTGAAAAAGACAAATTTATGTCGAATCGGTAGGAAGTGGGTCCGTTTTGAACTACATGTATATGATCTAATGCTCATGATTTTTTGTAAAAAATATTTTTAGACTCACAATATGATATTTATTTAGATATCCATAGAAAATTTGTAAGGCTCAACGAAAAATACAATTTCAAACACTATTGTCAAAACCATGCTTCAAAGCACTCTATTTATACCTATTAAAGTTTTATATGAATTTTTTTTATATTTTCATGAAAATTAAAAGAGTTCCATAATATCCTAAAAATATTCTCCAAAATTTTGTAAGTTATCTGAATTTTGTTTGACTCAATTTGGAGTTATGAATAAAAGATACAAAAGTATTTAGAAAAGAATAAACAGAAAAAAGGGCGGCGCCTGGCCGTGCTAGCTCGCCAGCCAGACAGCCTAGCACAGCAAGCCGAACAGCCCAAGAGCCTCAAGTCGTTCGGCTGCCTCCGCTCGAGGCCCAAGCCCACTAGCAAACCAACCTTATTCAACTTATACCTCCCCTGTGCTTATATTTGACGAATCGTCGAGTGGTGTAGTGGCTACCACAGGTAGAAATGAACCATCGAGGCAGGGTGCGAGTTCGAGTCCCGTGGCCGCATTTTTTTGGGATTAATTTTCATGATCTAGGCTTGCCTGCTGTTTACGGTGGTCTATCCTTATAGGACTTGTGTGCTAATAATACACGAACTGTCGAGTGGTGTAGTAGTTACAAGGGGAAGTAAGGAACGATATATGGCAGGGCGTGGGTTCGAGTCCCGTGGTAGCTTTCTTTTTTATTAATTCTGGACGAGTTGTTCTGGCGCGGGACCTTCGTGTGGTCCAACATGACACATTGTTATGATAGGTAGGCAAAAAATTGACACGTGGAATGACATGTAGGCGAAACTAGTTAGTTGGAAGTCCGGTTGTTTTAACGAATATATGTATTAGCACTAACGACCATTTAAATTGGTCGTAGTCGTCTAAAATTATGGTCATAGACCAGGTTTGTCTATATTATGACCTATTGGTATAATCAAGTTATGACTTTACTATCAGAAAAGGTCATTGTTTTTCAAGGTTTGAACCCTCCTAAATGGCCTACGACCATCTTGTTCGCAATGGTCATGGTTCTATGACCAAAAAATCCATGGTCGTTAAGAAAAGGTCATTAGTTGACACATTTCTTGTAGTGTTACCAGAGTCATGAACCCACTATCGAGCATAAATACTAACTCTTGGAGTTGCTAGCATCTACTTGGTCAAGATAGCTGCTAACAATGGAAAGCATGCAAGATCACAAATAACAAAGACATGATAGAATCAATAATCAATCTGAAATAGCATCTCAATATCCATCGGATCCCCGCAAACACAACATGCAGAATTACAAATAGATGATCTTGATCATGAACGGAGCTCACAAGATCTAAACATGAAAGTACAAAGGAGAAGAACCAGCCATCTAGCTACTACATGGACCGTAGTCCAGAGATGAACTACTCACGCATCATACCGGAGGCTTGCATGATGATGAAAAAAGCCTCCAGGGTGAATTCCCCTCTCCGGCAGGGTGTCGGGAAGAGCTTCAAATCCCTCCCGGTCTAGGGATGGAGATGACGGCGGCTATAGACTTTCGTAGAATTTTGATCGGGTCCTTATGGTTTCCGTATCAGAGGCAATATATAGACAGAAGGAAAGGACGAGGGGGTGCCTGGGGCGGCCAGACCACCCCCTCGCGCGGGCCAGGCCTAGCCGCGCGGCTAGGTGGTGTGGCCGGGCCCCAGCCCCTCTCCGTCTCGTATTCTGGCTCCAGGTGTCCCCCGGTAAAATAATGATTTTGGCTTTTGTCCCGTCCAATTCCGAGAATATTCATTTTCTGACTTTGCTGGCACCAAAAAACAGCAGAAAACAGGCAGCTGGCACTGTGGCTCTTGTTAATAGGTTAGTCCAAGAAATCATATGAAAAGTACTCCAAAGTGTGGAGAAAACATAAGAAAGTAGATAAAACTAAGCATGGAGCATCAAAAATTATAGATACATTTGCAATGTATCAACATCCCCAAGCTTAACTCCTGCTCGTCCTCGAGTAGGTAAGTGATAAAAAGAAAGATTTTTTTTGAGGTGACATGCACCATAATAAACTTGATCAAAGTATTTCTAAAACAATCAAAGCTGGGATCATAGTACTTCAATCATAACATGAAAGATAAAGTTCTAGCAATAAGGCAAAGAAACTATGTTGCAACATGAGAAGGCACAAATAAAAGATTCATGAATAACAATGCTTTGCAAGACGTTTGTTTGTTTCACATAAAGAAAACATAGCATAATGGAATTCAGCTTGTCCCTCATAGAGTAGCAAATATAAATGCATAGGACACCTTCAAAGTTCATAAGAGTGATTAGATACAAATAGTTTAAAACAAGCAATATCAAGGTATGCATCAATCAACAAGTCTTGGGACAATGCACATAGAACTAAGAATGGCCACTATGCTCTCAAAGTAGGTGCATAAAGATAGAAGATGGAGACTCAATATATAAGTGGAAGAAAGGCCTTCATAGAAGGAAGTAGGGATTCAAGTCTCATAAAGAGCTTCCAAAAATTATGGTACTAAATAGCTTCCAGCTCTCATTGCCCCTATCATAAGCATCTTGAAGTGATTAAGGTTAAAGTGAACAAACTATGGTTTATATGCTTGACGAAGTATAAGTTAGAAATATCATGTCCCTTGAATACGAGGGCCGCTCCTCATGATACTCAAGTGTAGTCACAGGTAAGTTCTTGTCATCGTAAGTACATGTGTATCATAGAGAACCGCCAACAAGGTACCACTTGCCCGATGATACGGAAGAATCCTCATATCAAAATGACAAGGTAACCAGACAACAAGCATCTCAACAATCTTCTTATTTATTATGGGAACATGGTGCTTATGTTTCTCTCTTTCCTCTTTTCATATATCTCTTTTTCTCTTTTTCTCAATATCTGACTCTTTTTTTATAAGAAGAATGCTTCATAGACAGCTCATTATGGTTACGCTACAGGTTTCCACCATGTCAGCATGTATTAGACCAGCGGCCCAGGCGTTTCTATAACACATATACATAACTCCATGGACTTACAATCTCCCCTTTCATTTCACACCGACGACATCCATAGACAGAAGAGCATGATATCAACTAGGTACAAAGTACCCGTGCAATGTTGAAAGCGTTCCCCATGACAGCATGGTTCTGCTAATCCCCAACAAATAAGTGCAAGCATATACAACATAGACAGCATAATGGTTCAAGTTTATTAAGGGCAAGAAAAGTAAAGTGTGCCATCAAGTTCGTGAGAGCTTTAATCACTAGTTTTCTCATAACAAGTTTAATTCGCAAGGTAGATAAAACCATGAATATACTTGGAATAGCATATGATAATAGGTTGGTATGGTGGACTCTTTGGAATAACTTGGTTTTAGGAGTTGGATGCATGAGTGGAACTCATACTTGGTTATGGAGGCTAACAAAAGACTGGGAGCGACCAACTAAGAGAGCATTAATGGCCATAATCATGCAGAGCGACAAAACATCATTAATCAAAGCATAAAGTGATACTACAAGTTGAAAACTAAAGGATCATAAAGGCTTATGGTGACTTGGGATAGTCATAACATGGTGTGAGCATGTGCCAAGTCAACCCAAATAAAGCATCAAAGGAGAATACCACAATACTATGCTTTAATATGCTAAAACAACATGATTCTTCCAAGGCACATTAAGCAATCTCAGTTGTTTATAACAAGTCATGCTACAGCAAAGAATACTAAGCATAAAGCCAAAACAATATCAAGCATGGAATGACAAAGCATTGGCTACAGTCAAAAACAAGCTCTCTTTACCACTTAAACATGAATTTTCCTACTCTTTACCAAGCGGCAGTAAGCCTCGGTTCGAATTAGCAGAGAGGTCAGTTTTAGGAGGTCGGTGTCCAGTGGAGTTCCGCGATAAACTAAAAGTAATACATACCTATTTGTTGCGAAGTGATTGCTTCGCACCTTTCAATATTTCTTTGACTTCTAGTGCTATCTTCCATCCGTTCCAGTTCATGGATCTTGTTCCTCTAAACTGGCGGGTGCCTGGGGGTTAACTGTTACAAGTCAGAGTTATTCGTCTGACGTTTGGAGTTGTCGTTCGTGCACCTGTCAACCAAACCAAACTTTTTGAAAATCAATGTATGAAAGAGAGGGTCCAACCAATTTATTCAGCAAACTAAGCAAACAAAGAAAACGAAAAACCAAAATGAAAACGAAAAAGAAGACGCTCCAAGAACAACGCAACTGTGCATGAAACAATAAAAATGAAGCGTTTGGAAGAAACCTGAATTTTTTATTGATGAAGAAGGGGAATGCCTTGGGCATCCCCAAGCTTTGACGCTTTTACTTCTTGGATGGTTCTTGGGGTGACACGCGTGGCATCCCCAAGCTTGAGCTTTAGTCCATTCTTCATCTTATTACTCATTCCTTCCATACACTTGAAATTTTTTCTTCATACAAAACTTCACACAATCTTTATTAGAAACATTAGTGCACTCAAGATAATAAGTCTTTAGATTCAGTTCCAACACCAATAAAACTTCCATTAAAACACTAGCTACTGTAGCACTTCCCTCAAAAAGCTCAATTCCCTAAAAGAACTCAAAAATAACCAACAAGAAGCAAATGCAGAAAATGGCAGAAATCTATCAAAACAGACCAGCAGGTAAAGCCGAATTATTTCGAAGACCTTCTGTTGCTCAAATCAAAAAGTTTTGAGCTAACGAAAGTTAGATAACAACCTGGGGCAGAAGCAGAAAAATTCACGCCTCGAAGGGACGTACAGAGATTTTACACGAATTTTTACAGTGAAGCACATAAATCTGTTTCGGGACAGCATCTTTCCCAATCATTACTTCTCTCTCATTAGAGGTTACTCTTGGCACAAAAAGCAAATAAAAAGGATAAGGAGTGGTTATTACTGAAGTAATAACCTCCAAGACTCATCTAAAACTTTTGGGTTATCTCCCAATAAGTACTTTTCTTTAACGCCTTTAAGTTAGGCATAAGAAGCAAGAAAAAGGATCAAGTGTTCTCAAATGAAGAAGCATTAAGAGCAAATTTTGTTTTCATAGGAGAGGCAAAGAAATCTTCTCTCTCTTCTTAGGGAAATGTTCTATACCTTTCTTGAGTGATAGTTCATATTTAATGGTGCCTTCCTTCATATCAATAATGGCACCAACAGTTCTAAGAAAAGGTCTTCCCAAAGTAATAGGACAATAAGCATTGCATTCAACATCCAAAACATAGAAATCAACGGGGACATAGGCATTGTTAACCATCATAAGAACATCATTAATACTCCCCATGAGTTTCTTTTTAGCTTTGTCATCAAGTGGGACATTCAAATAACAATCTTCAAGTGGTGGTAAATCAAGCATATCATAAATCCTTCTAGACATAATAGAAACACTACTATCAAGATCACATAAAGCTTTGAAATCAAAATCATTTACTTTCATATTAATGATGGGTTCCCAACTATCTTCTTATTTTATAGGAATAGAAGCTTTATGTTTTATCTTTTCTTCTTTAATCTTAATGAGAGCATCAGTAATGTGTTTTGTAAAGCCCATATTCATAGCACTAGCATTAGGATTTTTAGCAAGCTTTTGTGGGAACTTAATAACTTCAGAGATATTACAACCATCAAGATCAAAATCATAATTATCATCTAGAGTGGTAGAACTATTACTAGCCTTAACACTAGTGGTAGTGATAGTAGAAACACTAATGTTTCTAGCAATTTCATCTTCTCTTTCCCACTTAGCGTGCAATTCAGCTAATAGTCTAACATTTTCATCAATTCTAACTTGTATGGCACTAGTAGCTGCAAAGGGATTCTCATTAGTTTCAGGTTTAGCAGCCATTTTATTCAAAGAAGATTGAGCTTCAACCAATGATGCTATATTGCTTTCAGCATTAGAAATTTTTTCCTCAATAGTTTTATTGAAAGTAGTTTGTTTACTAATAAAGTCCTTAAGCGTAACTTCAAGTTCAGAGGGAGCACTCCTATTGTTGTTGTAGGAATTTCCATAAGCATTACCATTGTTGGGAGGATATGGCTTATAATTGTTGTTACCAAAATTGTTCCTGTAGGCATTGTTGCTAAAATTATTATTTCTTATAAAGTTCACATCAACTTGCTCTTCTTGTGCAACTAAAGAGGCTAAGGGAACATTATTTGGATCAATATGGGCTTTCCCATTAACAAGCATAGACATAATAACATCAATCGTATCACTCAAGGAGGAGGTTTCCTCAACAGAATTTACCTTCTTACCTTGTGGAGCTCTTTTAGTATGCCATTCAGAGTAGTTAACCATCATATTATCCAGAAGCTTTGTTGCAGCACCCAAAGTAATGGTCATAAAGGTACCTCTAGCAGCAGAATCCAATAGGTTCCTTGAAGAGTAATTCAATCCTGCATAAAAAGTTTGGATGATCATCCAAGCACTCAGTCCATGAGTGGGACAATTCTTTACCAAAGATTTCATTCTTTCCCAAGCTTGAGCAACATGTTCATTATCAGAGTGTTTAAACTTCATTATTTCACTTCTCATATATATAATTTTTGCAGGAGGATAGTATTTTCCAATGAAAGCATCTTTGCATTTAGTCCAAGAATCAATACTATTCCTAGTTAGGGAATTCAACCATTCTTTAGCTTTTCCTCTCAAAGAGAAAGGAAACAATTTAAGCTTAATAATATCTCCATCTATATCCCTATGCTTTTGCATGTCACAAAGTTCAACAAAGTTATTTAGATGGGCAGCAACATCTTCATTACCAATACCAGAAAATTGTTCTCTCATAACAAGATTGAGTAAAGCAGGTTTTATTTCAAAGAAAGTAGCTTCAGGAACAGGTGGAGAAAAAGGTGTGCTCAAAAAATCATTGTTGTTGGTGCTAGTGAAGTCACACAACTTAGTGTTTTCAAGAGTAGTCATTTTTTGTGTTTTTGATAAAGAAATAAGCAAACAAAACAAAAGTAAACTAAGCAAAACAAAAACACAAATGTAAAGAGATTGGTTATGAGGGACTCCCCTTGTGAAGATGTCCTTGACTCCCCGGCAATGGCGCCATAAAATATGCTTGATGGCCCAAAATATATCGAGCTCATTGGGGAACCCCAAGAGGAAGGTATGATGAGCACAACAGCAAGTTTTCCCTCAGTACAAAACCAAGGTTATCAATCCAGTAGGAGCAAGGAAACACCCCAAAGGTGTTGCTAGCTAAGCCTTGGCAGGGCGCACTATCGGTGCTAGTAGCAATGTGGGGACCTACACAACACAACCACAGAACTTTGCCCCCAACTTGCGATGAGGTTGTCAATCTGACCGGTTTTGCTGAAAACAAAGGATTAAACGTATCGAAAGGAAGTAAGTAATAGTTTGCAGAAAGTAAACACAAAGCAGTAAATAGTTGATTGTAGATTGATTGTAAAAGAAAGGACCAGAGTCCATAGTTCACTAGAGGTGGCTCTCCTTAAGATATATAACATGTTGGGTGAACAAATTACAGTGGGGCAATTGACAAACATCGAGAAAGCATACAAGCATATACTAATCATCTGGACTCCTTTGAGATTCGATTGGGCATTACAACATTATACATAGATCACCATCCAACTTCATCTATGACTAATAATCCACCTTCAGGTTATCATCCAAACGCCCTCTAGTATTAAGTTACAAGCAACAGATAATTGCATTATGAATTGCGTGTAATGTAAACAATACGATTGTTCGATGAACAAAGGATTGTTGTTTTCTCCCTAGTAGCAACATCACATCTAGTACCTTAGAGATTTCTGTCACTTCTCCATATTACTAGAGGCATGAACCCACTATCGAGCATAAATACTAACTCTTGGAGTTGCTAGCATCTACTTGGCCAAGATAGCTACTAACAACGGAAAGCATGCAAGATCACAAATAACAAAGACATGATAGAATCAATAATCAATCTGAAATAGCATCTCAATATCCATCGGATCCCCGCAAACACAACATGTAGAATTACAAATAGATGATCTTGATCATGAACGGAGCTCACAAGATCTAAACATGAAAGCACAAAGGAGGAGAACCAGCCATCTAGCTACTACATGGAACCATAGTCTAGAGATGAACTACTCACGCATCATACCGGAAGCTTGCATGATGATGAAGAAGGCCTTCGGGGTGAATTCCCTTCTCCGGCAGGGTGCCGGGAAGAGCTTCAGATCCCTCCCGATCTAGGGATGGAGATGACGGCGGCTATAGACTCTTTTGTAGAATTTTGATCGGGTCCTTAGGGTTTCTGTATCAGAGGCAATATATAGGCGGAAGGAGAGGTCGAGGGGGTGCCTAGGGCGGCCAGACCACCCCCTGGTGCGGTCCAGGCCTGGCCGCGTGGCCAGGTGGTGTGGCCGGGCCCCAGCCCCTCTCCATCTCGTATTCTGGCTCTAGGTGTACCCCAGTAAAATAATGACTTTGGCTTTTGTCCCGTCCAATTCCGAGAATATTCATTTTCTGACTTTCCTGGAACCAAAAACAACAGAAAACAGGCAGCTGGCACCGTGGCTCTTGTTAATAGGTTAGTCCAAGAAATCATATGAAAAGTACTCCAAAGTGTGGACAAAACACAAGAAAGTAGATAAAACCAAGCATGGAACATCAAAAATTACAGATACATTTGCAATGTATCAATATCCTATTGTACTAGAATTGGTAAAGTGAATATATTTGAATTCAAACCATGTGCTTGAATTCAAATTCAGTTAGATTTACTGAAGCTTTAGTTCAGTGTGTTGTTCCCTAAATTTTCGGTAACTATCAAGTATGACAGTGACTCGAATGCATGTGTTACTTGTTCAGGATGTTAAATCCCTATGTTGGATTGATCTAATTTCCTATTTACACTAACATGGAATTAAATTGTGAATGATTCCTAGCTAATTAGTTAGGAACATGATTTTAAACCATCCTATGCTTACTAGCAGATAGATTAGAAAGATTGTGACTTATGCTTGGTTTATTGTTCTTGTGCCTGGTTGTGATCATGCTTAGTAAGATTTTACCGATTTCATAATACAATGGCTTCTGATGTTACTATATCTAGTGTTGTGGTGCCTCTAAATAAAAGTGTGCATAGCGGTAGACTTTAAATACCATGATTTGCTGTTGTGCTCTTGCTAGTGTCTTGGCATCATCTTTGTAGATGATCAACTATGGAGATTCCTTTGGGAATCTTCATGGCCAATGATGCAAAAGGCTGAAGCCAAAATTCCTTTTAGGATAAAAATAGATACTTTGTTTGCCTCATACTAGCTCTAGGATAAATTAGTGTTGCACTTCTACACTGATCAGAGGGCGCTCTCTCACCAAAAACTTTTCTTATTAGCTAATCTGATAAGAACAGATACTAAACTTGATAAAGGCTTAGCAATCTTCTTCTGTAGTTGTAGCTTGTGGATGAGCTGGTAGCTTCTCTTGATCAACTGTTGGTAGACAGGGCCAACTCTATATTTTTCGGGGCCCTTGGGCGAAGTCGATAAAAGGGGCCCTAATGATAATATATATATAACTATATAGACGATATATGTGCCAATTGCATTTGCAAAATATTTAAAAGCATATAACCACACACTTTCATAGTAGAGATGTCTATAAATAATTGTCAAGCACTAAAGCATTGTGATATTTAGATAGAAAAAATAAAAATGTTAGAAAAACATAACGAGTATTCCATGCTAGCGACTACCTCAAAAAAGCTAGCCTCCAATGAGTTCATCGACAATTAAGTTTCAGTGCTTTGAAAAAAGCTTCTTCGTGCATTCCTAGATGCAAAATCATTGAGGACACTATTAAGATTAATGTTGTACAATACATCCTTCTCAATACAGCATGTAGCCAAGCCATGCAATCTGTCTTGTAAGATAGTTGACCTCAAACAGTTCTTTAGTAGCTTTATTTTAGAGAAACTTCTTTTAGCTGAGGCCACAGTCACATGTGAAGTCAAAATGATCTGATAGGTGACTGAAACATTTTGATAGAAATTTACGGCTGTAATGAATTGAAGAATCTCATGCACCGACATCAAATTATCTGGGAAATTACTTGCAACACCTTTAACTTGGAGAAAAAAATCATCAAGATTGATGCACGCGCACTAGCACCGTGCACGCGACGCGAGGAGGAGTGCATGACAACTTTAGGTGTATGTCGGGTCGTCGGCTTGTCGGAAACTGCCGTCTGCCGAATTGCCGATCTACCAAGTGCCAATGACGAGGCAGGGGCGAGGGAGATGGTCAGATCAATTGGAACCGAAAAAGGAGACCAAGCGGCAACCGGCGTCGATCGCACCGTTTCGACTGTGAGTCGTTCTCGTTCATCTCTGCTCGGGCTTCCTGGACGACCATTTTGACTTTGTCTTTTTTTCCAGAGATATGTAGTCTTTATAGTGTAGATAACTAGTAAATTATAGGCCCCCCATTAGCATGGGCCCTTGGCCATGGCACAAGGTTGCCATGGGCCAGAGCCGGCCCTGTTGGTAGATCTTGGCCTTATGCTTGATCTGCTCCTCCTTGAGCTCCTAATGCTTGTCCTTCTTCTTATGGGACTAGCTGGTCTTCTCCTCCCATGATGTTGTCTCCCTTGATCAATTCCTTGATCTCCTTCAGATGATCATGGTGTTGATTTGTTGGATGGCTTGTGTGGATGGATTAGTGATGTGTTGGTGGTGTTGTTGGCTGAGTGAAGAAGTAAAATAGGACTAGCACCTAGGATGTTGCTACTCTTTCTCCCTTATCTTTTTCGATGCTACTTCTATGTGACAACACACACACACACATGTAAGTGTGTGTCAGTTGCTTACATTGGCCCCTTCTCTCGTTCAAGTTTCCATGTGGTAATTTTATGAACTGAGGATGAGATCAAGTAAAACTTGATATTTTCTATTGTTTTGATCTTTTGCTTTTAACCTTTGGTAAAACTTGCCTCTCATGCTAATGATGCCTAGAGTGAAGCATAACTTGATTAAGAATAGATTACTATACTACCCCCTTGAAATGGATCGTATGGGCACCTAGAGGGGGGGTGAATAGGTGCTACACCAATTTTTAATTCTTTTTCAATTTTAGGCTTAGCACAAAGGGTAAATTCACTAGATAAACTATTGGGTGGAATTTTCCTATATGCAAACCTATCTACTAGCGAGTAAAGAGCGAGTGGAAGAGGAATGAGTAAACCGAAGTGAAGCACGCGGAGACATAGGATTTGTTTGACCGCAGTTCCTTCCTTGTTAAGGGAAGTACGTCTGCGTTAGAGGGGTGGGTGGTACTAAGACCACCACGCCACAAAAGGCCTCACCCTGTTCTCCGATGGATCTCGCCACAACAGGCCTGATCCACCTTCCACTATAGGTACCCTTCGAGGTGGGCAACGGCGCCTTTACACAACTAGCGGGGAAACAACTCCACAACAACTTGGAGGCTCCCAAAATGACAACAAGCTGCCACAAAAACAAACTTATCAAATACAATAAACAAGATCTAGGTATTGACAAGAATACTAGATCAGGGATTTCTCCAAGTGAATGGAGAGGAGTTGAAGCGCTTGATTCTTGATGATGATGAACTTCTCCTCCTTCAATTCCACCAAAGATCAAGACCTTCGGGTGGTTGAAGTGGGAGATCGAGATTTAGAGCTCTTGCACAAGGTCTGGTCAAATTCGAATGAATCAAGAGTTCTGAATGTTGGGGAAGAAGGGGTATTTATATCCCCCTTCAGAAACCAGCCGTTACAGCCTTTGGGGGCCGGATTATCCGGCCCAAGTGAGGGCCGGATTATCCGGTTTGGGGAAACTCTGCCCCACACTCGGAATATCCGGCAGATAATCCGCCCCCCTCTCCGAGCGTCGCGCCGAGCTTGCCCTTGATCAACTTCTGGGGGCCGGATTATCCGGCCCAGTGCGAAGGCCGGATTATCCGGCCTGGGGAAGAAAAATCGCCCCAGTTTGGATTTTCCGGGAGAAAATCCGACCAGATACCGAGCGACGCGCCTTGGCACCTTTTGTTCGAAAACTGGGGGGCCGGATTATCTGGCCCATGAGACACCCGGATTATCCGGCCTGGGGAGGAAAAACCGCCTCAGTTCGGATTTTCCGAGAGAAAATCCGACTAGACCCCGAACGACAAGCCTTGGCTTCCTTGAGAGATGAGGTAGGCCGGATAATCCGCCCTCAAAACTTCCTGCACACTTAGCACACATGAAAAGTCTCCATAGTATTGTTATCTAACAGGCAAAACATAGGAAAACATGAAATGTTCTTTCAATCTCCCCCTTTTTGGTGTTAGATGACAATACCAGGATTTGCAAGAGAAAGACACAAGACGGACAGAGATAACTTATGAAAGAGACTCCCCCTCAATGTGTGCATAATAGAGTTTTGCATTGGAATACAAATGCACACAAATAGGAGAATCTATTCCATAGACATGTGAGCAAAAACACATACCACCGAAGTAGAGAATAGGCATCCTTGACATAAATCATAATTATTACCGGATAACCAATATGAGCACGCCTTCCGTGATATACCTCCAGCAATAGGATATGAATAGATAGATCCATAAGCACAATCCATGATATGAAGTCCATAGGCATAGTATAATCCAGACAACCACAAAGAGTCTCAAACAACCAAATCACGAATTTAAAGTTCAACGCTTAATGGGCATAAGCAGGAAATAACGAATAGAAAAATGCAAGTGCTTATGCCCGACCCATGCAAATCCACGGACAACCTAATAGAACTACTTCTCCCCCTTTGGCATCGAGACACCAAAAGGGAGAAGAGTGATGCTAGCGCCCCATGGGATCACTCATCGTAGTCCTCGTCCTCGTCCTCTTATTCATGCTCTTCCTCATCCTCATCGTCAAGTTCCTCAGTGTCACCTTCCTCATCTTCATCAGTAGCGGGCGCAGAGGGGAACAAGTGACACTCCAGCTCACCATAGTTAAGCCTGGAGGAAGAGTTCCACCGAGCATATGGAGTGGGAGGTGTAGGAGCCGGAGGAGTACCCGAAGCACCGGACACGTGGTGAAGAATGAGCTGCTGGGAGTGAGCCAACTCATGGCGCTGCCTGTAAGCCTCGTACTGACCCTTGTGCGTGTCCACGCCCATGCAGAGAATGTGACGCTAGAAACAGTTCAACTGCTTGATCTCATGGGCCACGGGAGGCACAGGGGGCCTGCGAGCATCCATCATGAGACCCTCAGGAGCAGAGGAGAGGTGAGAGGTCTTCCGAACCTTGTTGTATATCTTCTTGGCCTTGTGCACCGAGTCAATGTGGAACTCCTCGGTAGGAAGCAGGTGGCGGATGAGCATCATAATGTAGGGCGCATAGGGAATGGCAGACGGTTGAACATAGCATCACACAGCTCATGGTAAATGAAGTCCATGACATCCAGCCTGTACTGCACTGACTCGTCCTCGCAGGAGGCAACCTCATGAGAAAATTGAAGTAGCTGAACAAGGTGACCACGGATGCTGCCATTATTGCCCCCACTCGGTGTAATAGAGTCACGGAAGAGACCCACTAATGTAGCATAGATGGGAGCAAGACCAGCCACAGTACCGACAATGCCATTGTCCACAGTGCACGGAGAGAGAGATGCATCCTTGTTGGGCTTCAACTGAGTGATGATGTGGTGGCCACTGGCTCTATCCCTGCTGCGGAAGGAGTACCCTAGAACCTCAGCAAACACGTGAAAATCAGCAGTCATTGGTCTTTCATGAGTCATCCACTTCATAGTGCGACGCTCATCCCCACAAATCACCAAAGTGGAGAAGAACTGCTTCACCACCTCAGAGTCAAAGGAGCACTAGAGAGACATGAGATGGTGCAACCCCATCCTCTCAGTCACATACATCGCATCCACAAGATGCGCCTTCTCCAAAGCATCAGCAAGTACCAGAGGGTGCATAGGACTAATGTTCAGCCTAGCATAGATGTCTTCATAAATCCCCTTCTGTTCGGCACACCAAAAACGGGTATCCCCCAGCTCAACATCACGAGGCAGCTCAGCAAACAAGTCACGGTGACGGATGGCCGAAAAGGAGACTGCATCCAAAGCCCTATAGTTGATCTTGGGCTCCTTGCCCTTCCTCTTGGACACCCCCTTCCTAGTCCTCTTGGATTGTTCAGCCATTCGCCTCTCTTCGTTCTTCCTTCTCCTCAATTCAACTTCGTCCACTAGGTTACCTTGACCGTCGTCCCGAAAGTACTTGGCGCGAGGACGGCGCTTGTAGGTCTTGGAAATACCGGAACCACCTGTGAGGAGAATAAGGGCGATATCAAGGGGATAAGCATACACACAAGTCCAGGAGAGAGCATGGAAAAAGTAGTCAAAAAGTTCATAGGGCAAAACTACTCAATGCATACACATAGTGAAACTTGAAGCAGAATTGAATCTGTCAGGCCGGATTATCCGCCCTGGCTAGGGGCGGATAATCCGGCCCTGGCAGAAATTTTTGATTTCACCAAGATTGCATGCAAAAAAGTAGATCGGACCTAGAAACTGCAAGACTACAATTTCTATGCGAAAACACATCCTTCTAGACAATGTTCCACCCAATAAGGTACACATCTAGCCAAAGATGGGGAGAGAGGGAGTTACCCTCACTCATTGGAGGAAGAACGCGGAGGAGAAGGTACCCAAAGGTGCGGAGAAGAAGATCCGGGGAGGCATGGAAAATTCGGTGGCCGGAGAGGCTCCGGGGAGGGTGAGGGGCGGCAGGCGGCGGCTGTGGAGGAGGAGATGGCTGGGGGAGAAGTGCTGCTCGATATGAGCCCTTCCCCCTGAGCCCTGCCCTTTAAGATCAAATCCGCCAGGGCCAGATTATCCGGCCAACACTTGGGCCGGATTATCCGGCCTAAATTCTGGAATTATGTTATACACAGAACCAGGCCCGCGCGTCCCTAAAAAACACCCCCACAAGGTGTACAAGGGACTTGTGTGCAAGAATAGATGGCTTAGGGGTAGGGAAGGCTTAGGATTAAGAGAGCCAAACTGAGATGGTACTAGACACTCAAAATTGCAAAATCCAAATCAAATAAAAGCCAAGATTGAGTGTGATTCCCATAAGAACATGAGAGAGCAAATAACAACCAAAAAGATCCAATTCTCCTCAAGGGAGAGGGCGGTGGCCGAAGCCACCTTGTTGGAGTGTATGGTGTGACACCGCGAAGATATATCTTGGGTGTTGGGTCCGCAGGATAGAAAACAAAAAATTTCCTACGATGAGAACTATATGCCAAGATCTATCTACTAGATACAGAGCAACGGGTGGACATACATCCATGGAGAACTTACCCTCGAAGACAACGAGTTTTGTTAACGAGTAGGAACTCGTGGTTGATGTAGTCGTACGCTTGCCGATCTCAAGATCGTGTGGAAGTCCGAGCGCCGCAACTCAGCAGCGCATCCGTCCTCGCACACACGTTCAAGCCACCAGACAACCTCCACCTCCTCGCTCCAGTGAATCAGCGGAAGCAGCAACTCCTTCCAGACGCAAGGCCACCGGGAACATGTATCTCGCTAATCCGAGACCATGGGGAAATATCTAGAGGGGGAGAGAGATCCTTCACGAGGAGGTGTGAGGATGAAGGAGGGAATGGGTGGCCTTTTATAGGAGGAGGGGGGTGCCCCCTCTCTCCATGGCCGGCGCATGGGGGGGTGACCCCTCACCTCCCCCATTCATGTGGTGGTAACCCCTCCACATTAAAATGCCTCTTCACATTCCCTTTTAAAGTCTCCACTTTAAATGCATTAAATTTCTCCAAATTTAATGCTCTCTCATTTAATAAAACTCTTTTATTATTTTTATTCAGAATTTTGTTAATTACTTTAATTAACAAACATTCACATAAAACCCCTTGCAACATTTCAATATCACATGCAGAACCACTTTCTGCAATTTCACCCGAAACAATTCCGGTTTCTATCGAAACAATTCCTGTTTCTATCGAAACATTTCCTGCGCTTTGCAACCCTTTTGTCTGGAACATATGTGCTCCTAAATGGTGTCCGGCAACCCTTAAGTGTGTCACCCAATGGTCCGCGAATAATGCAGACATGATTGAGACTCCTCTCAGATCAATCATCAGAAGCGGGACCTGGAGATCCATACTGACTCCTGCACATTCAACGATGACTTCTGTGATCGTGAGAACCTTTAACGTCAGCAATTTAATCCCTTTGTCTCATGATATAATACATGTCCAAGATTCGATCATCGGTATCCAAATACCTAGTTTGATCTCGTTACCGACATGCACTCTTTTCTCGTTCCCGTGATATAACATTCTAGTGATCACATCACTTGCTTGCAAGCTATCTTAATGTGATATCACCGAGAGGGCCCAGAGTATATCTATCCGTCATCGGGATTGACAAATTCCACTCTTGATCCATGAGCCTCAACATAACACCTTCATAGCACTGAACCCACCTTTATGGTCACCCTGTTACGGTGTGACGTTTGATGTTATCAAGATACTCTTCCGGTGTTAGCAATTAACATGATCTCATGGTCTAAGGACTAAGACTACTTTGTATGATGTTATAGAAATATAAACATAATGACTTGATCGTAATGCTATACTTCGGATGAATGTTCATCACATCATTTCACAAATGCTATGACCTTGTTATTAACAACATCCAATGTCCATGATCAGGAAACTTTGATCATCTTGTTAATCAACAAGCTAGTCTATAAGAGAGGCATAACTAGGAACCCTTTTTGTTTATTAAACACACATGTATTGATGTTTCCTATCAATACAATTATAGCATGCAAAATAAACATCTATCATATATAAGGAATATATAATAACAACTTTATTATTGCCTCTCAGGGCATATTTCCTTCATTGGGTTCACGACCAATACTCATCAATAAGCTCACATATCACAGAATGATATTAAGAGAAATGATTTATCTTGCTTTTGGCATTATGGGGGGAGGGTTAGCCCAATGAGTTAGGACCACACTCCCCCTATATCCATGCCCACACCTAGACCAAACAAGGATTGAGGTGTACGAGTGAGTGCATGGGTAATCAAGACAAGCTCCCGTAATCAATGATATTTAGCTCATTCCTCAAATAGCAGAATCTTGCTTCATCAAGTGGCTTTGTAAAAATATCCGCCAGTTGGTTCTTCATGCTCAAAAAAGATAGATCAATATCACCTCGAGCAACATGGTCACGAATAAAATGATTCTGAATCTCAATATGCTCCGTCCTTGTGTGATGCACTGGATTGTACACAATTTTGATGGCACTTTCATTATCACATAAAAGAGGCACTTTGTCACAATTGACACCGTATTCCTTTAAAGTTTGCCTCATCCACAATAATTGAGTACAAGCGCTGGCAGCAGCAACATATCAGCTTCGGTGGTGGATAGAGATATACAATTCTGCTTTTTGGAGGACCAACAAACAAGAGATCTTCCCAAGAATTGACAAGCTCCAGAAGTGGATTTCCTATCATCCTTATCACCAGCCCAATCTAAGTCAGTATAACCACATAAAGAGAAATTGGAGCCCTTGGGATACCAGAGACCAAAGTTGGGGGAATGAACCAAATATCGAAAGATCCTCTTGACCGCCACTAAGTGACTTTCTTTAGGAGCTGCTTGATACCTTGCACACACTCCCACACTAAACACAATATCGGGTCTAGATGCGCAGAGGTAAAGAAGAGAGCCGATCATGGACCGGTATACCTTTTGGTCCACATCTTTACCATGAGGGTTAAGTTCAAGATGACACTTTGTTTGCATTGGAGTGGCGACACCATTTAGATCCGTCATCTTGAATCTCTTGAGCATGTCTTGGATGTAATTTGCTTGATTAATAAAGGTTCCTTCTCTAAGTTGTTTGATCTCGAATCCAAGAAAGAACCGTAATTCCCCCATCATAGACATCTCAAACATGTCAGTCATAAGCTTTGAAAATTCATCATTAAAAGCTTTATTAGTAGAACCAAAGATGATATCGTCTACATATAGTTGGCATACGAAGAGCTCCCCCTTAACCTTCTTAGTAAAAAGAGTGGGGTCGATTTGCCCAACTTCGAAGCCACGATCTAACAAAAGCTCTTTAAGGTGCTCATACCACGCACGTGGGGCTTGTTTAAGGCCATAGAGTGCCTTATCGAGTTTGTAGACATGGTTCGGGAAGTTAGGATCCTCAAACCCCGGGGGTTGCTTTACGTATACCAACTCATGTAGAGGACCGTTAAGGAAGGCACTCTTGACGTCCATTTGCTACAACTTAAAATTGTTATGAGCAGCATAAGCAAGTAGGATACGGATGGACTCAAGGCGAGCCACATGAGCATAGGTCTCGCCGAAGTCGATGCCCTCAACTTGGGAGTACCCTTGTGCCACAAGTCTTGCCTTGTTCCTCACAACAATGCCATTTCTCATCTTGCTTGTTCTTAAAAATCCACTTGGTGCCGATAACATTGCGGCACTCTTTGGGTTTCTCCACTAATTTCCAGACTTTGTTGCGCTCGAAGTTATTCAATTCTTCATGCATAGCAACAACCCAGTCTGGGTCTTCAAGAGCTTCAAAGACCTTCTTAGGTTCCACCATGGAGATATGAGCTTGATGCTCACCAAAACTGGCCAATTCTCTTCTTGTAGAAACCCTTCGTCGAGGATCACCAACAACCTTGTCGAGAGTGTGACCCCTCAACTCAAGGTTACGATCAGCCCGAGCCTTGCGACGAAGTTCAATAAGTTTTTTGTCTCTTGGAGGAGGAGATTCATCACTTGAGTCTTCATTGGAAGCATATTCTCCGCCTTGATCAGTAACTGGAACATCAGTAGCAGGTGGTGGAGATGCATGCCCTTGAGGTGAATCCGTAGCCGTAGCAGGAGGCTGCAGAACTAGAGACTCAGGGCCGGATAATCCGGCCGATGGAGAGGCCGGAAAATCCGGCCTGGGAGTAATTGCAGCAGCTTCATCAGGAAGCCTAGGACTTGCTTGAACTGGCGAGGAGCCGGATAATCCGGGGTCAGCCAAAAAATCCGGCTTGGAGCTTGTGTTGATATCTTCACCACTAGGAGCAGCATGGACATCTGGAGCGGGGTGGCCGGATAATCCGGTGTCAACCGTAAAATCCGGCCTGGAGCTTCCTGGAGCATCTTGACCTTCAGCAGTTGATGGAGATGGTGTAGAAGTTGCCCCCGTGGTTGGAGCATGTTGCGTATGTGTAGATGAGGGCTCTATATGAGTAGAGCATTGTCCTTCCCGGTCCGCCACAAGGGGTCCCTCAATGGGGCGGAAGAATCCCACGCCCATTCTTCTTATGGCATCTTGGGGTATTTCAACATTTGCATCACAAACACCAACTTTCTCCGCACGGGAACCGTCATTTTCCTCGAACACAAACACCAACAAAGGATGAAGAGGAGGTACTTGGCACATCATACCTTTTCAATTGAGTTTGGAGCTGGTCATGAGACTCATTTAGAGTAGAATGATCACTCTTTAATGCCTTGTGAGCACTTTCGAGATTATCAAACTTCTCCTAAAGTCTAGCATGAACAACCCCCAAATCAATCTTTTCTTTCTTTAGTTTCTTTACCTTGGCAAGAGCATGGTCACGTTCTTTAATGAGCTGAGCTACAGCTTCTTCTTGTGACCCCTCAAGGGATTCGAGTCTTTCTTCCAAAGAAACTCGAGCTTCCTCTTCCTCTTCCAAGGCATTCTTCAAAGAAGCTATCTCCAAGGCATCTTCTCTTTCAATTCAGCCCTTTTCTTCAAGGAGATCTTCGGCTTGAGCAAGTTGACTCATAAGAGCATCAAAATGGAGTTTGTGCTCACCTTGTAGGTTAGTGAAAAAAGTATCCAAGGCAATAACTTCTTCTTTCATTTCAAGACTGTCATGATCATTCATATCCAAAATTATGTTAGTCTTAGGAAATGAAGAGCTAGAAGTTGATACCTCGGATCCTCTTGCCATTAGACAAGTGGCGTTGTTGTTGATGGCGTTCTCGTTCGGCCAGTCGAAGAGAGAGGAGGGAGTCGATGTGGTGGCTATAGCAGCCACTTCGCAGGAACTATCATCATCCTCTTCATCTTCACTTGCGGAGGAGTATTCCTCTTGAGCTACAAGGACAATCTTGGGTTGCTTCTTGAAATGGCCATTCTTCTTAATAAACGGCTTCTTCTTAGGAGCTTTAGATTTCTCTTTAAGAATGAGCCTGCCACCATTGTCTTCTCTATTTTGATAAGGACACTCGGCAACAAAGTGCATTCTATCTCCACAGTTGAAGCAAGTTCTCAATCTTGGGCCACTTTCTCTTCTTCCATTTGACCCGTTCTTGCGCTCAAGGTCAGACTTGGCTTTGGCAGGATCCTTCCAAAAGTTCCTTGCATAGAATGCCATGTACTCACCATGAGTACGTTTGACCTCATCGGGGCAGTCCATGGATACCCCTTCAAAAGCTTCTTCATATTCCTCTTGCTCAACAACATTGGCTTTGAGAGCCACATTGACACCCTTTTGCATTCCAATGGCCCGAGCATGGGCATCTTCAACATTCTTTGCCGCCACTTTGAATGACGCCATTTCTTGCATGAATTCATTGGATGTCATTTGATGATAGTTGTGTCTACCTTGCAGGCTCTTCAAATCCGTTGGCTCGAAAGGAATTAAGGCACTCACATACTTTCTTTTTATCCATGCATCATCAGTGTGAGTGGCCCCATGCTTCCGAAATGTTGTTGCGATGCCCTTGAGTCTTCTATACATGTCCTCATGGTTTTCACCATCCAACATGTAGAATCCCTTAGCTTCATTATTAAGAGCATCATACCTATTTCTTCTCATGCTTTCATTTCCAACGAAAAGGTCTGTAAGAGCATCCCACGCCTCTTTAGCTGTGTTGAGATGTTCAATGTGTGGCATGTCCTTGGGACCCACACCCAGCTGTATCATGTGGAGGGCGGTGGCATTCAACTGGCTATCCACAACTCCCTTCTCGTTAGATTTGTTTGATCTCCAATATGAAGACCTTCTTTAATAATCCTCCAGAGAGGAGCTGCACACATGAGATTTCATTAGGAATTGCCATTGATTAAAAGAGGATGCAGTGAGCTTGGGTGGATCACCCCTATTGTTTATATGAGGATGAGGGATAGGTGGGTCGGGGGAATATACGTGGCGAACCTCATTATATTCCTCCTTACCACTTCCCTTTTTGGAGGTGGAGCCATTTAGTTTTTCACCTTCCACATCATCATCCTTGGATCCGGTGTTACCCTTTTCCTTAGATGATGGTGTGGGAGCCTCAGAGGAGGATGGAGATGGGGCTATGGATGATGTGAGGCGAGCAATCATTTGATTCATCTCCTCCATCTTGGCCTCAAAGGATTTCAACAAGGTTGTTTCCAATGACTTGAGATCATCCATTGTGACCTTATCCACAGCCTCATTTCCATCATCCTTGGTACCCATACTACTCTTAGGCGGTTAAGCCCGAATTAAGAGCCGGGGCTCTGATACCAATTGAAATGGACCGTATGGGCACCTAGAGGGGGGGGGGGTGAATAGGTGCTACACCAATTTTTAATTCTTTTTCAATTTTAGGCTTAGCACAAAGGGTAAATTCACTAGATAAACTATTGGGTGGAATTTCCCTATATGCAAACCTATCTACTAGCGAGTAAAGAGCGAGTGGAAGAGGAACGAGTAAACCGAAGTGAAGCACGTGAAGACACAGGATTTGTTTGACCGCAGTTCCTTCCTTGTTAAGGGAAGTACGTCTGCGTTAGAGGGGTGGGCGGTACTAAGACCACCACGCCACAAAAGGCCTCACCCTGTTCTCCGATGGATCTCGCCACAACAGGCCTGATCCACCTTCCACTATAGGTACCCTTCGAGGCGGGCACCAGCGCCTTTACACAACTAGCGGGGCAACAACTCCACAACAACTTGGAGGCTCCCGAAATGACAACAAGCTGCCACAAAAACAAACTTATCAAATACAATAAACAAGATCTAGGTATTGACAAGAATACTAGATCAGGGATTTCTCCAAGTGAATGGAGAGGAGTTGAAGCGCTTGATTCTTGATGATGATGAACTTCTCCTCCTTCAATTCCACCAAAGATCAAGACCTTCGGGTGGTTGAAGTGGGAGATCGAGATTTAGAGCTCTTGCACAAGGTCTGGTCAAATTCGAATGAATCAAGAGTTTTGAACGTTGGGGAAGAAGGGGTATTTATACCCCCTTCAGAAACCAGCCGTTGCAGCCTTTGGGGGCCGGATTATCCGGCCCAAGTGAGGGCCGGATTATCCGGTCTGGGGAAACTCCGCCCCAGACTCGGAATATTCGGCAGATAATCTGCCGCCCTCTCCGAGCATCGCGCCGAGCTTGCCCTTGATCAACTTCTGGGGGCCGGATTATCCGGCCCAGTGCGAAGGCCGGATTATCCGGCCTAGGGAAGAAAAACCGCCCCAGTTCGGATTTTCTAGGAGAAAATCCGACCGGATACTGAGCGACGCGCCTTGGCACCTTTTGCTCAAAAACTGGTGTCCGGATTATCCGGCCCATGAGACACCCGGATTATCCGGCCTGGGGAGGAAAAACCGCCTCAGTTCGGATTTTCCGGGAGAAAATCCGACTGGACCCCGAACGACGCGCCTTGGCTTCCTTGAGAGATAAGGTAGGCCGGATTATCCGGCCTTTGGTGGGGCGGATTATTTGGCCCCCCTCAAAACTTCCTGCACACTTAGCACACATGAAAAGTCTCCATAGTATTGTTATCTAACACGCAAAACATAGAAAAACATGAAATGTTCTTTCACCCCTTATACCAAGCTCAATGAAGAACTTAGCCGTGCACTTCACTATAAAGCCTAAGAGCGAAACTCCCAAACTAACCCCTTTATTATTCTGTTATTTGTTTGCTTTTGTTTTGTTCATATTTGTAGGGATCAAGATAAAGAAGAAAAGAAGATAAAGAAGAAAAGAAAGATAGAGAATATCAAGAAAGTAGATAGTAAATAGTTTAGGTTTTCTTTTTATTACTTTTGTAATTTCCATTTATTTTTTATTGTAAAGACAATGTAACATTATATTATGTAATAAAATATTCTTCTATTCAATTCTTCGATTTTCTCCATTTACTTAATTGTAATACCCTATTGCATTATTAAACAATTCAATTTTATTTATTCTAATTATTAAAATATTCTCAAATTCATTTTTTGAATTCTCTACGTTGATTTGAATTCAAATTTGAAATCCAAATACCTTGTTTGAATTACTTTCCCCCAAAATACAGAAAATACCTAGAGGTCATGTCAGAATTCATAGCACTCACTTAGATGATCTAAATTCTAATCCATCGAAACAAGAGAAACTCTGATCCCTCTAGCTTTTTAGTTTGCGCGAAAATTCTCCAGATTTTATATGCGTGAATGCAATGTACGGATCTACTTAATCTCTATTTCTAGCCTGTAATTCCGGGATGTTACACCTTGTTCCGGAAGCGCAACAATACAACCTATCAACATAGAATCTAGTTTTGAAGAACTCGTCGCGATGAGCGCAACAAGAAGTAGGACTTGTAATTTTCTTGGGGGTCGAATCTATAAAAGACCTGGACCTAGTTGTATTTTCCTTTTATTTCTGGGTCCTCGGCTGTACGGGACATGTTGACGATTATCTAACGCTGCTCTAGGTCCCTTTGGGGCCTTCTTGTATTAAAAAAATTTATTGTCTTCCGTAGGAGAAATCAGCAGGCCGTTGCATGAAGACAAGTATCTGCAGGCGTACCATTCTTTCACTAATCGGTGCCCAACTACCATGACCAAGCCGGCCATACATTATCTACTTGTCAGAAGGCGCCTGGCTGCTACGGACCCAGTCCAAGACGACGTGAGTGTGAGTGTGTCCTTCACGGCCACATGCAAGAACCCGGAGCAAAGCAAAAGAAAAAATGTCGCTCGAACAGTATGCGTGCCAGTCTTAGGCAGAGCTGGAAAAATCTGATATGTTGAAGCATCGCGTTGTCAAAGATGCCTGCTCCGTGCATGTTCCCATCTTACCCCGGCCTAACTACAAGAGACTATAAATACCATCTCCATCCACTCGGGAAATCAAAAGCAGGATCAGCAAACCAAACCACAGGTTCCAGCTTTAGTTGCAGGTGAGCACTTGCAGCCAGCTTCAGCTACAGCAGGGTCTCGCTAACAAACTATAGTTCTGGCTATTAATTTTAGATGCAAATTTTCAGGTCTTGGATTTTGCGAAGATGGGTGATGTGAAATCCTCGTGGCCGGAGCTGTTGGGGACGCCGTTTGACGCGGCGAAGCTGAAGATCCTGACCGACCGTCCGGACGTGAGTGTGATCGTGCTGCCCGTCGGCTCCTTTGTGAGCACTGACTTCGACAGCAAGCGCGTCCGCGTCTTCGTCCATGACTCCGGTGATGTCGCCAAGGTCCCCATTATCGGCTAGACCAGCAAGCTCGACCATGGCGTGTGAGTGTACTGCTGGACATGGTCCATGCTGCCGTGTGTGTTTGCCAAGGATATTATTTCATACGTTCATCAATCATGCTATTTTTTCTACTGGAATAAAGTTTATTAATTGTGCCTCCAGACAAGGATCATTTGGGTGAGCATTAAAAACAAGTAGAACTTCGGTACTCGGATCCTATGTGACGTAATTCCTCCGCGTATAAGTGTACTTCTACTCATAAGCCAAAGATATATAACTAGATCAATTTTATTAAAAACGTAGCAACATTCATGATAATATATTAGCATCACTAGATTCGATTTGAAATATAGAGTTTCATAATATACCAATTTACCATAGGCCCGGTATAACCTTTTTCCCCTTAAACTCGTGTATTTTAAGCACATGGACGGCTCAGTTCGCTTGATAACCCTTCATAATTAGTATAGCTATGTATATGCAGCCCTATACAAAATCTGTATAGCTCAACTAAATTATATGTTCTCTAACTAACGTATTTGTACTAGTAGTATGTTTGCAAAAGGAAAAAAAGTACGGCTATACACCGGATCATCATCGGCGATGACTGTGGCAACAAGCTCCGCAAGATGGCACTACAATACGAAGCTCGTGCCATGCCGCTTATAGAACCGTGGCACAGCTTTAGTTGCCACGCTAAAGCCGCCAGAGATAAATATGTCGAAGATTATTCAACGACGACGGATGTTTAGCGTGTGAGTGTACTGCTTGACATGGTCCACTGTGCCGTGTGTGTTAGCCAGGATATTATTCTCGTACGTTCGT
This sequence comes from Avena eriantha, assembly GCA_910589775.1. NCBI lineage: Eukaryota > Viridiplantae > Streptophyta > Magnoliopsida > Poales > Poaceae > Avena > Avena eriantha. The sequence goes on from OU342740.1 coordinate 81,378,111, forward strand.
TATCATTAGTCGTGTTGTCTTTTCTACTAGAATGAAGTTTATTAATTGCGGCTCTAGACAAGGATCACTTAGTGTGCATTAGACTGACCCAACAGGGTATCATAGGTGGTATTATGTATTAAATTTATGTAAAATACTTAACGTGTCACTGCAATTAATGCTAAACAATAATTGTGTTGGTATTATAGATAGATACGGTATTATAGCACGTGAAATTAGAAAAATAATCTCAAATAAATCTTGTGCACAATTTTACCTTAAGATTCTACAAAATAATAAATACGCTATATGATACTATACATTATGGAGATGATACCATATACTATTATCGTATATATATACTATTATCGTACTCTATTGTGACTAGTTCTAAAAACTCTTAATAGGTCGGAACTCGGATCCTATGTGATGTATTTCCGCCGTTACTTCTCCAATTGTCGTAAGTCAAAAATATATAATTAGTAACTTTGTTAAAAACATAGTAATATTTATGATAATATATTAGCATCACTAGATTCGATCTGAAATAGAGTTTCATAATATACTAATTTATTATCTATGTTCTTACTTTTTTTCAATAAATTGGTCAATTTTTTAAAACTTAGTACAAACCTAAATACACTAACTTCGGAACACTGGGAGTAACTCACCTAGAATTGGTCAATGGTCAGAGCTATGAAGATTACTACTTTCACTAATACAAAAGTCCTAGTAGTGACGTGACAAAATCGATCGTTTGCTAACGGCGGTGCCACTAATATATTGCCACTGGTAAGCATATATTACATTTAGCAAACACATCGGTGGTGTGTCATCGTAACACGCCATCGGTATCGGTGAACAGAGGCGTGCTTTGCTTGCTGCTACGCCACAAGTACTGGAAGGGTAGTGGCGTGCCATACGGTCAGGCTACGGACAGAGACAATTACATCATTAGTAGTCTACTATAATATACATGGAGCACGCTAGGCGTCCCTGGGAGGCTTCCCATCGTCGTGGCGCCACGTGTTCCTCTTTTTCCAAATCCCCGCTTCTACTATAAACATCCTAATTTTGCTACGAAATTTTCCGCTTTTCCTACGTTAAGCAAAACAAGTTCGTTTAAAAAATAGAATAAAAATATTAGACCTCGTCGGAGATTTCGCCGAAGACCTCGTCGGAGATTTGGTAGCAAAAAAATTGTGCTAATATAGCAAACCTGACTTCGCCAGTGACTCGTCTCGCCAGGAGACCTTGTAGCAAAAAATTTACACTATTGTAGCAAACCACAAAACGGTCATAGCAATAAAATGTCCTATTAGTCGGGGACCTCGGTGGACATCTTGTAACAAAACCTATATTTTGTTGTAGCAAAACAACAAAGCTTCTGTAGCAAAAACTCGACGCCGCACATAGCACCATCGGAGGGTCTCGTAGCGTCGCCGGCGGCCTACATAAAAAACCCCAATGCCCACTTGTAGCACCGTCGGCGACCGCATGTAACAAAACCCAACATTGTTTGTAGCACTGCCACTGGCCACACGTAGCACCGCTGACGGCAACATGTAGCAACCCTCGATGTCGTATGTAGCAGCGCTGGTGTCCTTCGGTAGCACCGCTGGTGGCCACGTGTAGCAAAACCTGTGGGTGTGTCGACATCGGCGACCTTGCGCCCAGCCAGAGCTTGCATATGGCAGCATCGCAGGACGGAAGCTCTGCAGGGAGGCGGCGCGGGATGGAGGAGGAGCAGCGAGGCGCCCTGGGACGACAGCCATGGCAGGTGGCCTCCCTCTCTGACGGCGGGCGGACCCTGCGAGGTAGAGGCGGAGCAGCAGGACGCCTTGGGCAGCGGCGATGGCGGGTTACCTCCATCTCCGGCAGTGGGCGAGCGTTGTGGGGTGGAGATGGAGCCGTGGGGCGTCCCTAGAGCAGCGGCCATGGCAGGTGGCCTCCATCTCTGGCAGCGCGCGTGTACTGGAGTGAGGTGGAGGCGGAGCAGCGAGGATCATGTGTGTGGGTGGGATCTGGCCATGCGCGGAGGATGGCGCCGACGAGGTTTGTTCATCGCGGCCATAGAAGAACAAGGAAATATCGTGGGTGGGGTTTCATCGGGAGAACGAGGAAGATGCCACGAGGATAAGAGGATCTCCACTAGCATTCCCAGTAGACCGTTTCCAGGACGTTTTTTCATCCGGATTTGCAAAAAACGCCCTAGTAGCGTTCCCAGGTCATTCCCAGGCCCAAAATAGCGTTGTTTTCGTCCAGCGTTTCCAGGCCGATCCCGGGACGCTGGGAACGCCCTGGGAACGCCGGATGTAACGATTCACTAATCGGTCTCGCCCACGTGTCCTCTCTCTCTTCCCTGTCTCTCTCGCCTTCCCGTCCGCCGAGGCTACTGCTTCAAGCTCCCCTCTCCCTCGATCTCTGCCCGCCGCCAGCCGCAACACGCCTCTCCGTAGCACCCCGGCGGTCGGCCTCGCCACCAACCACCACCGCCCAGGCTCGCCTCCTTCCTCTCGAGCCCCGCGTGCTCCTTCCCCAACTCGAGCACCGCCGCCGCCATCAACCGCCACCACCGGATGCAACCCGCGCCTCGTCAACCTCCCCGCGTGACACCCTCCCCATGGTCGACCTCGTCCCCGACCTCCCGCGCCGGCCGGCGGCGAGGTCCCGCGGGTCGAGGGACGCCCAGCACCACCCGCTCAGGTCGATGCCACGGCGCGCACTCCAGCGGCGAGGTGGCAGGCACTAGGCGTGCTCGTCTCTCTCCATCTTCCGCAGGCCGACGACACTGGGCGCGGGGATGGGGGCCGTCGGCGGGCGGTGTAGAGGCATGGGGAGGCACGATGTAGGAGCACGGGGAGGCACATGAGCCTGTCCCCATCTCCGTATTCGGCGGGTGAGCGACGGCGCTGGGGCTCGGCACGGGGAAGCGCAGGCGCAAGAGTGGAGCTCGTCCATGGCCGGGAGAGGAAGGCGAGCCTAGGGCGAGGTCGACGGCGACCAGGGCCCGCAGGCGTGGTGGCGATGGGCGCTCGTGCGTGCAGAGCTCGGCGCCCTCGGCGTCCCCTACAGCTAGCCCGTCTCGTGCTTGGGAACCCTCCTGGGAAATGTCTATTCCTAGGCTAAAAAATTTAGTACATCCGGACAAAATTAGTACCTCCGGCGCAAACTTTAGTTCTGGAAATGCCTCAACTAGTGGAGATGCTCTGAAGAACGGGGAACTAGGACGAAGCGTCATGGGTGGAGTCCACGGGAGACGGTCACGTCCGCCTGATGGTGGCCATCCGACGGCCACCCACCAAGACGATGGGGCGCACGTGATCCCCAGGGAACAAGATCCTTTTCCAATATACATGCCACTAGATTTTTTCTAGGCTAGAAAAATCAGCGACAACGTTTTTTTCTGCCGCGGCGGCATATTCGGTGTGTCGTGCAACATAGTTTACATGACGGATTAAATGGTAAATAACATGTCTTGTATGACAAAATTATAGAAAACATCCAAACCGATCTCTCTCAAATAAGTTCATCATCTAAAAACTAAGACCACAAACTTTTTACGTATCTTTCACTGCAAACTTAAAAAAACATTTATGCTTTGATCCATGATATGTCTACAAAAAAAATAAGAGAAAGAATCATGCTAAATGAGATTTCATAAAAAATACGGCAAGGTCTTTGCTAAAGATGAGACATATTGTTTGCTAGATGTTGATGAAATAGAAAATATTGGTAACTCATGTATAATCCCTAAAAAGAAGAAAGATGGCGCGAATTTTCACGACCAAGAAAAGGTTGCTTCAGCTACGAAAGACACATATATGTGAGAGTGAGAGTGAGACATACACATAATGTTCTCATTTGCAAGCAAAAAGAATTGGAATGAAGTGTGGTGGGGGCAATTAATGCACACCATCGTAGAGACAAGAAGATGATGAAGACGTCCAACGAGCAAGTGGTGTGGTGGTGCAAAGTGGAAGGTGGGAGAGCTAATTAACAATGCAATACTAATGGAGAAAAGAGATATTAATGCATGTAAGTGTGGAGACGAGGAAGAAGTGGATGCTTAAACTGAATTAATTATCTCGATTTACCTATCTAGCTAGATCATGGATAAGTGGGAGGAAAACCAAGAGGAGTGATAGAGGAAAACAAAGTGAGGAGAAGGAGCCAGGATATAGTGTGACACATGGAAAATAGTTTTTTTTTGAACGATCGAGGGTGCAAAGCACCCAAACTTTACAATGCTGCAAAGAGAACCCGTGGCAGGTACAAATTACAGGGAGGTCCAAATAATACTCGCGAAGGACCTAATTCGATGATAAGGACCTCCACCATATACAAAAAACACCCTAAAACGAACAACAAAACGCAATCAAGGACTGGGCGTCTCTGCCATGAACGTCGGCGACCTCGGAGGCGGTGCCATCAATGAGATCTGAGGAAGGGCTAGACCATAGTCGAACCGGCGAGAAAATCCTCGCAACCGGCCACCACCAAGCCACCGGGGAAGAACCACTTGGTGGAGAGGCGATGACGAGCACCGGCGCAGAGGAAGAGCAGCGGCAACCCTACTGCCATTAGGTCCTGCACGTTGGCAGTCGAGCCGCCAAGAAAACGGCGAAGAGAAGCTCCTGGGAAGAAACACAACATCATAGCACCTCTTAGGCAAAACGCTTCCTCAAGAAGAACCACGAAATAGAAGCCACTTCCCCGCTCGCCCTCGCCGCCACGGCCGGCCACAAGCCAAGAGAAGAGCAGAATCAGGTGCTTCAACCGGGAAGCGTGAACAGATCATCCGAGCTGCAGACACCTCACCTCCAATGGCACCACCCACCATGAGGGCGTCGAAACAGGGCCACCTCACAACCTCCTGGTGATGCACCAACATGCCAAGAGTAGCTCGGCATCCGCCACCGCCAAGAGCTAGCCGCACAACCAACAGACTCACCCTCTTCCTCGCCACCCCGGCCAGCCAAGAGAGTGAAGTCGTCAACAGACAGCAGAAGGCGATGATGTGCGAGCCTACTAGTGGCGGATCGGAGTGTCAACATGCAATTTGTAATAATTTAGTGGTGGTGTACCTAGCAAATGTCATGCCGCCCTCAGGTGGGACCTAGAGCCGAGCCTGGCTTACATTCTTAGTCGTGTGTTGGACTGCAATGGCACACCACAAGTAACACCAATACTGGTAGCATGTAGACATTGCGGCGTGCCACTAGGAAGTGAGACCTATAAGCGGGCCGGACTGAGGATATTCATGAACATTCCAGTCGTGTGGACGATTCACTTTAAGGTTCGCCAGTTCACGAGCCCATGCTCTAGGGACCGGAGTTGCGTGTAATCAAACATGATAGGCCAACTAGTTGTGTAAGCTATCAAGAGGGTACAAAGGAGGGTAAATACAAATGAAACAAAAATACGGTCGTTTGGACAAGAAGAAAAACGTTTGAACTCAAATACGACAGTGAGAATCCACCGTTTATCTCTTCTTTGGCCTGGCCTTTTAGTGTTTCTCTTATTCTTTGCCGGCGTGAACTAGTTGACCCCCGTCTGGACCAGGTCTTCTTCTCTTCTCTTACATTCTCCCCAAATCCCTATCTCACCTTCGACCCCTCCTCTCCAAATTGGAGCTTGTCGTGGCTTTACTTGACTCTCTGCCATGGCTCTGGTTTCCTAATCGGGCCTTGTCATCGCCTTTGTCATCCCAATCACCAGATCGAAGCTTAGTGTCTCTTTCCTAGCATCTCTCCCGATTGGTTCCTCTCCAACATAGGAGCAGGGCCCGCTGAGAGATCCGCATCGGCGACTGGCCTTGGGAGGTTGTGTTCTATCTCGCACCCTAGACATGGTTTCCCTGAAAAATGGAGTTCGACGACTGCTCTCTCATGATCACCGTGCTTGGGATATGTCTCAACGTGTTGTCAGCAGACTTGCTAGCGTCATTAAAGTCTCATTTTGGGATCAGGCGCAATGTTGTGAAGATTGAGGTATGTTCCCCGTCCTTTGATTTTGTTTTTTACGTTCGAGCATGGCTCAGACTGTGAGCTCCTTCTGCGTTCTTCTCGTTCATTCGAGTGTTGTGGAGAGAAAATGAGATTCATGCGCTGGCATCGGTCCTATGGGTGGGATGATCGCTTGGGCCAGCTATGTTTTTATCAAAACTTGGCTTCGACATCCTCCCTATGGATGCTTGGGAACCGAAGGCCCTCAAGAAGGTCGTCAACAGCCTTGGTGGCGAGCTGGTGGAGATTCTGCCACCGTGCGACAAATGGATCATCGAGGAAAAAGTCGTGGTTGAAAGATGCATATTCTGTCCCGAAGATGTACGAGGTGGAGATTACCGGCAGGGCAAGGAGACAACTTAACTAGAAGCACCCAATTATCATTCAGCTGGAGGAGTTGATGGACCCATCCTGGTATTCTAGACCCTGACAAGGCGAGCAAAAAAAGTTCTCGTCACCTCGAGTGTTGTCCTAGAAGGGTCGATGGCACGAGACCACCACCTTTTCACGACGGTGCACATAGTAAGGTCGAAATGGGTGAGGACAAGTGGGTGGTTCTGATTTCTCTCTAGTGAATACTGATATTTGGCGCGACTAAAGAATATTGGAAGAAGGTAGTTAGATTGAATTGCGCATCTGTAATAGTTTGGATCGACTAAAGAATGTTGGAAGAAGGTAGTTAGGTTGAATTGCGCATCTGTAATAGATTGGACGCGCAAGATTGTGGTTGTAATGGTTGGAATTATTATGCATTGATTGCTTATGTTGAAATGCAGTGTGTATGTACAATGAATTCACAGTAAACACCCTTCGAGTTGTGCTTAAAAAGTTGTATGAATTCCTTCTAAAATTTTAAGGGATAATGCAATGAATTTGCATTTGTTTCTACTGGTAGGTCATAACAAATGTGCAAATGACACACCTTATTTGCAATAACAGTGCACTGAATATGCAATCTGTTGTGATTGAATTTATGTACTGAATATGCAATCTGTTGTGATTGAATTTATGTACTGAACATTAATCGTTATGTTCGTAATGGTGTATGAATTTATATGGAATATGCAGCAATATAGAACTCAAAATAAGTACATACTTGTTGGCTGAATTTTGACTGATTTTTTCAGTCTGTGCTACCTTTTACATGTGACTGAATTTAGTTGCGAGAACACATTTGAATAAGTGACTTGATATTAGTTGGTTGCATCAGTATTGACCTTACAAAAGTATATGATGATCATACAAAAGTGGACTAAAATTCCTATAATTTTTGAGCTACGCTTCGGCCTTTCCTTTACAAAAGCTATTTTTCAAAGTTTGCCTGGACTAGATGAGTTGGCCCCTCCGCTCTCGTGCGATGCCGCTGCTCCGCACAGGGGCGCCCCGGCCCCCACCTCTCTCGTTCTTTTGCGGAAGGACATGAGATAAATAAATGTTCACTTGTTTCGTCGTCGTTACAAAAGCAACACTTTCTACACCTATTCCAGTTTCGCTTAGCCAAATTGTCTTTAGTTAATAGCACCCTATTATTCAGAAACCACATGAAGATTTTAACTTTTAAAGGTTTTTTATCTTCCACAAGTATTTTGTGGGGAAACGAGGAAGCATATTCATTAGATCTTCATACATGGACTTAACTGAGAAGATCCCATCTTCAGTTAAATTCCATTAAAAACATGTCCCGTTCATGTGTCAAGTTTATATCCATTAATCTCTCACATAGGTGTAGCCATGCATCCCATTTGTTACCGCTTAATATTCGCCTAAAACTTATGTTTAAAGGATCATGCGATAATACATCATGAACTAAGACATGTTTCCTATGAACAATGTTATAAAGGGATGGATATTGTTGAGCGAGAGACATCTCTCCAAGCCAGATATCCTCCCAGAATCTAACTTGTTTCCCATCACCGACTTTGAAAGTGCCACGAGTGAAGAACTCATCTTTCACCCTCATTAGACCCTTCCAAAAGGGGGAATCAGTTGGTTTGGCTTTGACCTGTGCTAGAGTTTTATTATCCAGGTATTTATTTCAAAGCAATTCTTGCCAAACCCCTTCCTCGGACAATAACTTATATAACTATTTACTCAGTAAGCATTTGTTTTTAAGATCGAGCACTTCAATTCCCAAACCCCCTTGATCTTTGGGTCAACATATAATATTCCAACGGGTTAGCCTATATTTTTTATTATGTTCATCACTTTGCCGAAAGAAACGTGAATGATAGAAGTCTAATCTTTTATTTACCCCTTTTGGTATTTCTAGAAAAGATAGCATAAACATAGGCATACTCGATAAAAACAGAATTAATTAAGATAAGTCTATCCCTGTAAGATAAAAGTTTCCCTTGCCAACATCCAAGCTTGCCTTCAAATCTGTTTTCTACCGGGTTCCAATTAGAACTGCGTAGTCTCCTATGATGTATAGGTACCCCAAGGTACCTAAACGGCAGGGCCCCCAATTCACACCCAAAAAAATAGAAGATCTCACTCTTATGGAGATTAATTTTGAGGCCCGATAGTTGCTCAAAGATACAGAGAATGAGCTTCATGTTAACCGCTTTCTGAAAATCATGTTCTATGAATACAATTGTATCATCAGCATACTGCAAGATAGAGACTCCACCCTCAACAAGATGAGGTATTAGTCCAGCAACTTGACCATTCTCCTTTGCTCTAGCAATTAGAATAGCAAGCATATCAGCCGCAATATTAAATAACATCGGAGACAGTGGGTCCCCTTGACGCAAACCGTTTCTAGTTTGGAAATAGTGACCAATATCACCGTTAACACGAATGGTAATACTTCCATTTTGAACAAAGTTATCAACCCATTTGCATCAAAGATGATCAAATCCTTTCATGCGAAAAACTTGCTGAAGGAAAGACCACTTTAGTTTATCGTATGCCTTTTCAAAATTAATTTTGAATAAGACACCGTCTAATTTCTTTTTGCGGATCTCATGAATGGTCTCATGTAGGAAAACCACTCCTTCCAAAATATGTCGTCTAGGCATAAGAGCAGTTTGCTTAGGTCTAATAATTTTGTGAGCAATCACAGTTATACGGTTAGTCGCCACCTTAGTGAAAATCATGAAACTTACATTCAACAACCAAATGGGTATGTACTGTTGTATTTGAACCACGTTTTCTTTTTAGGTAACATAGTGACTACACCGAAATTTAATTTAAACAATGGTGATTTATACATATATAATATGATAGAAAATATGTGACCGTTTGTTTTTCCTTCTTCCAACTAATTTACATGTATCAGTCAAAAGAAAATACATAAAGTAACTGCCATCGCTGATGTGGTTCTGCACCTGCCAGCATCGCCTACTCGTTGTCGCCTTCGATCTTGACTTGGCGCACCACCTTGTGAGAATTCTACACCTCTTCATCCTTCTCCGCCTCGTCGTCATCGTTGTGGTAGCACCTACAATACATGGTGCCGTCATAGATATTGAATGTGAGCACCTGATGCATGTAAATTGCATGCATAAACTTTGTAGTTTGTTAATATGAATTCCCACTTATTTGCAACATACATGATGTTATATCCATGTTTTACATTGATTTTTGGGAATTTACTTATTTTAGTTATAACTCTGCGAGACATGAATACCTTGTTTTGTGTATTTTTAGCTTTCAGGGACCTAAACAAAGTCAAATGGACCTGAGATTTCTGGAGTGTCAATATTTCATCAAGAGAAGGACCTGGAGAACTTGGACCGCATGGGGGAGCCCCAAGGCCAAAAGAGCCCAGGTGGCGCACCTAGTTGGGGTTGGCGCACCACCCATGCTCATTTGCACCTCGGTCGCCCGATTCACTTGATTCTTTCTCGCACGGACTTGTTTTGACCTAAAAATGCCAATATAAAGGTCCCCCGATGTGATCTTGGAACATAATGAGGCAGAGATCAGTAACACCAAAACAGAGAGTCAGCTGGCCGTCGCTAAAGGAAGATTGAAGGGGGAACCGCTGCAAGAATTGCGTACAGACGCCTCTCCTCCTTCACCAATGCCTCCTCGTCACTCTCCATGATGAGGGGGAGTAGTCTACCCCCTGTGCAATGGGATTGTGGTGGTAACTTGATAGTGGCATATGTACTGAGTGACACAATGCAGCCGAACATACTTTATCTAGGGGTAAAAAGGGGAAGTATGATGTGTGCTGTAACAATAACTAAATGTTGGCCTTATTATAAGGGTGACCTAATAGCACAAAGGCGTACTTCTTTAAACTATGTGTTTTAAGACATGTAGCCACAATAAAGTTACCATTAAAACATGACAATTGCGTGTACTTTTATTATCTATGATCATCACCATAGATGGAGAGATAGGATTAAGTGAACCTATGAACCCATGTCATTGTTCCTATAAGAGAAAACCTTTGTCTTGTCCTCTTGCATTGAAGAGGATTGGGACACTTTTACATTTGTGCTTTGTTACATTACACTTCCAAGCCTTAAATCAACCACCTTGTTTGTTAAACTAGTTTAGTGCATAATAATGGCTTTGAAATACCACCTCTTTTAGCCATATAAAATGTACCATTTATCTCTCATATCATGTTTATTCCAGCTATAACTATGCCTTATATGCATGACTTCTAGTTCTCATTTACTTTCATATGAGCTTTGCACATTTAGTAGTTTAGGTAGAATTTTATCACTTTACTTGTCTATGACATGTGTGTAGGTGTTGGTGAAGATTATGGATAAAAAGGAGCGAAGAGCGCATAGTATGGAGGAGCTACAAGGACCAGACTTAGCCATTTAAGAGGTTGGAAAAGTGAAATTTTGCAACTTCTTAAAATAAATATCCAAGACGATGGCGTTGTATGCCTCGACGAGACAAACTCAACGAGCCCAAGAACACCCAAAACGGAGTTCGTATAAAGAAATGGCGACCAAAATACTAAAAAATTTGCAAGTTCAACGACCAACTATATGGCCGGAACTAAAAGTTCCCGCTGTATAGTTGGTAAAAAGGTCGCAAACAACGGGATTTCGCCTAGGAGAAGCTCCAAAACCTTCCCTAAGTCATATGATGGTATTGGGGGAACCCTAGGGCACCCCCAAGGCCTATATAAAGGAGGGAGGACCCAAGAGAGAGCCACAAAACCATAGGCCTTCAGGAGTGGAGCCCTGCCGCTGCCACCCATCAAATCTCCACGGGGCAGAGCTCTATCTCAACCACACCTCCAAGATCTAGATTTCCCTCAACACCATCACCATCAAGGCATCCAATCAAGAAGAAGAGGAGGAGAAGGAAGACATCACCACCACCACACATCGATCTCCATCTCCATCAACATCTCCATCTCCCTCTCTCTCTTGTGTTTAGTAATTGTAAGATTGAACACGGTTGTGACATCATTATATATTGATATATGTTTTGATATTCATCCATGTGCGACTGATTGATTCAATTCTAGGTTGGGGTATGATCTAGTGTGCTAAGTTAGAATTTATTGTGATCTAAGATGAGTTTATGTGATCCTTTAGTCCGAAAGTGCCTTTTGCCTTGCGGTGACGCACGAGAATCATGCATAGTGCACACAAAGTGACAGCCCAGTAATCAAATGGGGAACATTTATTTGTCGAAGGAATCTCTTATAGATCACACATATATTTTTCCATCTAGTACTATTGAGACCGAAGCCTAAAAGCCCTCTATCATTCCATTCAATCCTACAACTACAATCTCTTTAATTCAGTTCATATCCATGTTTACTTTCCGTCCTAATTTATTTTTTTCTTGTTAAAAGTTCTTTGTTATTAGATATTTTAAACCTCTCTCAATTATCGATGTTCTAGTAACTTATAGAATAGGCTATTTCCAAACCACGGTTTGGGTGTGAAACGTGGCCGCATTGACAACGTGGCTACGAGGTCATGTTGTTTCCGTTCGTCAATCTCCCATTGGGAAAAACTCTTAAATATTTGCTGCTACAAGAATTGCAATAACTCTGTTATTGGTGCAGGAATCCAGTCATCAAATTGGCGCCGTTGCCGGGGATTTAAGCGTCTGATTATTACCTTCCTACTCGCACATAGTTTATTTCTATTTGTTGCTATTTATCTTACCGCTTTTGATTATTTGAAAAGAACAAAAAAATAGTTTACCTTTTGTTAGTAGTCTTGTTATTTATTTTAGTTATAGGAAATTAAAAAACATAGGAACTGTGGAAATTAAAAGTCTTGCGGAGTATGGTGCTCCGAGTGTTGATCATTTACATGCTCCTAATGTTCAGCCCGTTATTGATGTGGATGGATATGAGATTAATCCTATGTGGATAAATATGATCATGGAAATAGCTTTTGCAGGAAATCCGGGCAGTGATCCATATGAGCATATTGACAAATTTACTTCATTGTGTTCTATGGTGAAGGCAAATGGATGGACAAACGATAAGCTGAAGTTGTATCTGTTCTGGTTCTCACTAAAAGGAAAAGCTAAATATTGGCTAAAATCGCATCCCACGGGACACTTCAATTCATGGAAAGCTATCTCTGAAGCTTTTCTCGGTAAGTATTTCTCACAAAAGCAAACTTATGAGTGTAGGCTTCATATCCCGAATTTCAAGGAGAGCAATAATGAGGATTTAATACAAGCTTATAGTAGGTTCTCAAAATTGATTCATGATTGTCCACATCATAATTTACCTGATTGGGTATTGTTGAATCACTTTTATGGAGGCTTAAATCACTCTTCTAAGGATAAGCTAGATATGATGTGTGATGTTGCATTCCTTGGAAAACTTTGAAAGAAGCTTGGCAACTCTTAAGAGATATACATAATAATTTTCATAAATGGCAATGTGAAATTGTGCATGAAGAAAAACCTCTCCCTACTGATCTAGAGAACTTGCTCAATGAATTTCTTAAAGATGAAAATAGAAGAGGAAAATTTCCTTATGATGATACCTTAGTTAGAGATGTTCTTTCTAAAGGAATGCCTTTCATAGCTGATTGTTTTAATCATATTAGAATTGTTGCTACTAACGATGGAGAACAACCCTCTACTGTTACTCCCATATCTTCCACTTGTTGCATCATTGAAGCAGGAAAGAAGGGTAAATCCATGAAGGCTAAAACCAGGAAAAATAAAAATAAGAAGCCTCGTATTGAATATCCCATACATCTGACATCTGCAGATGAAGTGAAATAGCTTTATGAAGAGTATCGGAGAAATGAAATATGCATCAAGAAGAAAGAAGAAATCAAGGAATGTCATAAATTGAAAGTTGCTCTCAAACCTTATCCCCCACCTATTCCTGATCTTTATTATTCTTCTGACTTTAGTGATGATGAGGACTTAAATTATTCTAGAATCCTTGATAATTACCCTAAAGAAGTTTCTGATGATTCTAGTAGTGTTTGTTTAAATACTCTTTTCAGGGAAATCAATTATGATGATCCAAATACGGAACCCTGTGTGTCTCCCATATCTGTTTGCTATGACTTTTGTTTTACTAATGAAGTGCAAGAAAGTCCGGTGGCAAAGACCAATCTACTGGATCCAAAAGGACATTATCAGCTACACCGTCAAATAGTTATCAAGGTAAAGATTCAAAGTTTGATAATAAATCTTTAACACCCTCTACGCAGGAAGGAAAGAATACATATTTACTGCGCTTGGTGCATGCATCCTCATGTGGCAACAAGAACACTTATAAGATACCGATGCATCACAAGTGGGTACGTCTTAGAGCAAACTATGATATAAATCCTGTAGACACTCGTTGGAGGTAAGCAAAACTACTCCTATAGCTGCCTCCATTGCTGAATAAGTGTGGAGTATAAAAGCCTGGCTACTTGATTATAAGAAAGCGCTTCTCGGGAGGCAACTCGGAAGTCATCAGGCGCCTTTCTTAGTTTTCTGTCTTGAGTCTAGTTGCATTCATGTTGCATTGGCATTTATTTTTTTGCATGATTTTCTATTAGAGTTATCTTGTTATAGTTTTCAAAATGTAGAATTTATTGTTACTATGCGTTGCATAACTCGGTTGTACTTAAATCCCGTTTTATACATGTTGTTGTTGGTTGAAAATTAAAGTTGTTATTTAACTATCAAAACAAAGTGTTTCGCTAAGTTTCAGGATAAGAAAGAATTCTTGAATAAATAGAATTTTTTTGATGTCTACTGAAGGTTTAACGACCAACTATACGGTGCGAATAAAAAATTCCAGACGTATAGTTTGGCCGTATAGATATCTTTGTCATCGATAAATTTTCTTTCTTAGGTACAGAAGGTTTAACAACTAACTATACGGCAGGAATAAAAATTCCAGCCGTATAGATATCGATGCCTTCATCAAAATTCTTTTCTAAGGTACAGTAAGTTTAACGACCAACTATACGCCAGGACCTTTTTGGTCTGGCCGTATAGTTGCACCCATATAGATGGGAAAACCCTCAAATGCCAACTGGAAGGTAACCATTGCTCAAAATTTTATTCTTTCTTCTTCTTTCTTCTTCTAAAAACCTCGAAACACCACATGGGAGCTTCTCCCATGATCTAGAGAAGCCGAGCATATGTAAGCAATAAAAATCTACCTCGGAAACCTCCTAGACTGTAATTCTCTATAGAAGTTCATGTTTTCTTTTTTACTTTCCTTTTATCAATGGGGTAAAAGAACTATGTTTGTATACCAAACTGATGTATTTTATTTTGTATGTTATTTTCGCATGGACTTGAACCTTGTGTGAGAACATGTATGGTAGTGCCAACCATCCAAACACTCGCATGAGCCACTTGGTTGCTTCAATTCAACGCTTCGACAATCAATATCTGGTTCAACCACCAGGCTGTATCAAGAAGTATACATTAAAGCAAAGGTTCTTTGTCCATCAAAAGAGAGGTTACTTGTACCTCAATGGTAAAATGTGTCACTCTTGTTTTCAACTAAGCTTGGGGAGGTAACCACTTATCACACTCTTTTGGAATTTGTATTTTTCTCTTTTCTTTTGGTGATATACTCAAGTTTGGTTCTTGCAAAGTTCTAAGCTTGGGGAGGTTACTTCTTCATGTGTAGAGTCTTGTGCAGTGTTTGTATTCGATGAAGGTTTAATGCAATCATGTATCTCGTTGTTTTTGAATGCTTGTTTAAGTGAGTCTAGTTCTGTATTCATATAGGGATACACTTTCTCATGATAGGCACCGTAGGATTTGACTTAGAGCTTGTATGCATCTTGCCAAATTGTTTATCAAGCTTGTGACACTATTTGTGATCCTCTAGAAAACATTGCCACAATCTCTATAATTGGAAAGAATGAATACTTGATCAAGATCTTTTCAAATTTGTTGGTTGTCACTAAATAGCTTTGTCTTAAATGAATAGGTTATGCTCGACCCCATAATGTCGAAACAATAGACTTGATAGTTTGCTTACGGAAGGAGTTGTCAATTGGAAATGATATTTCAAAGTTTTGAGCTCTATGCTAAATAAGGTGTTGTTTAATCTTTACTATTAAAAAGAAGCTGGTGATCGTAGGTCTCCCTCAAACATCAAACATTGGGATAATCTTGGCCGTCCAACCTTTCACCGATGGATCAGATCTCAAGCATGTTTGATAGCCAAAACTGGTCGTACATCATCATATCGCACGAGTAAATCTCGCCGCAAATTCAGCTCATCCCGGTGACCCCGTCCCTCACGTGATCGACTTCTGTCCCCGCAACGCTCTCTCTCCTCTGAATCTGTCGCCATTCACCTTGCGGTCGTCGCTGCCGCTGCCGCCGCAAATCACCTTGCCGATGCTGCCGTGGACCTGCCTCTCAAAGGCCCTACCTCGTCTTCTCCCCTTCCGTGTTGCCTCTCCCGTGCCCGCTTTTCACGGTCGTCTCATCCCATTGTCTCCCCAGCCCCCGGCTCCCACGGGATGATGATGGCCGGAAGCTCCGCGGACGTCCAGGAGATCGCCTGCTCAACTCCAGGTCCACACCTCTCGTCGCCTGGATCTCACTCGGTTTTTGACAGGGACATCGACAAGGAGCACCTCACTGATGTCCTGCACATGGCTGTCCTTGAGAGTGTCATCGGGGAAACGAGTCGGTTGCCGTCTTCCCCCGAGGTGGGACGCGTCTGTTCACCTCTCCCACCGACGGTGAGTTCCTGGATCTCGGTGCTGACATTTGGCGTCGTGGCGTTGCGACTGCCCTCATTACCTACCTACATCCCTTTCTTCTAGGATCTTGAGGTGCTTGGATCGCGCTGATTCGAGCGTGCCTGGCAACATCCTTGCTGATGATGAGATCGATTCACCTACTTTCCCGAGGCCGCCATGTCCTCAACGATTATGTGGTGGCCAGGGACACAGCAGAAAACACAGACCATAGGTTGAGGAGTAATTTTTTGTGTGGCTAGCACCTGTGTAGCTGCATTCAGTTTGAGGTTATCGCGGTGTTAAATTTACTCAGTGCTTGTCCATAGTAAGCGATGATGAATTCAGTAGATTTTGCATCTGATTGCGCCTAAAGGTTGATGTATTCTGATTTAGAGCTATCATCAGTTTCTGTATAAAAGGTTAGAATGTTTATTCTGCCAGCTCTGAAAAATAATACATATACATAGCGTCCGTTAGGACATTAGAAAAGGAAGCGTCTTGATGATTTAGTATTGTCACACAATGATAATGATACGTAAATCATGTCCTGTTGAAGATAAATAGTTTGATTAACCATTCAATGAGTTATCTTCTCATGGTTTTTTAGGATATCCTGCAGTTTTACCCATTACATGTAAATCTCTCATAACTTGAGAACAATCTAATACAGTACGTATTAGGCTCCTGTCATTCCTTGTTACTTTCTTTGCTCATCTTATAAAATTGGACCACATTGCACAAGTGCTTTCTAGCAAACGAGATTGTACTCCCTCCGATCCAAATTAATATTCTTTAATTTGTCTAAATTTAAGCATATCTAACACTAAAACATGACTAGATACATCCGAATCTAGACAAATCCGAGAACATTAATTTGGATCAGAGGGAGTATTATATTTCCAAATTGTAATGTGTGGTATTCTTTTTTAATGGGAAAGAGTAAGAAAGAACTGATGTGCTCCTAGATTTGCGTACACATTCTTGAGTTACAATGAGATATTCTATTCAAAACACAACTTCATCTAAAAGGCTATTGTTATATTTATTCATCTTCTGGACCATCCTTTTTTTTTTCTGTATCTCTTATACCTCATGGCCTTCTTGACTTTCAGGAAATGGAATTGACATTTGTTACCCTTCAAGGTGTATGTGCACACGAACTGACATGTCAATGTTTGTGAGACATAGAATAAGCACATGTTTGTTCATTTCATGGGTAGCGAGATGTCTGAGATTTGATATTGGTATATATGTAGATAGCTCTTTTAGAAATATGTAAACAGACTTTCTCCTGGTCCATGTGTGTAGCACTTTGAGATATTGGTGTAGATTTTGTTGATTCTATGGTATGATGGTCGAGCACGATTGTTCTATTTCTCCTTTGGTGAGAGAGTTTCTAAGGAGACATGCAAATGTGTATCAGATTCTCTACAAAGTATGTGTATCAGATTCTCTAGTAAGTATGTGTATCATACTCCCCCGTTCCAAAATAAGTAATGTGGGTTTGGCTAAATTTAGATGTATCTAGACACGTTTTAGTATATAGGTACATTCAAATTTACACAAACTCAAGTCACTTATTTTGAGACGGAGGGAGTATTTCTAATTACTAGCCAATGCCTTCATATTCTTGGCTACCATTCGCTGGTCATGGTACCGTTCTTCGGTTATTGGTTATTTCTTAAATAAAATGTGTTATATATCACAAACTACAGAGACAAGACATAATTAAGAGTATATAAATAATATAGAATGAGTATGCACATCGGTTATTTTTTCACCTGATTTCCTTTGCTGAAATCCGCATTTCCAGCAATCAAGCATCCATAATTCTTGATTTGTGTATTTCATTATATATTTACACATTGCTGACTGTGTAAACATCTACTCCCTCCGTCTAGAAATATAAGACGCTTTAGGTTTGTAAAACGAATGTATCTAGATAATCACTAAAAGATATCTAGATACATTCTATTCACAAAGCTATTTCTGAGCGGAGGGAGTATTCTCCATGTTACATCATCTTAATTCTAGGGAGCTCACTGAGCAAACTAAGTATTTTAATGCATGCGGTAAAACAAAGTATTCTAATGCATCCGTTATAATTAAAGTTATGGCTGCTTGATTTAAATGGAATTTGATGTGTCGTGTGACTTTGTTTGTACACCTTAAAATTAAAAAAATGAATTTATTACTCCCTCCGTTCACCGATGTAAGACCTTCTAGATATTTTAAAATAGACTAGATTCATCAGACTAAAATGGGTAAACCTAAACAAGAAATACGTTTAGATACATGCATTTTCATGAAAAATCTAGAAGCTCTTATATTAGTGAATAGAGGGAGTATTTGTATGCTATATTTTAGGGATACATTCTCGAAACATGCTTTTGTCCCACTATATTAATATAGCAACCAACCAATACATCTGCTGGGGCCACAAGGCAGTGAAGCCCAGACTAAAAAAGGAAGCAAAAGAAAAAATAAATAATGCTGACAATGACAAATCAATGAATCGAGGAAGGCTCGCAACCGCTGCACCCACCGAAGATGTCCCACATGATCTTAGAGCTCTGAAATGTTGCGTACCAAGCAACACCTTCAATAAGGACTGCGACGATGACGACGCTGCTGCTCGAACTGGGTTTCCCCGTACACTGGGGTGAGTGGGAAAGGGGTACAACCGACGACCTACAAGAAGGAATGACACACTCTCAGGCGTCGCCCCGACGACATCGTGAGACCGACAGGGATTTCTCCCGATCCCCAAAAACCCACTACACCAAACACTTTGAAGTCTTCCACCTATCAACGCCGCCCACCTACATGTGCCACCACGGCCTTGACGTCACCATCGTCGCCTCATTGTGAAATGATGTGAGGCCTAGATGGCAGGAAATGAAAACAATAGGTTCTGGGGTCGATAGCACTGCAGCCACGCTTGAGGGAACTGCCTCCACCGCTATCGTTGTAGCCAACGAGATGCGACTGAAGGAGCACCCTAGGCCAACAATGGAGTCATGGGCGTCCAACATCGACATCGTAGGGTGCCGACCAGACACAGCAGCAGGAAGGGACACACCAGGCTGTGTAGGCTTGACCGGACCCAGGTCGGGCCTATAAGGTCCCCGCCGCCACGCTACAGCACATAGTCTACCACCGCTGCTACCCTCTTGTTCGGCGCCACAAGCCCGACCAAGCCCAAATTAGGCCCGTAAAGTACCATTCCATGCTGCAGCAAGCCGACAAAGCACCACCATCTAGCACCCGACGTCGCCTCCGAACCATCACTAGAGAGCATCGCCGCATCGTGAGCCGGTTAGCCTGCTCGGACCTAGATCGGGACAAAAAGGGCCGAAATCTGGGCGGAGCAAGATCCGCTGACCACCAGCTCGCCGCGACGCCATGCCGCCAAGGAGCAGCACCTCCACGCCTCCATTCGCCTGGTGAGGAAGCTCTACTGCCGGAAACATCGAAGGCATGTGATCACCACCGTCGGACTTTCCCTCCCGAGCCAGGAGTCCATGCGCGCTGGGAGAGGAGAGGCCACCGCCCCGACATCGCACGTGCCACGCCCGGAGGCGCATGTTGGCGGTTGCGGGAGAGGCGGCTTGGGTGGGGGAGCTGGATTAAAAGGGAGAGCCCCTTGTCGCCTCGTGCAGGGAGGAGATGCAGGTTACAAAGCGGTTCGTAGTCTTCTATAGTTCAATTCATGTTTTGAGCATACATGCGAGGATGAATTTGTTGGAAGATAAACTCTCTTGCAAGGTTGTAATAACAAGGGAGGTAAAAGCCCGTGAAAAATAAAATGATAATACATATTATAAGTTCCATGGCAACGCACAGGCATTCAACTAGTTGTCCTAAGAGTTTAGCCTTAAAGATACTCAACACCATAGATGTGATGATTGACTTGATATTACTCTTTGAAAGGATTTGTTTGAAGAAACTAATATTTAGCGGTAATTGAGATGCATGCCAAATCTTGACCTATTGATTAAAGTATGATATTGCTTTATGCGTGTCTGCATCACTGTCGCACAACATGGGATGCTAACAACTCCGCTGGCCTTTGAACAGTCCAAAAAGAGAAAACTCTTGGAGTTTGGCTATGAGTTGCCCAACATATGTAGCCGAAATGCTATATTTGGGTATGCACTGGTATTCTCATGGGCCCGCGTTCAAAGAAAAAGAGGGAATACTCCTTTGACCGTTATGAGAAATCATTATACAGAAAAGGGAAACCTTGGTAATGGTCACGAGTATCCATTCTTAGCCTACACAGTCTAATTAAACACACTAAGTTTTGGCATGATCTCATTACTTATGAACTGAAGTTTTAGAAAGACAAAGAATAGAAAATGAGTGTTTGATAGTCATGATTCATTGATGTGGATGACCAAAAGAGACACTCTAATGCTATGCTTCTTTTGACATAAATCTCATTACTAAGAGATAAACTTTCTGAAACTCAATAACTAATGTTTGCACTTGAGAGCCTTAACTAGATGACATGATTGGGTAGAATCGATAGAATTTATTTCAATTTATGCTTGACATCTATTTGTGACTAGGTTTTGCCTCATAAAAAAAATGACATGAAAAGTTATACAAAAGGTGCAATAAGAGGATCACAAGTTTGTCTGCAAGTAGATTCACTATTGACATGGAGCATATAAGTTTTGATGAATCTTTAGTGGTCTTTATAACTGAGCTTGTATTTCCTTGTATGAATACATGTTTTCTCTCTTCGAGCTTGTATAAGAAATAAGGATGCAAGGCATTGATTTCCAATGATAAGCTATTTCACAACCATTAATTTATTATCGACCCTTCCTCCTCGAGGACGAGCAAGGTCTAGCTTGGGTAAGTTGATGGCTTTGAATTACCACCTTTTTTAGAAATATAGCAACACAGAGAGAGGGATCTTCGCAAAATAGTATCATTAATAAAATTGTGCAGCCCACTCCCCTCCTTTATTCCAATCCCCTTCCCCGCCACCTCGCCTTCTTCCCTCCGCTCATCCGGGACAGTAAGTGCTAGAACTTGTATGTGTTAGGTGGTAATATGCGTGTCTCGTTTATCCTATATTAAGTGTAC
The DNA here is from genome assembly GCA_910589775.1 of Avena eriantha. NCBI lineage: Eukaryota > Viridiplantae > Streptophyta > Magnoliopsida > Poales > Poaceae > Avena > Avena eriantha. Next base: position 81,399,322 of record OU342740.1, read on the forward strand.
TAATTAGTATGTTGCTTTTATCATCGCAACCATGTTCGAAAACTTGTTTGTTGTAATTATATTTGTACATTGATACAAGGATGTGTGTTCTTTTATGCTATGGAAGCTAGGATTTGCGGCGATTTATACATATATAATATGATAGAAAATATGTGTCTGTTTGTTTTTCCTTCTTCCAACTAATTTACATGTATAAGTCAAAAGAAAATACATAAAGTAACTGCCATCGGTGATGTGGTTCTGCACCAGCCAGCATCGCCTACTCGTCGTCGCCTTCGATCTTGACTTGGTGCTCCACCTCGTGAGAATTATGCACCTCTTCGTCCTTCTCCGCCTCGTCGTCATCATTGTGGTAGCTCCTGTAATACATGGTGCCATCATAGATATTGACAGTGAGCACCTGATGCATGTAAGATGCATGCATAAACTTTGTAGTTTTTTGATATGAATTCCCACTTATTTGCAAAATACATGATGTTATATCCATGTTTTAGATTGATTTTTAGGGATTTACCAATGATCCTCTTTATTTTGGTTATAACTCTACAAGACATGAATACCTTGTTTTGTGTATTTTTAGCTTTCAGGGACCTAAACAAAGTCAAATAGACCTAGGATTTCTGGAGTGTCAATATTTCATCAAGAGAAGGACCTAGAGCACTTGGACCGCATGGGGGAGTCCCAAGGACAAAAGAGCCCAGGTGGCGCACCTAGTTGGGGTTGGCGCACCACCCATGCTCATTTGCACCTCGGCCACCCGATTAACTTGATTCTTTCTCCCAAGGACTTTTTTGACCTAAAAATGCCAATATAAAGGTCCCCCGACGTGATCTCGGAACATAATGAGGCAGATATCAGAAACACCAAAACAGAGAGTCAGCTGGCCGTCGACGAAGGAGGATTGGAGGGGGAACCGATGCCAGAATTGCCTACAAACACCTCTCCTCCTTTACCAACGCCTCCTCGTCACTCTCCATGATGAGGGGGGAGTAGTCCACCCCCCATACAATGGGATTGTGGTGGTCACTTGATATAATCTGTCTATGTATGAACATTGTTGAAGTCCATATGGTGTGCCTTGCATGAGTATGGATCTATCTATATAATTCCTATGGTGCATATTGTGGTATGAGATAATACTTGTAATGCATTTACCGTTGTGTTGGATCTTTTATGGTTTGTCATACTTTGGAAATATTCTATGGTCCATGCAATGGTTTGATCTATACACAATGCCTTGTTTATCCATGCCATGAGATGATTGACACCACCAAGTGGAGGTAGATGAGAGATATGTGGTAATGCACACAACATATGAATCAATGCACTAGTGTTTGGAATGCTTTCCATTAATAAGTATGATGTATGTAGGTAATGGGTGGCCAAATGACAGTGGCGTATGTATTGAGTGACACAATGCATCCGAACATACTTTATCTAGGGGTAAAGGGGAAGTGTGATGTGTGGTGTAACAATAACTAAATGTTGGCCTTATTACAAGGGTGACCTAGCAGCACAAAGGAGTACTTCTTTCAACTATGTGTTTTAAGACATGTAGCCACCATAGAGTTACCATAAAAACATGACAATTGTGTGTACTTTTATTATCTATAACATGATCATCACCCTAGATGGAGAGATAGGATTGAGTGAACCTATGAACCCATGTCCATTGTTCCTATAAGAGAAAACCTTTCTATTGTCCTCTTGCATTGAAGAGGATGGGGACACTTTTACATTCTTGCTTTGTTACATTACACTTCCAAGCCTTAAATCAACCACCTTGTTCGTTAAACTAGTTTAGTGCATAATGATGGGTGTGAAATACCACCTCATTTAGCCATATAAAATGTTCCATTTGTCTCTCATATCATGTTTCTTCCAGCTATAGCTATGCCTTATATGCATGACTTCTAGTTCTCATTTACTTTCATATGAGATTTGCACATTTAGTAGTTTAGGTAAAATTTTATCACTTTCCTTGTCTATGACATGTGTGTAGGTGTTGGTGAAGATTATGGATAAAAAGGAACAAAGAGAGCATAGTATGGAGGAGCTGCAGGGACCAGACTTAGCCATTTGAGAGGTTGGAAAAGTGAATTTTTCTAACTTCTCAAAATAAATATCCAAGACCATGGGGTTGTAGCCCTCGACGCTACGAACTCAACAAGCCCAAGAACACCCAAAACGAAGTTTGTATGAAGAAATGGCGACCAAAATACTAAAGGATCTACAAGTTCAACGACCAACTATATGGCCGGAACTAAAAGTTCCCGCCATATAATTTGGTCGTATAGTTGGTAAATAGGTCGCAAACGATGGGATTTCGCCCCGAAGAAGCTCCAGAACCATCCCTAAGTCATATGACGGTATTGGGGGAACCCTAGGGCACCCCAAGACCTATATAAGAAGGGAGGACCCAAGAGAGAGCCACAAAACCATAACCCTTCAGGGGCGGAGCCCTGCCGCCACCGCCACCCATCCGATGTCCACGGGGGTGGAGCTCTACCTCAACCAAACCTCCGAGATCTATATCTCCCTCAACACCATCATCATCAAGGCATCCAAGCAATAAGAAGAGGAGGAGAAGGAAGACATCACCACAACCACACATCGATCTCCATCTCCATCATCATCTCCATCTCCCTCTCTCTCTTGTGTTTAGTAATTATAAGATTGAACATGGTTGTGACATCATTATATATTTATATATGTTTTGCTATTCATCCATGTGTGAGTGATTGACTCAATTATAGGTTGAGGTATGATCTAGTGCGCTAAGTTAGAATTTATTGTGATCCTTTGGTCCGAAAGTGCCTTTTAACTTGTGGTGACGCGCGAGAATCATGCATAGTTGATACGTTTCTAACGTATCCATAATTTTTTATGTTCCATGCTTGGTTTTATCTAATTTCTTGTGCTTTATCCACACTTTGGAGTACTTTTCATATGATTTCTTGGACTAACCTATTAATAAGAGCCACAGTGCCAACTGCCTGTTTTCTGCTGTTTTTGGTTCCAGGAAAGTCAGAAAATGAATATTCTCAGAATTGGACGGGACAAAAGCCAAAGTCAGTTTTTCACCGAGGGACACTAGGAGCCAGAATACAAGATGGAGAGGGGCTGGGGCCTGGACACACGTCCTGGCCATGCGGCGAGGCCTGGCCCGCGCCAGGGGGTGGTCTGGCCGCCCCAGGCCCCCCACTCAGCCTCTCCTTTTGCCTATATATTGCCTCCGATACAGAAACCCTAAGTACCCAATCAAAATTCCACGAAAGAGTCTGTAGCCGCCGTCATCTCCATCCCTAGATCGGGAGGGATCTGACGCTCTTTCCGGCACCCTACAGGAGAGGGGAATTCACCCTGGAGGCCTTCTTCATCATCATGCAAGCCTCCGGTGGTGATGCGTGAGTAGTTCATCTCTAGACTACGGGTCCATGTAGTAGCTATATGACTGGTTCTTCTCCTTTGTGCTACCATGTTTAGATCTTGTGAGCTCCGTTCATGATCAAGATCATCTATTTGTAATCCTACATGTTGTGTTTGCGGGGATCCAATGGATATTGAGATGCTATTTCATATTGATTATTGATTCTATCATGTCTTTGTTATTTGTGATCTTGCATGTTTTCCGTTGTTAGTAGCTATCTAGGCCAAGTTGATTCTAGCAACTCCAAGAGTTAGTATTTATGCTCGATAGTGGGTTCATGCCTCTAGTAATCTGGGGAAGTGACAGAAATCTCTAAGGTACTAGATGTGTTGTTTCTACTAGGGAGAAAACAACAATCCTTTGTTCATAGAACAATCATATTTTTTACTTTACACGCAATTCGTAATGCAATTATCCGTTGCTTGCAACTTAATACAGGAGGGGGTTCGGGTGATAACCTGAAGGTGGATTATTAGTCATAGATGCAGTTGGATAGTGGTCTATGTATAATGTTGTAATGCCCAATTGAATCTCAAAGGAGTCAAGGTGAGTAGTATATGCTTGTATGCTTTCTCGATGTTTTTCAATTGCCCCGCTGTAATTTGTTCACCCAACATGTCATCTATCTTAAGGAGAGTCACCAGTAGTGAACTATGGACCCCGGTCCTTTCTTTTACCATCAATCTACAATCAACTGTTTACTGCTTTGTGTTTACTTTCTGCAAACTATTACTTTCTTCCACTCGATACGTTTAATCCTTTGTTTTTAGCAAAACCAGTGAGATTGACAACCTCATCGCAAGTTGGGCGCAGAGTTCTATGGTTGTGTTGTGCAGGTCTCCACGTTGCTGCTGGCACCGGTAGTGCGCCCTGCCAAAGTTCAGTTAGCTACACCTTTGGGGTGTTTCCTTGCTCCTACTGAATTGATAACCTTGGTTTCATAACTGAGGGAAAACTTGCTGTTGTGCTCATCATACCTTCCTTTTGGGGTTCCCCAACGAGCTTGATATATTTTGGGCCGTCAAGCTCTTTTTCTGGCGCCGTTGCCGGGGAGTCAAGGACATCTTCACAAGGGGAGTCCCTCATAACCAATCACTTTACTTTGTTATTTTTGTTTTGCTTAGTTTACTTTTGCTTAGTTTGCTTGTTTCTTTATCAAAAACACAAAAAAATTAGTTTTACAAGTTTGCTTTCTTTATTAAAAACACAAAAAAATGACTACTCTTGAAAATACTAAGTTGTGTGACTTCACTAGCACCAACAACAATGATTTTATGAGCACACCCATTGCTCCACCTGTTCCTGAAGCTACTTTCTTTGAGATAAAACCTGCTTTGCTCAATCTTGTTATGAGAGAACAATTTTATGGTATTGGTAATGAAGATGCTGCTGCTCATTTAAATAACTTTGTTGAACTTTGTGAGATGCAAAAGCATAGGGATATAGATGGAGATATTATTAAGCTTAAATTGTTTCCTTTCTCTTTGAGAGGAAAAGCTAAAGAATGGTTGAATTCCTTAACTAGGAATAGTATAGATTCTTGGACTAAATGCAAATATGCTTTCATTGGAAAATACTATCCTCCTGCTAAGATTATATCTATGAGAAGTGAAATAATGAAGTTTAAAACAATCTGATAATGAACATGTTTCTCAAGCTTGGGAAAGAATGAAATCTTTGGTAAAGAATTGTCCCACTCATGGACTGACTGCTTGGATGATTATCTAAACCTTTTATGCATGATTGAACTATTCTTCAAGAAATCTATTGGATTCTGCTGCTAGAGGTACCTTTATGACCATTACTTTGGGTGCTGCAAGAAAGCTTCTAGATAATATGATGGTTAACTATTCTGAATGGCATACTGAGAGAGCTCCACAAGGTAAGAAGGTTAATTATGTTGAAGAAACCTCCTCCTTGAGTGATAAAATTTATGTTATTATGTCTATGCTTGTTAAATGGGAAAGCCCATATTGATCCAAATAATGTTCCTTTAGCCTCTTTGGTTGCTCAATAAGAGCAAGTTGATGTGAACTTTATAAGGAATACTAATTTTAGCAATAATGCCTACAGGAATAATGATGGTAATAACAATTATAGGACCTATCCTCCTAATAATACTTATGGTTATAATGGTAAACCTGGATTACCTACTGAAGGAAGAATTTAAGAAGTTGAAAGAGCCACTAAGAACTTCATGCAAATGCAATATGAGCAAAATAAATTATTTACTAAAACTATGGAGGAACAATCTACCATTTTGAAGAATATTAGCCATCACTCGAGAGTTTGAATAGAGAAATTCCTAGTTTGCAATTGAAACTTTCTAATACTGAAAGAAATATATCATCTTTGTCTGAAGCACAATCCTTTTTGATTAATAAAATGGCTGCTATACCTGAAACTAATGTTAATCCCTTTGCTGCCACTAATGCCATAGAAGTTAGAATTGATGAAAATGTTAGACTATTAGCTGAATTGCATGCTAAGTGGGAAAGATAGGATGAAATTGCTAGAAACATTAGTGTTTCTACTATCACTACCACTAGTGTTGAGGCTAGTAACAACTCTACTACTTTAGATGATAATTATGATTTTGATCTTGATGGTTGCAATATCTCTAAAGTTATTAAGTTTCTACAAAAGCTTGCTAAAAGTCCTAATGCTAGTGCTATGAATATGGCCTTTACAAAACACATTACTGATGCTCTCATAAAAATTAAAGAAGGAAAGATGAAACATAAAGTTTCTATTCCTATGAAACAAGAAGATGGTTGGGAACCCATCATTAATATGAAAGTGAATGATTTTGATTTCAAAGCTTTATGTGATCTTGATAGTAGTGTTTCCATTATGCCTAGAAAGATTTATGATATGCTTGATTTGCCACCACTTGAAGATTGTTATTTGAATATCCCACTTGATGATAATGCTAAAAAGAAACTCATGGGGAGTATTAATGTTGTTCTTATGATGGTTAACAATGCCTATGTCCTTGTTGATTTCTATGTTTTGGATGTTGAATGCAATGCTTCTTGTCCTATTACTTTGGGAAGACCTTTTCTTAGAACTATTGGTGCCATTATTGATATGAAAGAAGACACCATTAAATATCAACTCCCACTCAAGAAAGGTATAGAACAGTTACCTAAGAAGAGAGAGAAGATTTGTTTTGCCTCTCCTATGAAAACAAAATTTGCTCTTAATGCTTCTTCATTGGAGAACACTTGATTCTTTTTCTTGCTTCTTATGCCTAACATAAAGGCGTTAAAGAAAAGTAGTTATTGGGAGATAACCCAAAAGTTTAGATGAGTCTTGGAAGTTATTACTTCAGTAATAACCGCTCCTTATCCTTTTTATTTGCTTTTTGTGCCAAGAGTAACCTCTAATGAGAGAGAAGTAATGATTGGAAAAGTTGTTGTCCCGAAACAGATTTCTGTGCTTCACCGTAAAATTCGTGTAAAATCTCTGTACGTTATTTTGAGGCGTGAAATTTTGTGCTTCTGACCCAAGTTGTTATCTAACTTTCGTTAGTTCAACACTTTTCAATTTGAGCAACGGAAGGTCTTCGAAAAAAAATCGTCTTTACCTGCTGGTCTGTTTTGACAGATTTCTGCCTTTATTTGCATTTGCTTCTTGTTAGTTCCTTTTTGAGTTCTTTTGGGGAATTGAGCTTTTTGAGGGAAGTGCTACAGTAGCTTGTGTTTTAATGGAAGTTTTATTGGTATTGTAACTGAACATAAAGACCTATTATCTTGAGTGCACTAATGTTGCTAATAAAGATTGTGTGAAGTTTTGTATGAAGGAAAATTTTCAGGTGTATGGAAGGAATGAGTAATGAGATGAATGATGGACTAAAGCTTAAGCTTGGGGATGCCACGCGTGTTAACCCAAGAAATATCCAAGAAGTACAAGCGTCAAAGCTTGGGGATGCCTAAGGCATCCCCTTCTTCATCAATAAAAATTCCAGGTTTCTTCCAAACACTTCATTTTTATTGTTTCGTGCAAAGTTGTGTTGTTCTTGGAGCGTCTTCTTTCTCGTTTTCGTTTTCTTTGTTTTATTAGTTTTTCTGAATAAATTGGTTGGACCCCCTCTGTCATATATTGGTTTTCAAATAGTTTGGTTTGGATTGGAAAAGAGTAGGAAAGTTCATGGTTAAGTGGTAAAGAGAGCTTGATTTTGACTGTGGCCCATGCTTTGTCATGCCATGCCTGATATTTTTTTGGCTTTAGGCTTAGTATTATTTGTTGTAGCCTGACTTGTTATAAACAATTGAGATTGCTTAATGTGCCTTGGAAGAATCATGCGTTGTTTTAGCATATTAAAGCATAGTATTGTGGTATTCTCCTTTGACGCTTTATTTGGGTTGACTTGGCACATGCTCACACCATGTTATGACTATCCCAAGTCACCATAAGCCTTTATGATCCTTTAGTTTTCAACTTTTAGTATCGCATTATGCTTTGATCAATGATGTTTTGTCGCTCTGCATGATTATGGCCATTATTGCTCTCTTAGTTGGTCGCTCCCAGTCTTTTGCTAGCCTCCGCAACCAAGTGTGAGTTCCACTCATGCATCCAACTCCTAAAACCAAGTTATTCCAAAGAGTCCACCATACCTACCTAATAGCATATGATATTCCAAGTATATTCATGTTTTTGTCTACCTTCCAAATTAAACTTGTTATGAGAAAACTAGTGATTAAAGCTCTCACGAACTTGATGGCACACTTTACTTTCTTGCATTTAATAAACTTGAACCATTGTGTCCATCTTTGTTGCGTATATGCTTGCGCTTTAGAAGTTGAAGTTAGCAGAACCATGTATCACGGGGAATGCTTTCAACATTGCACATGTACTTTGTACCCCGTTGATATCATGTTCTTTTGCTTATGGATCCCGGCGGTGTGAAATAAAAGGGGAACTTGTAAGATCACGGAGTTTGTATGTGTGTTAGAGAAACGCCTAGGCTGCTAGCCTAAGACATGCCTAATCATGGTGGAAACTTGCACCATAACCATAATGATCACTCTATGAAGCATCCTCAATAAAAACCTATGCAAATAGCAAATAAAAAGATCTCTAAGATGCTCATTGTCTGCTTGCCTTGTCATTTTGATTATGGGATAGGTCCCGTATCATGTGCAAGGGGTACCCCGTTGGCGGTTCTCTATGATACATATGTACTTACAATGACAAGAGCTTACTTGTGACTAAAGTTGAGTAGCATGAGGTTCGGCCTTCTTAAGTAAGGGGCATGAGATTTTGGCTTATAACTTGTCAAGCATATCCTCTTAGTTGTGTCACTTTAACCTTAATCACCTTCAAGATGCTTATGATAGGGGCAATGAGAGCTGAAAGCTAATAAGTACCATAATTTTTGGAAGCTCTTTATGAGACTTGAATCCCTACTTCCTTCTATGAAGACCTTTCTTTTACTTTTATGTTGAGTCTCCACCTTCTATCTTTATGCACCTACTTTGAGAGCATAGTGGCCATTCTTAATTCTGTGCATTGCCCCAAGACTTTTTGATTGATGCATAGCTTTGATATTGCTTGTTTTAAACTATTTGTATCTAGTCACTCTTATGAACTCTGAAGGTGTCCTATGCATTTATGTTTGCTACTCTATGAGGGACAAGCTGAATGCCACTATGCTATGTTTTCTTTATGTGAAACAAACAAACGTATTGCAAAGCGTTGTTATTCATGAATCTTTTGTTTATGCCTTTTCATGTTGCAACATAGTTGCTTTGCCTTATTGTTAGAACTTTGTCTTTCATGTTTTGATTGAAGTACTATGATCCCAGCTATCAATGTTTTACAAATACTTTGATCAAGTTTATGATGGTGCATGTCACCTCAAAAATTATTCTTTCTTTTTATCACTTACCTACTCGAGGACGAGCAGGAGTTAAGCTTGGGGATGTTGATACGTTGCTAACGTATCCATAATTTTTGATGTTCCATGCTTGGTTTTATCTACTTTCTTGTGTTTTGTCCACACTTTGGAGTACTTTTCATATGGTTTCTTGGACTAACCTATTAACAAGAGCCACAGTGCTAGCTGGCTGTTTTCTGCTATTTTTGGTTCCAGGAAAGTCGGAAAATGAATATTTTCGGAATTGGATGGGACAAAAGCCAAAGTCGGTTTTTCAGCGAGGGACACCAGGAGCCAGAGCACGAGACGGAGAGGGGCTGGGGCCCGGCCACACCTCCTGGCCGTGCGGCCAAGCCTGGCCCGCGCCAGGGGGTGGTCTGGCCGCCCCAGGCACCCCCTCGGCCTCTCCTTTCGCCTATATATTGCCTCCGATACAGAAACCCTAAGTAGCCGATCAAAATTCCACAAAAGAGTCTGTAGCGCTGATACATCCATTTTGCATCACTATTCTATATATTAATTCACTATTATTCATTGATATATTTCATATTGAGAGGTGATACTTATGTTATTTCATCCGTTTTTGCATGGTTGATGACTTTTGGAGCATGGACTGCTGCAGTCAGGATTCTGATGGAAAAGGTGCTGTTTTGAGGCAAAATTCCCGAAGATCAAAAAATCTGGGAAAATATATGGAAAATCCTATTTTTCCAGAAGATGAAGGAAACCAGAAGGGGGACTAGAGATGGGCCACAGGGGGCCCACACCACCCCCTAGCGCGGGCAGCCCTAGGCCGCACCAGCAGGTGGTGTGGCCACCCTGGCCCACTCCATCCTCTCCCCTCTAGCATATATCATCCTCCCGAAACCCTAAGACTTAGGGAGCGAACACAGAAAGATTCTGCCGCCTCTGCGGGGCGGAAAACACCGAGAGAGAAAGATCTCTCCGGCAGACAGATTTCTACCGGGGGAATTCCTTCCCAGAGAGGGGAGATCGTCGCCATCAACACCACCATCAACCTGGACTTCATCGGGGTCATCATCATCATCACCACCATCATCACCATCAGCACCCTCATCACCATCTCCATATTGCTATAACAATTGTGTTGAATCTTGCATAGTTCATAGGGGAAACTTTCCCAGTGTTGATTACTCTTTGTAGTTGATCCTATTGAGTGAACCATTGAATTATTGTTTATGTTCAGATTGTTATACATCATTATTCCATCTCTGATCATGATCCATATGATGTCTTGTGAGTAGTTCGTTTTGTTCTTGAGGACATGGGAGAAGTCATGTTGTTAGTAGTGGAGTTGTGTTGAGAAAGATTCAATATATTGTTATTTAAGTTGTGGTGTACTTCTTCTAGTGGTGTCATGTGAACGTCGACTACATGACACTTCACCTATATGGGACTAGGGGAATGCATTGTGTATTTGGCTACTAATCGTAGGGGTTGCCGGAGTGACAGAAACCTAAACCCCCGTTAGGAAACCATTGCACAAGGGACGTAAGGGTCGTAGAGTTTAAAGATGTGGTTAGGTTTCTACCTTAATTACTTTATTGTACTTACGGATGTTTGAAACGGGTATAATCACAAGTATGTATTAGTCCTAGGAAGGTCGGTACATTAGCACAGGTTCACCCACACAACACTTAGCAAGCTAAAGAAGATTAATCAACTATATGAAGCGAAAGCACTTGACAGTCTTCCCATGTGTCCTCGAGAACGTTTGGTCATCTTAAGTAATACAACTGGCTTGTCCTTTGCTGCATAAAGGATCGGGCCACTTGTTGCATTTATTCCTACTGTCTTTTATTTACTCGTACTTTGTTTACTTGCTTTATCGAAAACCCCTAAAAATCCGTTTGCTAAGTTGCAGAGAATTCCTCATCCATACCACTAGCCAGCACCTTCTGCTCCTCGTTGGGTTCGACACTCTTACTTATCGAAAATACTGCAATACACCCCCTATACTTGTGGGTCATCAAGACAATTTTCTGGCGCCGTTGCCGGGGAGTGAAGCGCTATTGGAGAGTGGATTTGGTAAAGGAAACTTCTACTATGAGTATTGTTTACTTATGCTAGTTTCTTTCTTTTCATTATGGATAATTCACGGACTTTCTTATTTGGTAATGCTACTACCACTGCTAAGGTAGTAGATAAGCCACCACCTGCTGAGAATGATGTTTTCAAAATACCTACAAGAATTATTGATTGTGTTATGGATAACTATTATGTTGGGGATGGAACTGTCCATCCTAGTGATCATTTACTCTTTATACACGAATTATGCGGGTTGTTCAAGTGTGGAGGTATTACTACAGATCAAGTTAAGAAGAAGTTATTCTCATTATCACTGAAAGGAAGAGCTGAGGATGAAGGAAATATGCCCTAAGAGGCAATAATAAAGTTGTTATTATATATTTCTTGTATATGATAGATGTTTATTTTGCATGCTATAATTGTATTGATAGGAAACATCAATACATGTGTGTTTAATAAACAAAAAGGGTTCCTAGTTATGCCTCTCTTATAGACTAGCTTGTTGATTAACAAGATGATCAAAGTTTCCTGATCATGGACATTGGATGTTGTTAATAACAAGGTCACAGCATTTGTGAAATGATGTGATGAACATTCATCCGAAGTATAGCATTACGATCAAGTCATTATGTTTATATTGCTATAACATCATACAAAGTAGTCTTAGTCCTTAGACCATGAGATCATGTTAATTGCTAACACCGGAAGAGTATCTTGATAACATCAAACGTCACACCGTAACAGGGTGACCATAAAGGTGGGTTCAGTGCTATGAAGGTGTTATGTTGAGGCTCATGGATAAAGAGTGGAATTTTTCAATCCCGATGACGGATAGATATACTCTGGGCCCTCTCGGTGATATCACATTAAGATAGCTTGCAAGCAAGTGATGTGATCACTAGAATGTTATATCACGGGAACGAGAAAAGAGTGCATGTCGGTAACGAGATCAAACTAGGTATTTGGATACCGATGATCGAATCTCGGACATGTATTATATCATGAGACAAAAGGATTAAATTGCTGACGTTAAAGGTTCTCACGATCACAGAAGTCATCATTTAATGTGCAGGAGTCAGTATGGATCTCCAGGTCCCGCTTCTGATTATTGATCTGAGAGGAGTCTCAATCATGTCTGCATTATTCACGAACCGTAGGGTGACACACTTAAGGGTTACCGGACACCATTTAGGAGCACATATGTTCCAGACAAAAGATTTGCAAAGCGCAGGAAATGTTTCGATAGAAACCGGAATTGTTTCGGCTGAAATTGCAGAAAGTGGTTCTGCATGTTATATTGAAATGTTGCAAGGGGTTTTATGTGAATGTTTTTTAATTAAAGTAATTAACAAAATTCTGAATAAAAATAATAAAAGAGTTTTATTAAATGAGAGAGCATTAAATTTGGAGAAATTTAATGCATTTAAAGTGGAGACTTTAAAAGGGAATGTGAAGAGGCATTTTAATGTGGAGGGGTTACCACCACATGAATGGGGGAGGTGAGGGGTCACCCCCCATGCGCCGGCCATGGAGAGAGGGGGCACTCCCCTCCTCCTATAAAAGGCCACCCATTCCCTCCTTCATCCTCACACCTCCTCGTGAAGGATCTCTCTCCCCCTCTAGATATTTCCCCATGGTCTCGGATTAGCGAGATACATGTTCCCAGTGGCCTTGCGTCTGCAAGGAGTTGCTGCTTCCACTGATTCGCTGGAGCGAGGAGGTGGAGGGTGTCCGGTGGCTTGAACGTGTGTGCGAGGATGGATGCGCTGCTGATTTGCGGCGCTCGGACTTCCACACGATCTTGAGATCGGCAAGCGTACGACTACATCAACCACGAGTTCCTACTTGTTAACAAAACGCGTTGTCTTCGAGGGTAAGTTCTCCATGGATGTATGTCCACCCGTTGCTCTGTATCTAGTAGATAGATCTTGGCGTATAGTTCTCATCGTAGGAATTTTTTTGTTTTCTATGCTGCGGTCCCAACAGTGGTATCAGAGCCTGATCTATGCGTAGATGCTTTGCACGGGTAGTACACATATGTTTATATGTGGGCGATGATGATCATGTTATTGCATCTTCTATGTACTTTGGATATTGGTGGCATAGTGGGATGAAGCGACCCGGACCAACCTTACATGTCATCGTACATGAAACCGGTTCCACGACTGACATGCAACTAGTTTTGCATAAGTGGCTGGCGGGTGTCTGTCTCTCCTACTATAGTCAATATCTGATTTACAACGAGTTGCTAATAAATTGGTTATCCTCGTTGTGGTTCATGTTCGTAGGTAAGACCGGTTCCATCTCCGAAAGCCCTAAGCCACGTAAAAACTTGCAATTGATAAATTAGAGGCGTCTAGTTTAGATCGTTGTTGGGCTAGTGTCTTGATATGGTATTGTTGTAAGTAGATGTATGATAGATACTCTTACAACTCACTTAACGTGCAAGTTCCATAGACCTTGGCCTTACACACAAAGGAATGATAGAGATCATACCACGATGCAAATGATAGAGATCAAATGCATGGACCATATCACCTCACTTCACACATTAGATGTTAGCATCTTATATTGCTAGTTTGGCGCTTTTGGTAGCATTATAAGATGATCCTCATTTAGATATCAAGATAAAATGTGTTCTTCCTTAAGTATGCACCGTTTTGTGGATCGTGTTTTGAGGCATCACGTGATGATCGGGTGTTCTCGACTCTATGCTTTCATACAACGGGTGTAAGATAGTTTTACACACGCGAATACTAAGGTTCTACTTGACGAGCTTAGCATGTATAGACATGGCCTCGGAACACGGACCGAAAGGTTAAGCATGAGTCACATAGTTGATATGATGCCTATATAGATACTCGCCTTTGAAGCTACACCGACTCACGTGATGATCGGACTTGGTGTAGTGGATTTGGTTCATGTAATCACCAAAAGGACACGAGGGATGTCGTTTTTGAGTGGGAGTTCATTAGTAATTTGGATTAGTTGAACTCAATCTATCATAAAACTTAGTCTAAATATATTTTACAAATTCTATTGTAGATGGCACCACCTGCTTTTAATTTCAATGTGTTCATGGAGAAAGAGAAGCTTGCTGCGAATGGTAGCAACTTCACCAATTGGGCTATGAATTTGAGGATTCTCCTCACTGCTGCACAAAAGCAATATGTGCTAGAGGCGCCGCTAGGCCCACCACCAGCTCCTGATGCCCCTGGCGAGGAAAAGAACGTTTATATAACTCGTCAGGAGGACCACAACTTAGTTCATTGCGGCATACTGTATGGGCTAGAGCCAGAACTTTGAAAACGTTTCGAAAATGGCAATGCCTTTGATACCATGGGAGAATTGAAAATGATTTTCGATACCCATGCTGCCGTAGAGAGTTATAATGCTTCTCAAAAGTTCTTTAGCTGCATGATGGAAGAGAACAGCTCCGTTAGTGAGCACATACTCAAAATGTCTGGGTACGCCGATAAGCTTGTGTCCTTGGGAATAACGATTCCCATTGACTTAGGCATACATCGTGTTCTCCAATCTCTGCCACCTAGCTACAAGAGCTTCGTGATGAACTATAATATGCAGGGCATGAAGAAGTCTCTTCCCGAGCTTCTGTCAATGCTTAAGACTGCAGAAGTGGAGATTAGGAAAGAACATCAAGTGTTGATGATCAATAAGACCACCGGTTTCAAGAAGGACAAGAAAGGCAAGCAGAAGGGAAAGAAGGGTGGCAAATCTGTTACCGCGCCTGAAAAGAAACCCCGAGCTGGCCCTAAGTCTGACACCGAGTGCTACTATTGCAAGGGGATTGGCCATTGGAAGCGCAACGGCCCCAAGTATTTGGCGAACAAGAAGGCCGGCAAGGCAAACAAAGTATATGTGATATACATGTTATTGATGTGTACTTGACTAGTACTCGCAGTAGCACCTGGGTGTTTGATACGGGATCGGTTGCTAATATATGTAACTTGGTTCAGGGGCTGCGGAATAAGCGACAATTAGCAAGGGATGAGGTCATGATGCGAGTCGGCAATGGATCAAGAGTTGATGTGATTGCCGTCGGAACGCTGCCTCTCCATATGCCGTCGGGATTAGTTATAAACCTAAATAATTGTTATTTGGTGCCTGCACTGAGCATGAACATTGTATCCGGATCATGTTTGATGCAAAGTGGTTATTCGTTTAAATCTGAAAACAGTGGTTGTTCGATTTATATGAATAATATCTTTTATGGTCATGCACATGTGTTGAATGGTTTATTTCTATTGGATCTCGATAGTAGTATTACGCATATTCATATTGTTGATGCTAAAAGGATTAAACTTGATAATGATATATCTACATATATGTGGCACTGCCGTCTAGGTCATATTGGCGTTAAACGCATGAAGAAACTCCATTCTGATGGACTTTTGGAATCACTTGATTTTGAATCATTTGATACATGTGAGCCATGCCTTATGGGCAGGATGACTAGAACGCCGTTTTCCGGTTCAATGGAACGGACGACAGATTTATTGGAAATCATACATACTGATGTGTGTGGCCCAATGAGTGTGTCGGCGCGAGGTGGATATCGTTATTTTGTTACTTTCACGGATGATTTGAGTAGATACGGGTATATCTATTTGATGAAACATAAGTCTGAAACCTTTGAAAAGTTCAAAGAATTTCAGAATGAAGTGGAAAATCATCGTAACAGAAAGATCAAATTTCTGCGGTCCGACCGTGGAGGAGAGTATCTTAGTTACGAGTTTAGCACACATATGAAAGACTGTGGAAATAATTTCACAACTCACACCTGCCAGAACACCACAATGTAATGGTGTGTCAGAACGTCGTAATCGTACTTTATTGGATATGGTTCGATCTATGATGTCTCTGTCTGACTTGCCACTGTCATTTTGGGGTTATGCACTGGAAACCGCTACATTCACTTTAAATAGGGCACCATCTAAATCCGTTGAAAAGACACCGTATGAATTATGGTTTGGAAACAAACCTAAGCTGTCATTTCTTAAAGTTTGGGGATGTGATGTTTATGTGAAGAAACTTCAACCGGATAAACTCGAACCCAAAGCAGAAAAATGCGTCTTCATAGGATACCCTAAGGAAACGATTGGGTATACCTTCTATCACAGATCTGAGGGCAAGGTCTTTGTTGCCAAGAATGGATCCTTTCTCGAGAAGGAGTTTCTCGCGAAAGGTGTGAGTAGTCGGAAGGTAGAACTCGAAGAGGTTATTGAACCTTCTCTTCATGAAATGGCGAGTAGCCCAACACCGGAAGTTGTTTCGGAGTTGACTTCACCTAATGAAGAGAGAGCTAATGATATTGATCATGAAACTCCGAAAGAGGACACTACCGAACCTCGCAGGTCAAGCAGGACACGTGCAACTCCTAAACTATACGGCAATCCTGTTATGAATTTCATGATTGATGAAATAGATGACCCTGCGACGAATGAAGAAGCGACGATGAGCCCTGATTCCACCAAATGGCTAGAAGCCATGAAATCCGAGATGGAATCCATGTACGAAAACCAGGTTTGGACCTTGGTGGACTTACCTCACGATTGAAAGGCCGTTGAGAATAAATGGATTTTCAAAAGAAAAACTGATGCTGATGGTAATGTAACCATCTATAAGGCTCGACTTGTCGCAAAGGGGTTTCGACAAATTCAAGGAGTTGACTACGATGAGACTTTCTCTCCCGTAGCGATGCTTAAGTCGGTTAGGATTATGTTAGCAATTGCTGCATATTTCGATTATGAAATATGGCAGATGGATGTCAAAACTGTGTTCCTCAATGGTAATATTGAAGAAGAGTTGTATATGATACAACCAAAGGGTTTTGTCGATCCTAAGGATGCTGATAAGGTGTGCAAACTTCAGCGATCCATCTATGGACTGAAGCAAGCATCCCGAAGTTGGAATCTCCGCTTTGATGAGGTGATCAAAGAGTTTGGATTTGTCCAAACTTATGGAGAGGCTTGTATTTACAATAAAGTGAGTGGGAGCAATGTGGCATTTCTGATATTATATGTGGATGACATATTATTGATTGGAAATGATATAGATCTTTTAAACAGTGTTAAAAGTTATCTAAACAGCAAATTTTCGATGAAGGACCTTGGTGAAGCTTCATATATATTAGGCATTAAAATCTATAGAGATAGATCAACACGCCTAATTCGGCCATCGTAGAGTACATACCTTGATAAGATATTAAAGAAGTTTAATATGGACGAAAGTAAGAAGGGGTTCTTACCTATGTTGCAAGGCATGACATTGAGTAAGACTCAAAGTCCGGCTACGGCGGAAGAAAGAGAGATGATGGATAAGATCCCCTATGCCTCGGCCATAGGCTCTATAATGTATGCCATGCTATGTACAAGACCGGATGTGGCACATGCTATTAGTTTGACTAGTAGGTACCAATCTGATCCAGGTTCGGAACACTGGATAGCGGTAAAGAACATCCTCAAGTACTTGAGAAGAACTAAGGATATGCATCTTATATACGGAGGTGAAGAAGAGCTAGTCGCTAAGTGTTATGTCGATCCTAGCTTTGACACCGATCCGGATGACTCTAAGTCTTAATCCGGATACGTATTTCTCTTGAACGGAGCAGCAGTTAGTTGGAGGAGTTCCAAACAACCTGTGGTGGCTGGATCAACAACGGAGGCGGAATATGTTGCTGCTTCAGAAGCGGCGCAGGAGGCAGTTTGGATGAAAGAGTTCATTACAGAACTGGGTGTGGTTCCCAGTGCGTTGGACCCGATGGTGATCTGTTGTGACAACAATGGAGCCATAGCCAACGCAAAGGAACCAAGGTCTCACAAGAATTCCAAACATATTAAGCGCCGGTTTCACTCCATCCGCGAGCATGTCAAGGATGGAGATATAAAGATTTGTAAAGTGCACACGGACCTAAATGTAGCAGATCCGTTGACTAAAGTACTCCCTAGGGCAAAACATGATCAACAGCAGAACTCCATGGGTGTTAGATTGATCACTATGTGAACTAGATTATTGTCTCTAGGGCAAGTAGGAGACTGAAGGAAATATGCCCTGAGAGGCAATAATAAAGTTGTTATTATATATTTCTTGCATATGATAGATGTTTATTTTGCATGCTATAATTGTATTGATAGGAAACATCAATACATGTGTGTTTAATAAACAAAAAGGGTTCCTAGTTATGCCTCTCTTATAGACTAGCTTGTTGATTAACAAGATGATCAAAGTTTCCTGATCATGGACATTGGATGTTGTTAATAACAAGGTCACAGCATTTGTGAAATGATGTGATGAACATTCATCCGAAGTATAGCATTATGATCAAGTCATTATGTTTATATTGCTATAACATCATACAAAGTAGTCTTAGACCTTAGACCATGAGATCATGTTAATTGCTAACACCGGAAGAGTATCTTGATAACATCAAACGTCACACCGTAACAGGGTGACTATAAAGATGGGTTCAGTAGTACGAAGGTGTTATGATGAGGCTCATGGATCAAGATTGGAATTTTTCAATCCAGATGACGGATAGATATACTCTGGGCCTTCTCGGTGATATCACATTAAGATAGCTTGCAAGCAAGTGATGTGATCACTAGAATGTTATATCACGGGAACGAGAAAAGAGTGCATGTCGGTAACGAGATCAAACTAGGTATTTGGATACCGATGATCGAATCTCGGACATGTATTATATCATGAGACAAAGGGATTAAATTGCTGACGTTAAAGGTTCTCACGATCACAGAAGTCATCGTTGAATGTGCAGGAGTCAGTATGGATCTCTAGGTCCCGCTTCTGATTATTGATCTGAGAGGAGTCTCAATCATGTCTGCATTATTCGCGAACCGTAGGGTGACACACTTAAGGGTTGCCGGACACCATTTAGGAGCACATATGTTCCAGACAAAAGGTTTGCAAAGCGCAGGAAATGTTTCAATAGAAACCGGAATTGTTTCGGGTGAAATTGCAGAAAGTGGTTCTGCATGTGATATTGAAATGTTGCAAGGGGTTTTATGTGAATGTTTGTTAATTAAAGTAATTAACAAAATTCTGAATAAAAATAATAAAAGAGTTTTATTAAATGAGAGAGCATTAAATTTGGAGAAATTTAATGCATTTAAAGTGGAGACTTTAAAAGAGAATGTTAAGGGGGAATTTTAATGTGGAGGGGTTACCACCACATGAATGGGGGAGGTGAGGGGTCACCCCCCCATGCGCCGGCCATGGAGAGGGGGCACCCCCCTCGTCCTATAAAAGGCCACCCTCTCCTCCTTCATCCTCACACCTCCTCGTGAAGGATCTCTCTCTCCCTCTAGATATTCCTCCATGGTCTCGGATTAGCGAGATACATTTTCCCGGTGGCCTTGCGTCTGGAAGGAGTTGCTGCTTCCGCTGATTCACTGGAGCGAGGAGGTGGAGGTTGTCCGGTGGCTTGACCGTGTGTGCGAGGACGGATGCGCTGCTGATTTGCGGCGCTCGGACTTCCACACGATCTTGAGATCGGCAAGCGTACGACTACATCAACCATGAGTTCCTACTTGTTAACAAAACTCGTTGTCTTCGAGGGTAAGTTCTCCATGGATGTATGTCCACCCGTTGCTCTGTATCTAGTAGATAGATCTTGGCGTATAGTTCTCATCGTAGGAAATTTTTTGTTTTCTATGCTGCGGACCCAACAGAGGAATGGTATAAGCTGCTGAAGAATGGTCAAGCTCTGGAATGGGAGGAAATATTACCTCTCTTTTATTCAAAGTTTTATCCTCCTAGTGAGATTCATAAAGATCAGAATCAAATATACAACTTTTGGCCTCTTGATGGAGAGAGTACAGCTCAAGCTTGGGGGAGATTGAAGTTACTAATGCTCAAATGTCCCATTCATGAACTCCCCAACAATATTATTATCAATAACTTTTATGCAAGGCTCCCTCTACATGATAAAGATTTATTGGACGCTTCTTGTGCTGGATCATTCACTCGTATGGAAGAAGAAGCTAAATGGGATCTTTTGGACCGTATTCAAGACAATGCTGAAGCTTGGGAGAATGACAAAGGTAGAAAGTCAGGTATAAATTATGATTATGAATGCATTGAATCTTTTATGGGAACTGATGACTTTCAAAATATTTGAAAATGCTTATGGTCTAGACTCTCAAGCAATTTCTTCTTATTTTAAGGCTTTTGCTTCCTACATTGAAGTGCCTAAAAGGAAGTGGAATAAGTATCATGAATCTTATAAAGATATTGCTAAGAGTGTTCCTGCAAGAAATACTGAAGTTTATACTGCTAATCACGTTTTACCTAAACCTTACACTGAGAAAATGCCTTTCCCAGTTAAGATAAGGGAACATTCTATGATAGTTAGTATGGTAATGAAAGTGCAAATAAAGCTGTTGAACCTGATAAACAAATGGTTGATGAACCTATAATAGTAAATGTGAAAGACTTTGTCACCAATTATGAAGAAGAGGGACGCACTATCCTTTGTAAGGATACCTCTAATTTTGTTTCACATAGTAGTGTTATGAGAGCTAGTATTCCTGTGTTTTCTGTTAGAATAAGTGATCATTGCTACGATGGTCCTTGTGATAGTTATATTGTTAAGTTTATGCATGATACTGAAAGTTATTATGAGAGAGGGAAAAGTGTTCTTATGCATCTCAATAATATCAAGTTTCCTCGTTTTATGCTGAAAGTTTTTAAGTTGCACTTCTTTTGCCTTCCTATGCTTGCAGCCTCTAGTTTCAACAACTTGTTTGTTTACAAAATCCCCTTGCATAGGAAGTGGGTTAGACTTAAATGTGTGTGTGTTTTTGCTTCTTAATGCTCTTTTTCACTTCAATTCATATTCCTGAGTGAGCATCTTCAAAATTATCATGCCCATCTTAATGGCTATAAAGAAAGAGCTTTTTGGGAGACAACCCAATTTGTTTTTGCTTTCAGTTTATTTTTGTTTTCTTGAGTCTTGGAAGTTATTACTTCGGTAATAACCGCTCCTTATACATTTTGTTTGGTTTTTGTGTCAAGATCAACCTCTAATGAGAGAGAAGTAATATTTGGGTTAGTTGTTGTCTCGAAACAGATTTTTGTGCTTCACCGTAAAAATTCGTGAGAGATCTCTGTATGTCGGTTTGAGCTGTAATGTTTTGTGCTTCTGCCCCAGGTTGTTATTTAACTTTCGTTATTTTTGCACTTTTTGGTTTGAGCCACAGAAGATTTTTGAAAAAATTGATATTTACCTGTTGGTCTACTTTGACAGATTTTGCCAATCTTGCATTTGCTTCTTTATTCGATTTCCTTTTTGAATTCTTTTTGGGTTTTAGGAAGGAGTTGCTACAGTAGCTTATGTTTTGATGGTTTTCAGTTTAAGTTGGACTTAAATGGTTTTATCACTTCACTTATACTAATGTTGCAAATTAGAACTGTGTGAAGTTTTGTGTGAAAGAAATTTCCAGGAAGTGGAGATAATGGTGTAATAAGGAAGAGAAGGGTTTTATGACTCAAGTAATAAGTGTATGAAGATGAAGATATTGATGTTATTCAAGTGATGACTCCGGAAGAATCTACTAGATACCAAATTTAGAGACCTGCAGAGTCTGTTTTCAAATAGGTAACAGTTCTAGTAAGAAAAGTTCCACGAAAATACTATCCAACTATATTTTTGTAGTTTTTAGTCAATAAGGAAAGCTACGAAGCAAAAAAGGGACGGAAACGGAGCCAGGGTGGCTCACGCCACCCTGTGGCATGGGCCCTCCCCTGGCCGCGCCACCAGGTGGTGAGGCCACCCCGGACTCCGCCTCTGACTCGTTTTCTCCCAGTAGCTTCCTTTTGATATGAAACTTTGTAATATATAACCCCCGGATCTTCCGAGGTTCGTATATCGTGTTCTCGTCGTGTTTTTTTTCGATCTGTTTCTGCCAGGACATACTCTTTGAAGTTAGAAGCACAATGGTGTTCGCCAAGGATAAGGGAAAGGAGCCTATGGAGGAAGACCTCCAAGACCCTGGGAAGGAGAAGGAGATCAAGAGTGAAGGTGAAGCGGAGCAAGGCCAACATCCGCACACTGGCACTACCACTGCAAGCATTGGAGTGGTGACGAAACCTGCCAGGGTTAGAAGGACTACGCGGATACAGACTGGGGGAAAAGATCCTCGTCATAGTTTGGCTCCACGGTCACTTCCTCCACACACTAAGAATCCCTTCCATACCTTTATCCATAACCATGCAGGACAAGAAGACTCCCAGAGGGAAGAATGGAAAAAGAATCACAAGAGCTGGGATCCACAAACTGAAATGATTATGAGCCATATTGAGCACAACTCGGAGTTGATTCGTACTCTCACCTTCGAGATTGAGGACTTTGGGAAATTGATCAGAGAGCTCATCGAGAGGATACCACCACCACCGAAGGAGTAATTCGTCATCAGGTTTGGCATCCCCTTGGTTTGTTCCAAGCTTGGGGGAGTGCCGCGGTATCACATCACTATCTTCTATCTTTTTACCTTATTAGTAGAGTCATATCATGAATAGAGGAGTTATTGGGTAGTATGGTTTGCATTATGGAAGTGTCCCCTCTCTCGTTAGATATGTATCCCTTGGTGTGAGTTGCCGTTATGGAATATTAATGAGAAGTTCTATCATTCACTCTTTTGCATAACTTATATTAGTTTTCAATTCGTGGTTATATGATCGATCTTGTTGTTAGTATTGGTTTTGGCAAACCTGGCTCGGTCAGTAGCAACACTATTTTTGAGAGCTGAATGAAAAAGATAGAAGTACTCTAGAGAAAAATAATTTCATCATCTTTCTTTCTTGATTTGCTCATAAGTCTGGTATTCTCTAGTTAAGATCTTTTGTGCTTCCAAGGAAGATTGCATGTTTGTTTTTATCACTTGTATGTTTGTTTGTTTCCTTCAACTCTTGTACATGCTATCCAACCTTGCTAGCCAAAAACCTGTACTGAGAGGGAATTCTTCTTGTGCATCCACTTCCTTTAAACCAAACCCATGCCATTCGTGTCCACCATACCTACCTAGTAGAATTATTGCTATTCCAAGTAAATTCTTGTTTTGTCTACCTTCCAAATTAAACTTGTTATGTGAAAATTAGTGATTAAAGCTCTCACAAACTTGATGGCACACCTTACTTTCTTGCATTTAATAAACTTGAACCATTGGGTCCTTCTTTGTTGCGTATATGCTTGCGCTTTATGAGTTGAAGTTAGCAGAACCATGCATCATGGGGACCGCTTTCAACAATTCATTGGTACTTGTACCTAGTTGATATCATGTTCTTTTGCTTATGGATCCCAGAGGTGTGAAATAAAAGTGGAACTTGTAAGATCATGGAGTTTATATGTGTGTTAGAGAAACGCCTGGGCCGCTAGCCTAAGCCATGCCTAATCATGGTGGAAACTTGCATCATAACTATAGTGAGCATTCTATGAAACATCCTCAATAAAAACCTATGCAAATAGCAAATAAAAAGATCGCTGAGATGCTCACTGTCTGCTTGCCTTGTCATTTTGATTATGGGATAGCTCCTGTGTCATGTGCAAGGGGTACCCCGTTGGCGGTTCTTAATGATACACATGTATTTACAATGACAAGAGCTTGCTCGTGACTGAAGTTGAGTAGCATGAGGTTCGGTACTCATAATTAAGGGGCATGGGACTTCAATTTATAACTTGTCAAGCATATCCTCTTAGTTGTGTCACTTTAACCTTAACCACCAAAAGATGCCTATGATAGGGGCAATGAGAGTTGAAAGCTAGTAAGTACCATAATTTTTGGGAGCTCTTTATGAGACTTGCAATCCCTGCTTCCCTCTTTGAAGGGCCTTTCTTTTACTTTGTAGTTGAGTCAGTAAACCTATTCCCTTCTATCTTAGCAAGTATTTTGAGTTGTTGTGTTTCATTCATTCATATAATGGTTTATTCAATCATGTTTCTTATGTTCCTTATTTTGCACATTGCTCTTATCTTGATGTTTACTACTTTGAGAGCTATCATTGAAAAACCAGCTATTTGTGAACTCCAGCAAATTATCAACTATTCTTCGACCAAGAGCTAAGTTTTCCATTACCAATTATGATTCACTTTATGTATCTTTATGGTGTTTCCTTTACCTATTACAAGTTGAGTTATATAATAGTGAGTTGTCTTCTATTATGATCTATGTATTTGATGAATGTGATGCTTCTTGTCCGTATTATTTTATTGACTCTTCACTCCATAAACCTGAGGCCATGTTTATTGAGCTTAGTTTCGCTTGGGGACAAGCGAAGTCTAAGCTTGGGGGGAGTTGATACGTCCATTTTGCATCACTATACTATGTCTTAATTCACTATTATTCATTGATATATTTCGTATTGAGAGGTGATACTTATGTTATTTCATCCGTTTTTGCATGGCTGATGACTTTTGGAGCATGGACCGCTGTAGTCAGGATTCTGATGGAAAAGGTGTTGTTTTGAGGAAAAATTCGCGAAGATCAGAAAATCTGGGAAATATATGGAAAATCCTACTTTTCTAGAAGACGAAGGAAGCCAGAAGGGGGACTGGAGATGGGCCACAGGGGGCCCACACCACCCCCTGGCGCGGGCAGCCCTAGGCCGCGCTAGCAGGTGGTGTGGCCACCCTGGCCCACTCCAGCCTCTCCCCTCTGGCGTATATCATCCTCCCGAAACCCTAAGACTCGGGGAGCGACCACAGAAAGATTCCGCCGCCTCTGCGGGGCGGAAAACACCGAGAGAGAAAGATCTCTCCGGCAGATAGATTTCTGCCAGGGGAATTCCTTCCCGGAGAAGGGAGATCATTGCCATCAACACCACCATCAAGCTGGACTTCATCGGGGTCATCATCATCATCACCACCATCATCACCATAAGCACCCTCATCACCATCTCCATATTTCTGTAACAGTTAGCAAGGGGTATAATCACAAGTATGTATTAGTCCTAGGAAGGTCGGTACATTAGCACAGGTTCACCCACACAACACTTAGCAAGCTAAAGAAGATTAATCAACTATATGAAGCGAAAGCACTTGACAGTCTTCCCATGTGTCCTCGAGAACGTTTGGCATCTTAAGTAATACAACCGGCTTGTCGTTTGCTGCATAAAGGATTGGGACACTTGCTGCATTTATTCCTACTGTCTTTTATTTACTCATACTTTGTTTACTTGCTTTATTGAAAACCCCTAAAAGTCTGTTTGCTAAGTATTTGCAGAGAATTCCTGATCCATACCACTAGCCAGCACCTTCTGCTCCTCGTTGGGTTTGACACTCTTACTTATCGAAAATACTGCGATACACCCCCTATACTTGTGGGTCATCAAGCGCCGTCATCTCCATCCCTAGATCAGGAGGGATCTGAAGCTCTTCCCAGCACCCTGCCGAAGAGGGAAATTCACCCTAGAGGCCTTCTTCATCATCATGCAAGCCTCCGGTGTGATGCGTGAGTAGTTCATCTCTGGACTACGGGTCCATGTATGTAGCATCCCAATTGTCTAACAATTGCAATGCTACTTGCCTAGCCTATATAATGCTACTTCCTACATCTCATTTATTGCATCATTATTATATCATGCTCATGTCACCATGCCACATTGCATTTGAGCATCATATAAAACCCCTTTTTTATTTGGTTCTTCTCTCATATGCATTTGTATTCTTACTAATTGCATTTGTCTCTTGATACATTGTACTTGGTTCTTGATATAATACTTGATGCCCAAGTTGAGTTGGGGGCATATCTAATATAATTCCACCACCTTTCTTTTGGCTCCATCTAAATTCCACCATCCACCTTGCCACCTTCATTTGGTTCCTCCCATCACCTCCACCATCTTAATTATATATGAGCCCATGTTCTTCTTTTGGTATTTAAATCTAGCTCATAAATAATTGAAGATGGTTCCTTCTTTTGTTCTAAATGCTTCAATATATGGTCTCTTATTGTTTTCACAATATTATGCATGCTAGCATGCGTGGCCACATTTGCATGCCATGTGGGTGTACAATTCATCTTCTTATCCTTTCCATGTGTTTATTGGGATTGAGTCCATGTTTGAATTCTAGCGGGACTATATGATCATGATAGTGGTATATACACACTAGCATAGTCCACCCTTTTATTCATGCATGGTCATGATTCAAATACATCATGTGTATTGAAAAAGGTTCCATATACATATCTTATTTTTGGAGTTCCATCTAAAATTTGTGATATTGTGTGCAACCATGCCCCATACAAATATAGTTGTTTTCACAACTACGAAGTATGCAATTCATGCTTTCATGGGTGTGCTAGCTAGTCTCATGCTATCATAAACCTTATATGACAATGCCTCTTATTTGAATTTGTTTTGATTTGCCTTTTCATTCGATTTTATTCAAACTTGATCTCCATCAATCTAATCGCTAGCTAAAATCTATCCTAAGCTATCTATTTAATCTAGCTATTCTATCTATCCATGTGTGACCTTCTCTATCCGGTGGTGCAACCCAGCCAGCCAGCAGGAGGACATCAAGCACATCCGCAGTTCCCTGTTCCTCTCCCCCCTCACGTGCAACGCAGAGCCGCCGCACCCATGCCTCTCTCGTGCCCCCTCTCTCCCCTCTCTGCATAAAACAAAACCAGCAACACCTCTATCATGCCAACCACCCCAGATCGAGATCTCGATCCACCATCCCTTCTCTTTTTCTTCCACCACAAGCAGGCCATGGCCATAATCTAGCGTTGCTGTCTACCCTACCTCTCTACCGTCACGACTACTGCCGAAGCTATGCAGGCGTGGAGCTGCTGCGCGCCCTTCTTCCGAAGCAGTACGGTACCGGGAGCTAGGTGGATGTGGCCTAGAACAGCTGGAGCACCCCAACACCACCGTGCATGCTGCAGTACCAGCCGGCTTCGCCGACCACACCAAGTCGCCGCCTTCCTCCTGCTTCGCCACCGGTTCGTGCCTAGATGGGATAGGTACCTTCCCACGGTGAGCACCGTCTTCCCCTAGCGTTCTCTGTATCTTGTTCGTCATGCAGCCGCCGCCGCACCCGCGCACACACTTCGGCACGCAGACAGCAACCGCAACACCCCTGTACTCCACCGTTGCCTAACTTCCTCAGTTCACCTCTGACGAAGTTCGTTACCTCCCTACAATCTCAGTACCATCCTCTCTATGGCGCACCAAACCAATCTCAAATCTAAGCAACATCGTGCTCAGAATCGTCCCCGAAAAACTCCCCAATCTCACTGAAAACTGCTATAGTTTGGCAGTTTAAGAACCATCTGATCACCTCTGTTCTCTTCATGTTTGCGTCCAGCCCGGACATTCTTCGGTGTCAATATTCATAGCTAATTGTTCCCGATGTATATGTGTGACCAACGCAAGAAAGCTCTCACGAAACGGTGGTTTGAGTCGATCGATATCATCTGTCTATGTTGGCTTGAGCTGGCATTTTTCCGCGCAGACAAATCTAGTTTGTTAGTTTATTGTAGTGTCTTTGTTCTTAGATTTTTGCCGTCCTTCCCGGTCTTCCTCCAGCGCATCTGAGCACACCAGATTGTAGTGGGATGTACCACCTTCCCAACGCACCAAACAATTCTCCAATCCGAGCTTGGAGTCGCTCGTTATCTTCATCACAAGTTCACAGTTATCACGGACACGTTGTTTTCATCTCAGTTTTCGCCAGTCCAAAACCTGGCCTTATTCCACTTTAAAAAAATTCCACAGTGCTTATTATCATCAACATATCTGTACCCCTGTGGTTGCAATCTTGTTCTTGCATCCCTGAGATCTGTAGTTCAATTCCCACCGGTGGCAGATTTTTAAGTCCCTTCCTTAATCCTCTTTTTTTAAACTCTGAACTTTGACCAAGTTCTGAACTTGAAAACGGTGACATAGATTCAGTTAAGAGTCCCTCAAGAACACCATGTAGATACAGCAACAAGCACCTAGCATTGAGCCTTCTTGGTGCAAACCCCTTCCAATTCCAGAGCATATATTCCTAAATCTATAGCTCTAATTCAAAATATTTCAAACGGGGCACTTAATAAAATTATCCAAACATTTCGAATACAAATTGGAAATACTGTTTAGAATATTCTAAAATACATAAACAATCACCTTTTTGTCCTTTCCTATATAAAAGGCAACCTTATATATATATTATATATCACTATTTTCAAATAATACAAATAATATGTGTTTTCTGATCAGAAAAACGCCAGGAATTCAAATAATTTTTGAACATTTTAAAATTTTGAATTATTAAAAAGCCAATAAATGCCTTTTTTCTAAATAAATCTATAACTTAAATTCTGTAATTCCAAATTCGATAAATAATATGTCTAAATTAATCGGCGCGACGAGTTCGTTCTAACTATGCATTCCATGTTATGAATTGAAGCATGCATAATATAAATATTAAGTATACATCAATGTTTATGGGAGCAAAATATGACTAAACAACTAATAAAATGATTTATTCTTGTACCCCACACCTCACCCATGCCATGCTATGCTATGCCATGTAAATTGTGCATCATTGCATCATGGCATATTCTGTTTGTTTGTTGCACATTATTTATATGATTGTGCAATGTATTTATTTCGGTCCCTTGTGTGTTTGGTTTTTATCTGAATAGACGCTGAGCAAGGAGAATACCAGGAGCCTCAGGAGTATTACCCGGATCCTTACTATTCGGCAACAGAACTGCCAGGCAAGCAATTACCCATGCTTGCATACATATAGTACCTATGCTTCTATCTTACTCTTGCATCATTGAGTCAAGATTGCATTAAATTGAATCCCAAGTATTGCATAGCCTTTACTTTTAAACCCCACCGAAGCTTGTACCTCAATGCCATGAGCCATTACTGCAGGAGTTGTTTGAGCCATGCGGGTCATAGAATTGCATGTGTAGGGTTTGTGTGAGTCTTTGGATAACGAGGTACCTAAACAACTTAACATGAGTAGAAAACTAATGAAAGAGGCATCGGTGAGCATTATCTGCTATTTGGTTCTTTAAGCTCACTTGTGTCCCGTAGGACTCCGAGTACTTGATTCCTGTTCCTTGACTATCGCAATATCCGCATGTGGGACCATGAATCCCCTTCGCCTGAGCTTGATTCACACTATATTTCTTGGGGCCAAAAAGTAGTTTGGGGCTTTATTACTATCCTCTACTTATGCCATGATTTACTGCTTTATTTACGATTGTGCGTGGAGCACCTGCACTGTTTTGGAATGCGGAGTGTTTTCGCGGTATCGACAAGCCCAATAACACTTTCAGGTTCCGGTCGTTTACAACCATTGACGTAAACCCTGGGTCCGTCTCGGAGCCGGCCAACTTCGTTGTGAGTAGCTTAGTGGGGTGGCCCCTCGAAATGATTTATGAATCCTGTGAATGCTTTGTCGTAAGGCCTCGTTGCGTTTTGTTTGGTTCTTCCCGAGGTTGATCGTGCGTGTGTTGCTATTTATGCACCCCTGCAGGGTAAATCTTTCCGAAAGCCATGTCTGCGGTTATGGACGACTTGGAGCACAATTTCTCGATCATAGACAAGCATAACTAAAGTACCGCCTTTAATTTGACTAAGACATGACTAGTAATTAGTACAACACTCATGGAATGGTTAATAAAATTGCCAACGGATGGGTTGTTCTTCCACCTTCTCATCGGTAAGCGATAAGAAGGATGAGCGAGGTTAATTATGTTACTCATATAACTGTTGCTATTAATTAACGAGCCTCCATCCATCTCTGGTTGGGCGGATGTGTAGCGTGTCTCTATAGAACTTTGTAGCTATTATCTTTCGCTGCAATGGCGTCACCCTAGGTTGTTCCCTTTAGATGCATTTAGACTTGCTGAGTACCCCTAGGGTCTCACACGATAAATATTTGGTTTAGGTGGACATGTATACTCTCAGGAAGGCTACTAGAGTGAGGAGACGGATGATGGTGGCAATGACCGTCAGGTGTAGAGATTCCGGGGATGGAGATCCTTGAGATCTGTGGGCGGGATGTGTTTATTTTCAGGGCATCTTATGCCGATTTGCTTCTTATCCGTACTCGGATCATGTTTCCCGCTTCCGCTTGATACTCTGTTGCGTGATGTTTGAGAATGTATCCTAAATTATTATATCTATCTAGGATATTTGGATCTTGCCATATGGCGTTGAATATTCCTATTTCTATTTCTTTTAGATGGTGTGACTCTGATGTCTATTGTAAGTCGCAGGCATACATACTCATTCATTTGTGTATGTCATGGTCGCGTTACCTGTCGCTTACGCCGCTCGCTCTTGTCCCGATGTTCTTCAAAGTGGATAAGGTGGTAGGCCGGTACCGTGCCCTACTCCGCTTCGATGGGCCTACACGTGGGTGGCCTTTGGCCTCCGCGGTAGAATCACTTATCCACCTTTGGTTCGTCCAGGCTTGAACTTAGAGCGTAATGTCCGAGGTATTACAATTGGTATCAGAGCCATTCCGCCCTTCAGGGTCTCAGCCAAGATGGTCGTTGTCAGTGTAGAAAATATTTTTGGTAGCTATGTATACTAGGGAAAAACTAAACGTGAGAGTAGGACTGCTTCCATTTTTCTTCTTACCCACCCACCCACCCTTTTCTGGTAAGGAAGTGTAACGTTTGTCTATCCTCTTCTAAAAATTCAAACTAGGATTCACGTGTTTGGGGTATCTGTAGTACCATAGTATGTGTGTAGTTCTTTGTCTATCTGTTGCATCCAACCTTGTTGTCGCAATCTGCCTTTGGTTATCAACTGTTGGTACATTTCATACCGACAGGCTTATTTGTAAACCAACACGATCTATTCGACTCTTTGTTAACCGACACAATCTTGTTAAGGGTGTTCTTCCTTTCTGCATGCTTTCACGGAATGTGGAGTTGCTAATCTCTATCTGTTAAGTTGTTTTTCGCATCTAGTTGGTATTTTAATGCCGAAAAATGCGGACATTTTTTCTTTCATATATCTGTGTTTACACACTCCTTTTTAATCGTGTGTGATACACTATCACCTTCTTTTTGTCGGCATGTCCATGCTAACTTGACCTTTTTGCTACCGACGCATAATCTCAAGTTTTTACTTCATCTTCAATTCTTTTTGGATAAATACATAACTTGTGTCAATCCGATGCTTGTGATGGTAATATGGTTCTCGGTATAACTATATGACACCTATCATGAGTGGAATATGGTTTATGCTATCAATCCAATTCTTCAAATGATGTTGGTTATCTCTTGTGATTTTGAGTTATACCGTGATCATATCTATATCATATTCAAGTATCTTTGGTAATCTGGAGGTTTCTTAAGGCACTATGATGGATTATCATTCGTTGTCGCGCTTCATATTCTTTTGAAGTCCATATCTCAATGGTTCTCTTTGATACAGGAGAATCTCATCGTTCATCTCTGATAGTTGTGCTTAATGTATGAGTTACCATTATCATTCTTATCCAAAGATCTCCTTATCTTTTCAACCGGTGTTTCGATGAACAAGGTGAACAAGTCAATATCTCTTTTCTTATCTGAAGGCCAGATAATCTATTCTTTCAATACATCTCTTCCAACATGAATCCTTGCTCTTAAATGTTGATATTTCAAAGAGCGTTGAGCTCAGAAGGTGTTTCGAGCATTTGTTTGTTTCTCTCTCTTCATGAACGTGGTATTCTTGGAATATCTTGTTAAATTCGTGGTGGTATATCTTGAAGATATTCTTGCCTATTCTATATCAGTGCAAGAACATGAAGAACATCTACTTATCATCCTCCCAAGCTTCGAGAACACCGCATCTGTGCAAAGTTCTCAAAGTGTGAATTCTGACTTTTTGAAGTCACTTATCTCGGCCACGTCCTTCTGCTAAAGACATTTCTACAATTCTGAAATCATCAAGTCAATTGTTAATTTCATCCTCCACCTTCAATCAAATCTGGAGCTTTTCCTTGTTACACTAAAGATTTCCGCAAGACTGCTAAATCTCTCTTGGATCTTCTTAAGAAGGACAAGAAATTCTGTCGGTCTTCCGCTCATCAAGAAACCTTTTGAAACCTTCTCGGTTTATCTCCTATCCTCACTCTGATGGATGCCATGAAGACTCTTCAATCTTTGCAATTCCTCTATTCCAGACCTTCGTGTTTTTACCGTCTATCTGTTGAAGCCTTTATCTGTTTTCAGTGATCTTCCTCCATATCTTTTCCGGTGGTTTGGAAACTTCGACATGACAACAACTTCATCTTCTTTATCTGCTTTGGATCCGACGAAGTGTTTGCATCATCTCCTTGTTTTCCTATGAAGCTTCTAGAATTCTTCTTATCAAGATCTTTAGTGTGAAATTCAAGAGTTGTGTTGCATGATTTTGCTATTCATGTACGGAGTAATGCTTTGTGTGAGGGATGGAGTCATGACCATAACACTACTTTTATCATTCGTTTTAGTACATTGAATTGGTGGATTAATGCGATTTTACTCATTCCATCGAATTCAAAAGTTGTCTTTATCATTTGAGACATTTACTTCCGTCCTTGTTTATCGGAGTGTTCTCTCGACGAACATGAGCAACAATCTCTTGTTGATGGTGATGCAGCCTGTCCTACGGACGCTTCTACATCTACACCAACAAGTCCCCCAAGTGGACCCATGACTCGTGCCCGAGCCAAACTCCTACAAGCTAAGGTGAACTCGCTCCTCTCCTCGTGCCAATTTGATACCTCCTTGGATGGTATGCTACTTCATGCAACTACCCTATGCATCATCAGGTACGAAGCCTCGACACATCACCAAGCACCCAAGGGTGGTGGACAAGGAGCAGAACGTGAAGCAAACGCTGCTGGAGCTGCTCAGACCGGAGTCTCCGGTCTGCGCACATTGGAGTCTCTGGCCTGCCAAAGTCTCCGGCCTAAAGACACCGGAGACTCCGACCCTCTCTCCGGTCTGACCCCCTGCACCAGGCCGTGGGAAAGTCTGGCGACCCCTCTAGAGGCTGGTCCGGAGACTACACCGGATTCTCTGGTCTAGACCAGAGTCTCCGGTCCACCACACCGGAGTCTCCGGTCCGAACATCACCAGGCATGAAAAGGCCTTTGGGCCTTCGGCCCATGTACCCCTTAGTCCGTCCAGAACTTGTCTTTTATTCCTAAAGTACCCCTGTTTAAGTGGCTGGCCTATATATAGTCCCCCACATCCATTGTAAACCCCAGGCATGATATTGGAATTAGTGGAAACCCCTTTGTGGATCTATCAAATTCATGCCTCATGATCCTTGACTAAGGAGCACCAATATCCCCAAACCTCGTTGGAGTTTGCATCGTGCCTCCGCGTTGTACAAGGACTAGGCATCGGTGTCCCTTTGCCTAGACGTCAAGACCTCACCGAGTCTCCAATCTCGCCGTGTCAGTTCGAGAGAGAGTCCTCCGCCCGACGCCGATCCTAGGGATTGCGCCGCACCGGTCACCGCCGACGTGAGCTATAGGTGTGTATCGTGGTTTTGCCTGTGTGTGTTCATCGCGTTCTTCTTGCGTGCGTTCGTCGTGTTCATCCTCCCCTCCTCTCCCCGCACTCCAACCTAGATTTTAAAGGGAATCATGAAAGATCGGGCCACCCTAGAGGTTTGCCCTGAACATATTGGTATGTTATGGCGTAACCCCGTGGGTGGCCCGATGTTCACGAATCTCGTGGTCAAATCGATGGGAAAGCGAGGGGAAAGGGAGAAGGTAGCGGAAGCGGACGCACACCTTGCGAATAACGCGATGAACACACGCAAAACTCACACCATACAAGGCCGATTGCTCTCACCGGTGGCCACGATAGAATCGTCGCAAGGAAAGATCGGTCAACGTGCTCCCTCGATCCCACGCGGAAAGGGAAGAACACCTTGGAGAGGGCTTGACGTCTTGGCAAAGGGACACCGATGCCAAGGCCTTGTACAACGAGGGAGGCGCGATGCAAACTCCAATGAGGTGGTGACGATATTCGATCCCCTTTTGGTAGAAGGGGATGAGGCAAAACTAGAGATTCCACAAAGGGGGTTTTCTTTAGTCTATCATCTATGCCTCGAGTTACATGAGGGGGTGGGGGCACTATATATAGGCCAGCCACTAGTTCAAGGGTACTTTAGGAATAAAAGGGTAAAGTCTGGGCGGACTAAGGGGTACATGGGCCAAAGGCCCAGCCGGCGGCGCGCAGGCCCACACGCTCAGGCCTGAGACTCCGGTGTGGGGTCCGGAGACTCCAGTTTAGGCCGGAGACTCTGGTCTGTCTCCGGTGTCGTCTCCGGAGTAGCAGACAGACTGTCCTCGAGCTCGATCTGGGGGTCGGTCCGGAGATGGGTCCGGAGACTCCGGGGTTTGCAGACCGGAGACTCCGGTGTCTTCAGGCCAGAGACTCTAGTGTGGCCGGAGACTCCGGTGTGTGCAGGCCAGAGACTCCGGTGCTCTAGCTGCTGCTTCTTCCGTCTTCTCTTCCAAGCCTTCGTCTTGTCGTGCTTGGTGCTCCAGGCTTCCTCCCATGCCTCAGTACTTGTTGGTGTGAACCTATCATTGATATGGGACGGAGTATGAAGTAGTATACCATTCAAGAGGGTAGGAAGTGGGTTCGCATAGAGGAACGGATTCACCTTTGGAGTCCATGACGACTTGGCATAAGTTGGAGACCATGATGTGGTAACAACCGAAGGTCGTGCTACATCATATCCCCTCCCTTCAAAAAGAGTCGTCCTCGACTCTGCATGCTCATCACAAAGTAGAAGATGTCGAGAGACCTTCTTGATCCTGGGGTTCACCATATAGTCGTCCTCGGGAAGATTGAATTTACAACACCTCAATGTTCCTTCACCTTCAATGAAGCCTACAAAGCTCACCACAAAAGCGAAGCAACACTCAAAGCATAGCCAATTCATGAAGATTATAGTATGAGTCCTCAAGTAGAGTGAAGTCACCTTATGATGTAGAGATAGCTCGTTGAGGAGAAGCCATAGGTAACTCTCTACGGTTCGTCTTGTCAACTCTTTGTCCATAGAGGTTGACGCGGAAGGAATTGTACCTTCACACAACAAAGACCAAGCAAAATATGTTTGTGTGTGATATAGGAGCATGTCATTTGTGGCATGTCCATTCTTGTTCACAACACTATTAGCACAACTCAAGTATCGCAAACGAAATGCGTATGCAAGGTCAAAGTGCATGGGAATTGTTTGAACATCATCCAAATGTGGGAACTCAAAAACTCCATAAAACATCTTAGTGTGGCACTCAAAGCGATTGAGTAAAATATTGATCAACATCTTTGATGCAAGGATAGGAGAATTCGGCAAAAACACATGCAGAAAGATATCCAAAACAACATCATTATGTGTGCAAACCAACCATTGGAAAGAACAATTGGTCAACATGTTGGATGCCACACACAAATCATCAAAACCAAATATCATTGGGATATGAGTATCACGAGTGGAAGCAAAAGCAATGTGTTTGCAAACAAACCATATGAAAGAGCAAGTGGTCCTTATGTTTGTTGCAACAACAATACGAGAGACTTGGAAGCTCTCATGACAATACATGCTCAAAATGACATTATGGTTGCACACAAAACATTGGAAAGAGAAATTGTTCAACATTTTTGTGGCAACACACAAAGCATCAATATCCAAAAGCAACGAGACATTATTGTCACAAGGTGAACGAATACCATCAACATGCTTGCAATCAAACCATAGGAAAGAGCAATTTGTCAACATGAAAGATGCAAAGCATGCAAAAGGTATCAGAGCTGGGTTTGATCTTGAACTCACTTGGGGGATGCTCTCTAGAGCTCTTTTTGTCAACTCGTCCTCAACCGAGGTTGACATTCTCGCTCGGGTACCTACACACATCATAGATAAAAGGAAGAACGTGTGTGCATGGTAGAGAAACACATCATCCATCATGACATATCTCTTCTTGTGCACATCACCATTAGTGTCAAGCAAGTGTAACATACGTGCATGGTGAGTATGCAAGTGGGGAACATGCTTATCATGGCAATCATCAAAATCTCCAAAATTTGAGGAAGCTATGGGGGGCATCTCAATATAAACCATATGAGAATTATTGTTGCAAGCAAAACAAGTGAAAGAGCAATTATTCAACTTATTCCAAGCAACGGGAGAGATTGTAAAACACTCATGACAAAGCATGGTTCGAGGGGTACCATTGGTAACATCATCGCAAGCAAAACATTGGAAAGAGCAATTGTTCAACAAAGTGCAAGCAATGATATCATCAACATAATGTTTAAAGCATGGCATGTCTATGGCAACATCATCACAATGAAATAATTTCACATGCTCAACATTATGCAAAGGCAAAGTATCACATGGAAATACCAATGAGTCATATGTGACATCACAAACATCATCCATAGCATGCAAATCACCACAATTCATCATGTCCACTAGTGGGATCATGGCATCATCAACACCCTTATTTTTACCATGTTCATACCTCTCATATGAAGTGGGTGTTGTGGTAGCATTGGCCTCCATGTGGGCGACTTCTTCATCCAATATGGGGATGGCATCATCTTCATCCACCATGTACATCTTCTTGGTTGGAGGCATCATCATCTCCAAGCTTGGCACTTCTTGATCCATGGAACCTAGCACATCATGAGGAAACACACTAGAGGTAGAGGGTAAGTCATTAGAAATCAAAGTGGTCTCACATGACCTATCAACTACCACTCTAAATTCACTCGGTGTATCACTCATGCCCTCCAAGTGGAAGCACTCAATCTCACGTATGGTGGAGTCGCTCATCTCACTCTTGTTTTCACTCAAGTGGGCTAAGTGGCTCTCATCTTCACATGGGATTGGTACCACATCATCACTCAAGCATATGGGGGTAGGCTTGGTTCTCTCAACTCCATGCGCCTCCTTTGGTGAAGGGAAAGTCCCATGCTCACCATTCTTGACCTTATCGTCGCCATCTTGCACCTTGGCTTGTGTAGACATCCTCTTGGCGTACTTGTCCAACTTGGCAAAGTAGAGATCTTCATCTTCCTCATCCATGAAGTTGCATGCGACATCTAGGACGTCAAATTTGGATGTTGAAGCTTGATGGCGTGGAGGAGAGCTTGCTCTTGGTGCCATTTTGGTGGTGGCACGAGTAGTTGAAGGTGCCTTATGATGGTGTCGACGGAGGTCATTGGCGTGCCTTGCCAAAGGTTGATGTAGATGGCGCACTTTGTCATCCACATGACTCTCGTGACGATGCTTCTTGTCCTTGGCACTCTTCTTGGTGAGGCTTTGTAATGAGCGCAAAGCATCATTAGTCTTGGCCATCATGCTCATGGTTTTGGCGAAGTCGTTGTCCATGTCGCGCTTGAAGTTGTCCATTTGATGGTGGACCTTGGTGCTCTCGAGGTTGAGGCTCCGTCTTGGTCGATGCAACTTGAGGAGCTTGGCGTTGTCGTTCTTGAAGTCTTCCATGCCTGGGGAGTTATTGTTGTTGTAGAACTCCATATCACCCAAGCATGTGGAGCCATTGTCGGTGTAGTGCTCCATCATGTCATCCATGCTTGTCGAGGCATATGCATGGTGGCTCATCCTGGATTCTTCATAGAAATCATTATCGGTTCTAGAGTCCCTAGACATGATTCACAAGACCAAGTGGTGTATATGGAAGTGGTAGGGGGTTAGGAATGCAACGTCAAACCTTACTTTACCTTGGAAGATAGTATCGTGCAAGTGGCAACACTTGAGAGCAATCAAAACCAAGCAAAGTGAAGTTCACGCGGAACACCAAAACCAACTAACCACAAAAAAACACACACACAAAGCTTATGGTGGATAGGTATGGAAGGTGGCGTGTCCAAGAACAATCCAAAATCAAGATATTGTAATGGCAAGTAAAGAACCACGATGATCACAAAGCAAAACAAGTCAATCCACAAGAAAGAAATATGTACAAGGAAACACACACGGTGGGATAAAGGGGACTTGTGCGATGGAGAAAGTGAGCTAAGAACCAAATGATTACCTAACGAAGACTATAAGCTCGTGTCGCACAAGTGCAAGGAGAGACGCTAGTTCGATTGCAATAAATTGGTGGGCTACAAGATATGCACAATAAGTACCACCTATTTGATGTTCATCGAGCTTGCGCTTCCTATTCTATGAGGCACTTGTTTCTTTATTTCTTTCTTTTTCTTTTTCTATTTTTTTTCACTTTTCTTTTCTTTTTTCACTTGCCCCTTCCTTGTGCCAACAACTATACAAGATAACTATATGAGATAGCGTGCTCACAACTTTTGCTCGGAATTCTACAAGGTATCAAATGTGCATAGCCCAAGCAATCATAGGAGGAACTAGTATCAATAGGTGTTTGTTGAACGCAAACATAGTGTAGCTCACAAAGGGATGCAAGTGGGGAGAAGTCGCGGAATTTTTATAACTTTCGTAGCCGATCTTCACCATTTATTGGTGGATTCCGCCTTGCTCACGGAATTTTGGATGGATTAGATAGCATGAACCACGGAGATGATGATGTAGAGCTCTTTCTCCTCTTCAAAACGAGCTAAAGAACACCAAATCCGAGTTCGTATGCAAAAGTTATGCCCAAAACGGTGAAACAGATTTGCTGTCAGCGGTGGGGGCGGAGACTTTGCCAGAAACTCTGGTCTGGGCCGGAGTCTCCGGTCCGGGGGCCGGAATCTCCGGTCTGGAGGTTCTATAACGTTCCAGAACACGAACGGGATGAGTTTTGGCGGAAAAACTCAAACCAAAACACCAAATTGGTGGGGGAAATCAAGGAATTAGGCCATGAAAACGGAGGGGAAGGTAGATCAACAAGTTTAGCAAGTAATCCACGGATCAAAACCTACCAAAATGCACTCAAATCACAGATCGATCCAAAACACGAACTGGGGCTGTTTTTGGTGGAATTTTCGAATTTATGGGGAAAAAGATCAAATCGAGGGGAAATCCGTGGCAACCAAAAACTGCTGATACCAGATGTTATGGGGTAACCCCGTGGGTGGCCCGATCTTCACGGATCTCGTGGTCAAATCGATGGGAAAGCGAGGGGAAAGGGAGAAGGTAGCGGAAGCGGACGCACACCTCGTGACGAACACGATGAACACACGCAAAACTCACACGATACAAGGCTGATTGCTCTCACCGGTGGCCACCGGTCCGATAGAATCCTCGCAAGGAAAGATCGGTCAACGTGCTCCCTCGATCCCACGCGGAGAGGGAAGAACACCTTGGAGAGGGTCTTGACGTCTTGGCAAAGGGACACCGATGCCAAGGCCTTGTACAACGAGGGAGGCGCGATGCAAACTCC
Source organism: Avena eriantha (assembly GCA_910589775.1). NCBI lineage: Eukaryota > Viridiplantae > Streptophyta > Magnoliopsida > Poales > Poaceae > Avena > Avena eriantha. The sequence goes on from OU342740.1 coordinate 81,439,042, forward strand.
AACGAGGTGGTGACGATAGTCGATCCCCTTTTGGTAGAAGGGGATGAGGAAAAACTAGAGATTCCACAAAGGGGATTTTCTTTAGTCTATAATCTATGCCTAGGGTTACATGAGGGGGTGGGGGCACTATATATAGGCCAGCCACTAGTTCAAGGGTACTTTAGGAATAAAAGGGTAAAGTCTGGGCGGACTAAGGAGTACATGGGCCAAAGGCCTAGCTGGCGGCGCGCAGGCCCACACAATCAGGCCGGAGACTATGGTCTGTCTCCGGTGTCGTCTCCGGAGTGGCAAACAGACTGTCCTCGAGCTCGATCTGGGGGTCGGTCCCGAGATGGGTCCGGAGACTCCGGGGTTTGCAGACCGGAGACTCCGGTGTCTTCAGGCCGAAGACTCCGGTGAGGCCGGAGACTCCAGTGTGTGCAGGCCAGAGCCTCCTGTGCTCCAGCTGCTGCTTCTTCCGTCTTCTCTTCCAAGCCTTCGTCTTGTCGTGCTTGGTGCTCCAGGCTTCCTCCCATGCCTCCGTACTTGTTGGTGTGAACCTATCATTGATATGGGATGGAGTATGAAGAAGTATACCATTCAAGAGGGTAGGAAGTGGGTTCGCATAGAGGAACAGATTCCCCTTTGGAGTCCATGACGACTTGGCATAAGTTGGAGACCATGATGTGGTAACGACCGAAGGTCGGGCTACATCATCTGATGCAGCCCGTCCTACGGACGCTTCTACATCTACACCAACAAGTCCCCCAAGTGGACCCATGACTCGTGCCCGAGCCAAACTCCTACAAGCTAAGGTGAACTCGCTCCTCTCCTCGTGCCAATTCGATACCTCCTTGGATGGAATGCTACTTCATGCAACTACCCTATGCATCATCAGGTACGAAGCCTCGACATATCGCCAAGCACCCAAGGATGGTGGACAAGGAGCAGAACGTGAAGCAAACGCTGCTGGAGCTGCTCAGACCGGAGTCTCTGGTCTGCGCACACCGGAGTCTCCGGCCTGCCAAAGTCTCCGGCCTGAAGACACCGGAGACTTCGGCCCTCTCTCCGGTCTGACCCCTGCACCAGGCCCTGGGACAGTCTGACGACACCTCCGGAGGCTGGTCCGGAGACTACACTGGATTCTCCGGTCTAGACCGGAGTCTCCGGTCCACCACACCGGAGTCTCCGGTCCGACCGTCACTAGGCATGAAAAGGCCTTTGGGCCTTCGGCCCATGTATCCCTTAGTCTGTCCAGAACTTGTCTTTTATTCCTAAAGTACCCCTGTTTAAGTGGCTTGCCTATATATACTCCCCCACATCCATTGTAAACCCTAGGCATGATATTGGAATTAGCAGAAACCCCTTTGTGGATCTATCTAATTCTTGCCTCATGCTCCTTGACTAAGTAGCACCAATACCCCAAACCTTGTTGCAGTTTGCATCGTGCCTACGCGTTGTACAAGGCCTAGGCATCGGTGTCCCTTTGCCTAGACGTCAAGATCTCACCGAGTCTCCAATCTCGCTGTGTCAGTTTGAGAGAGAGTCCTCCACCCGACACCGATCCTAGGGATTGCGCCGGACCGATCACCGCCGGCGTGAGCTATTGGTGTGTATCGTGGTTTTGCGTGTGTGTGCTCATCGCGTTCTTCTTGTGTGCGTTCGTCGTCTTCATCCTCCCCTCCTCTCCCCGCACTCCATCCTCAATTTGAAAGGGAATCGTGAAATATTGGGCCACCCTAGAGGTTTTCCCTCAACATATTGGTATCAAGATCTTCGTTGCTCACGATTTCCCTCACAAATTTTTCTTCTATCCACCAAAAATTCGAAAAACCCAAAAAACAACCCAAATTTGCCTTTGGATCGATCTCTTGATTTGGAGTGTTATTTGTGGTTTTGATCCGACCAAACCTTGTCTTAGGTGTTGGTCCAGCTTTATCCTGCGTTTTCCCAGCCCAATTTGGCCAATTTTTTGCGGATTTGAGGACCCAAGGCGTGGATTTCCGCTCAAGAACACGAGCAGTTCGCGATCTGACTCCAGACCGGAGTCTCCGGCCTGCACACCGGAGTCTCCGTCCTACACACACTGGAGTCTCCGGCCTGGACAAGAGTTTCCGGCCTGAAACCCTGGAGTCTCCGGCCTGGACCAGAGTTTCCGGCCTGAAACCCTGGAGTCTCCGGCCTGACGCCTGATTTTGACAGTTTTGCCTCTAATCTTGCATTGGCTAATTTCTCCTTGTTTGTTTGTGCCCGTGTGCGTGTCGTCAACTAACAACAAATTTCCGCATAGACAACCCCCGCTTATCGACACCACGACCCGCGAACATCATCTCGCACCACCGACGCCAAGTTCATCATCAAAGAAGGTATAACTTGCGTCACCTTGTTAACCCCTATCTTCCTTTGTGTGTACCTATCCTATGAGAGTGGCTCATCTTGTGTTTTCTTGAGCATTGTGCATTTGTCCTTGGATAGTGAGAGTGCAAGAGAAATATCAAGTGTGACTAGGTAGCATCAAGGGAGAGCAAAAAGAAAAAAAAGATAATACAAAAGAAAGAAAAAAGATACAAAGAAAAAAGCAAAAGAAAAATAGTCTCCCATTGCCAAAGAGAGTCTCAAAGCTTGTAAGCAAGAGAGAAAGAAGAGCGCCCAAGGCAAGTGCACAAATCCGTTGCTCATTTTTCCTCTTTGCAAACGAGCCACGGTCTCTCCTTGCATTGGCACGATAATGAGCTTAGTCTTAGTTAGGACATTTTGTTTGCTCATTTTCATAGTCATGTCAATCCCAACTTTCTCCACGTGTGTGTACATAGTCGTAGGTTCCCGTCACCCTTTTGAGTTGTTGACCTTCCCCTTTGACTTGAGTTTTGTTGGATTTTACCCACATTTGACTATCCCTTTTCTTTTGGTTGGTTCTTTGGCTTTCCATAATCCTAACCTACCACCAACAAGATTTTGAGAGTTAGTTCTTTCTTTAGTGTGAGTTTTCTTTACAATTCCACTTTGCACGCTTATAGCTCTCACTTGTGGTTTCTAGTTTGGTGAAATCCCCAAGGTGAGGTACAAGGCTAACACCACCATATTCCACTTCCATATACAATACTTGTGTGTTTTGCATGATGGATAGGCACGGTGAGTCGAGCCAACCACCTCCCCAAGAAGAAGATCAAGGTCCGTACATGACGCGTGCAAGTCACTTTATCGTCCGCCACGAGTTCCGTGAACGTTTCCAAGCCCTTGAGACGCGACAAGATGAACAATTTGGTGAGACGCAAGCCGAGTTCAAGAACATCGACAACCGCTTCGATGGCCTAAAAAGGAAAATGCAAGCAATGCATCACAACTTCGGCCACCAAAATGAGTCGCTTCAACGCTCCGTCGCCGAAACAAATGACAACCTTCGACGCCTCATCGGCGGAATGGCAAGACCACGTTCACGTGCTTCAAGCTCTTCAAGTTCTTCGCGTCGTCATGCACCTCCACAACAAGATCTACCTACAAGTTCTCCAAGACGCAATGGCGCCCCCGTGGTTGAAGATGGAACCTCTTCGAACTATGTACCTTCCCCACGGCACGCCGCAACGTCAAGCTATGATGGTGACCTCTCTTCAAGGCCACGAGCAAGGCAAGAAGCACACCGTCATCACGCAAGGGCACTAGTGACCCAACAAGAGAAACCACAAGAGGAACCGCAAGTGCAACCGCAAGTCTACCACCATCGACCGCGGCACATACTTGACACAACAAGTGATGACTCCAATTTGGAGAATCAAGCTTGTCATCGACGTGAAGCTCTCCAAGATCCTCCTCCTCGTCATCAACGTCATGAACGTCAACAATGACACCATGGTCATCACGAGGCGCCTCCTCCACATCAACAAAACCTGGAGCGTCAAGTGATACAAGTTGAGCGACGCCCACCACGTCAAGAGGCTCATGACCATGTTCTTCGCCGTGAGGCCCATGTGCCTAACCAACATCACCAACCGAGGAAAGAGCCTCCTCTTCGTCATCAACCGCATCAAGAGGCTCCACACCCTCGCCACCATGAGGCTCAAGCACCTCAATGACAATACCAAGAGCAAGCTCCGCAACAAGGACGCGAGAACCAAGTTCCACCTTACCAACTACAAGATCATCAACAAGGTCACCAAGCTCGTCGCAATGACCGCAACGATGAAGAAACTTTTGGCAAGCTCAAGTTCACAATGCCCAAGTTCACCGGATCCATTGACCCCGAAGAATACCTCTCGTGGGCACTCAAAGTGGACAAGATCTTCCGCATGCACAACTATAGCAACGAGAAGATGGTCGCCATGGCTTTGCTAGAGCTTGATGATTACGTCAACCTTTGGTGGGAACAAGTTCAAGGTGCTCGTGATGCAAGAGAAGAACCGCCAATCACAACTTGGCATGACATGAAGGCTCACATGAGATCCCGGTTCGTCCCCGCACACTACATGCGTGACCTCTTCAACAACCTTCAAGCGCTTCATCAAGGGACAAAGATCGTGGAAGAGTACTTCAAGGAAATGGAACTCAACTTGATTCGCGCCAACATTGATGAGCGCATGGAGCAAACAATGGCACATTTCCTTATTGGGTTGAACCACCCAATCAAGTGCATCGTCGAGTTCCAAACCTACAACAACATGGTTGAGCTTGTGCACATAGCAACAAAGGCTGAACGTCAAGTGCAAGAGGATATCAAGTACAACAAGCCCAAGACATACTTCACATACAAGCAAGCTTCAACCGCTACACCAACAACTTTCAATGGAAGCTCATCAAGTACCTCCAAGCCTTCCTTCAAGCCCACTCTTCCTCAAGGAAAACTGCCCCAAGTGGCAAGCAAGCAAAAAGTGTTACACCTATCAACGGTGAATGCTACAAGTGTGGAGGTAAAAGACACAAGTCGGCCGAATGTGGAAACAAGAAAGTCTTGTTCATCCATCACAATGGTGATGAAGAGTACTTGAGTGAAGATGAGTTTGATGCCCGTGTCAAGGAAGCAATGGCAAGGCAACGAGTGGAAGATGATCAAGAACTCCTCATGTGTGAACATGACGCAAGTCCATCGCTTGTCGTCACAAGGATCTTGACCACTCAAGCACAAGAGCATGAAGACCAACGCTCCAATATCTTCCAAACACGAGCCGACATCAACGGCAAATCTATCAAGGTGATCATTGACGGAGGGAGTTGCCACAACCTTGCTAGCACTGAGTTGTGTTAGAAGCTCAACCTCACCCTCCATCCACACAAGCACCCCTACCATGTGCTATGGCTAAGTGACCAAGGGTCCGTGAAGATCAAGCATACCGTATCGGTCTCCTTCGCCATTGGTCCTTACAAAGATACAGTGGAGTGTGATGTGGTTCCTATGACAGTTTGCCACATGCTTCTTGGTCGACCGTGGCAATTTGACAAGGCTGCTCAACATGATGGTCGCACCAATGTATACACATTCAAATGGCTCAACAAAACATGTGTTTTGCAACCGATGACTCCTAGCCAAATAATTGCGGACAATGCAAAGGCTTTAGCGATGGCGCAAATCACAACACCTACTTGTGAGAAGAGCGGTGAAAGAGAGAACCACCTCATAGTGAGTGAGAGCCACAAGCCAAATTCGAGTGGAAAAATGTTCTCCTTGCCACCAAAAGTGAGATGAGAGATGTTCGGAACAACCCATCCATCTTGCACTATGTCCTCCTTTGCAAGGGACTAGCGCAAGGAACTAACGAATTAACCAATGTTCCTCCATCTTTGATGAGTGTTTTGCAGCAATTCAAGGATGTGTTCCCCGAGGAGCTTCCACATGGACTACCTCCTCTTCGCGGCATAGAAATCGCATTGATCTCATCCCCGGTGCACCACTTCACAACCAAGCCGCTTACCGCACGAACCCGGAGGAGACAAAGGAGATTGGACGTCAAATCAACCAACTCGTCTCCAAAGGTTTGATCCAAGTTAGCAATAGTCCAAGTGTCGTACCCGTGATTCTTGTTCCAAACACGGATGATACGTTACGGTAATGCATGGACTGCCGTCCAATCAATGCTATCACCGTGCGTTATCGACATCCCATACCACGTCTCGATGACATGCTTGATGAGTTGTGTGGAGCCACTATTTTTTCGAAAATTGATCTTCGTAGTGGTTACCATCAAATACGCATGGCTAAAGGTGATGAGTGGAAAACCGCCTTCAAGACCAAACTTGGTCTCTATGAATGGTTGGTTATGCCCTTTGGTTTGTCTAATGCCCCGTCCACCTTCATGCGCCTAATGAATCATACCTTGCGTTCTCTCATTGGAAAAAGTGTTGTTGTCTATTTCGATGATATTCTTGTTTATAGCAAATAACTTGAGGACCACATAACACATGTCAAGGAAGTTTTGCAAATCCTTCGACATGAAAAGCTTTATGCTAATCTTCCCAAGTGCACTTTTGCTAAAGACAAGTTGATTTTTCTTGGATTTGTCGTTTCTTCGAAGGGAATTGAAGTTGATGTTTCCAAGGTAAAGGACATACGAGATTGGCCCATCCCAACAAATGTGAGTGAACTCCGAAGTTTTCATGGGTTGGCCGGTTTCTATCGCCGCTTTGTGAAAGACTTTTCGACCATTGCTTGTCCCCTTAATGAATTGACCAAAAAGAATGTCACCTTCGTGTGGGGCAAAGCACAACAAAAAGCTTTTGATGACCTCAAAAAGAGGCTCACCGAAGCACCTCTCCTTGTGTTACCGGATTTCACAAATTTTTTTGAGATAGAGTGTGATGCTAGTGGTATTGGCATTGGAGGAGTCCTTATGCAAAACGGACGTCCTATATCCTACCATAGCAAGAAACTTGATGGTGCTCGCCTTAACTATCCGATTTAAGACAAAGAGCTTTTTGCCTTAGTTCGTGTCCTCCAAGTTTGGCAATACAACCTTTGGCCCAAGGAATTTATCATACATTCCGACCACGAGTCATTGAAATATCTCAGAGGCTTAGCTAACTTGAGCAAGAGACACGCTAAGTGGGTTGAGTTCATGGAGTCTTTTCCTTACATTGTCAAGTATAAGAAGGGCAAAGATAATGTAGTTGCGGACGCATTGTCCCGCAAAAATACAAGCCTTCTTACGAGACTTGAAATTAACGTGTTGGGTCTTGAGGAAATAAAATCTTTGTATGCTTCCGACCCGTTCTTTGAACCAATTTTCCCAAAGTGCTCCAATGACAAAGGAGTTGATGATTTCTATTTGCATAAGGGCTTTCTATTTAAACAAAACAAGCTATGCATTTCGAAGTCGTCGCTTCAACTTTTGCTCCTCCAGGAATCTCATGGTGGAGGCCTCATGGGTCACTTTGGTCGCGACAAGACATTGGACATGCTCTCCAACCACTACTTTTGGCCCAAGATGAAGCGTGACGTGGAGCGCTACATTCAACGATGCACGACATGTGTTCAAGCTAAGTCGCAAGCTAATCCCTATGGTCTTTATATGCCATTGCCTATTCCCCATACACCTTGGTCCGACATTAGCATGGATTTCGTGTTAGGATTGCCTAGATCTAAGCATGGTCATGATTCTATATTTGTTGTTGTGGATCATTTTTCCAAAATGGCACACTTCATACCGTGCCATAAGACCAACGATGCTTCACATGTTGCAAATCTGTTTTTCAGGGAAATTGTCCGTCTTCACGGTGTGCCAAGGACAATCGTCTCTGACCGCGACGTCAAATTCATGAGCTACTTATGGAAGACCCTCATGGCCAAGCTCGGCGTCAAGCTCCTCTTTTCATCCGCATCGCATCCTCAAACTGATGGCCAAACCGAAGTTGTCAACCGAAGCCTCGGAACTCTCCTACGTGTGCTGATCAAGAAAAACTTGAAGGATTGGGAGGAATGCATCCCACACGCCGAGTTCGCCTACAACCGTGCCAAGCACTCAACAACCAAGATGAGTCCATTCATGATCGTCTATGGTTTCGAGCCCCTCACCGCGCTCGACATCCTACCACTACCTCTACATGAGCGAACGAACATGGATGTCGAGAAGCGCGCCCAAGCTATGAAGAAGCTTCATGAAGAAACAAGAGCTACTATCGAACAACAAGTCCTTCGCCAAGCTTCAAGGTTAAACAAGGACAAGAAGGAGATGATCTTTGAAGAAGGTGACCTTGTGTGGATACACCTAAGCAAAGACCGCTTCCCCAAGGAACGAGACTCCAAGCTCAAGCCAAGAGGAGATGGTCCCTTCAAGGTCCTCAAACGAATCAACAACAACTCCTACATCATCGACATACCAACCTCCAAGTACCTTGCAAGCAATACATTCAATGTCAAGGACCTCTCACCCTACCATGGAGATGTTCAAGATGATAACCATGAAGAGTCAAGGACGACTCTTTCCCAATGGGGGGGGGGGGCTAATGCAGCCCATCCTACGGACGCTTCTACATCTACACCAACAAGTCCCCCAAGTGGACCCATGACTCGTGCCCGAGCCAAACTTCTACAAGCTAAGGTGAATTCGCTCCTCTCCTCGTGCCAATTCGATACCTCCTTGGATGGAATGCTACTTCATGCAACTACCCTATGCATCATCAGGTACGAAGCCTCGACACATCGCCAAGCACCCAAGGATGGTGGACAAGGAGCAGAACGTGAAGAAAACGTTGCTGGAGCTGCTCAGACCGGAGTCTCCAGTCTGCGCACACCGGAGTCTCCGGCCTGCCAAAGTCTCCGGCCTGAAGACACCGGAGACTCCGGCCCTCTCTCCAGTCTGACCCCCTGCACTAGGCCTTGGGACAGTCTGACGACACCTCCGGAGGCTGGTCCGGAGACTACACCGGATTCTCCGGTCTAGACCGGAGTCTCCGGTCCGATCTTTCACGGTTCCCTTTCAAATCGAGGATGGAGTGCGGGGAGAGGAAGGGAGGATGAACACGACGAATGCACGCAAGAAGAACGCGATGAACACACACACACGCAAAACCACGATACACACCAATAGCTCACGCCGGCGGTGACCGGTCCGGCGCATTCCCTAGGATCGGCGTCGGGCGGAGGACTCTCTCTTGAACCGACACGGCGAGATTGGAGACTCGGTGAGATCTTGACGTCTAGGCAAAGGAACACTGATGCCTAGGCCTTCTACAACGCGGAGGCACGATGCAAACTCCAACGAGGTTTGGGGATATTGGTGCTCCTTAGTCAAGGAGCATGAGGCAAGAATTAGATAGATCCACAAAGGGGTTTCCACTAATTCCAATATCATGCCTAGGGTTTACAATGGATGTGGGGGACTATATATAGGCCAGCCACTTAAACAGGGGTACTTTAGGAATAAAAGACAAGTTCTGGACGGACTAAGGGGTACATGGGCCGAAGGCCCAAAGGCCTTTTCATGCCTGGTGACAGTCGGACCGAAGACTCCGGTGTGGTGGACCGGAGACTCCGGTCTAGACCGGAGAATCCGGTGTAGTCTCCAGACCAGCCTCCGGAGGGGTCGTCAGACTGTCCCAGGGCCTGGTGCAGGGGGTCAGACCGGAGAGAGGGCAGGAGTCTCTGGTGTCTTCAGGCCAGAGACTCCGGTGTGCATAGACCGGAGACTCCGGTCTGAGCAGCTCCAACAGCGTTTACTTCACGTTCTGCTCCTTGTCCACCATCCTTGGGTGCTTGGTGAGGTGTCGAGGCTTCGTACCTGATGATGCATAGGGTAGTTGCATGAAGTAGCATTCATCTAAGGAGGTATTGAATTGGCAAGAGGAGAGGAGTGAGTTCACCTTAGCTTGTAGGCGTTTGGCTCGGGCACGAGTCATGGGTCCACTTGGGGGACTTGTTGGTGTAGATGTAGAAGCGTCCGTAGGACGGGTTGCATCAGCTCCCCCCCTTGGGAAAGAGTCGTCCTCGACTCTTCATGGTTATCATCTTGAACATCTCCATGGTAGAGTGAGAGGTCCTTGACATTGAATGTATTGCTTGCAAGGTACTTGGAGGTTGGTATGTCGATGATGTAGGCGTTGTTGTTGATTCGTTTGAGGACCTTGAAGGGACCATCTCCTCTTGGCTTGAGCTTGGAGTCACGTTCCTTGGGGAAGTGGTCTTTGCTTAGGTGTATCCACACAAGGTCACCTTCTTCAAAGATCATCTCCTTCTTGTCCTTGTTTAACCTTGAAGCTTGGCGAAGGACTTGTTGTTCGATAGTAGCTCTTGTTTCTTCATGAAGCTTCTTCATAGCTTGTGCGCGCTTCTCGACGTCCATGTTCGTTTGCTCATGTAGAGGTAGTGGTAGGATGTCGAGCGCGGTGAGGGGCTCGAAACCATAGACAATCATGAATGGACTCATCTTGGTTGTTGAGTGCTTGGCACGGTTGTAGGCGAACTCGGCGTGTGGGATGCATTCCTCCCAATCCTTCAAGTTTTTCTTGATCAGCACACGTAGGAGAATTCCGAGGCTTTGGTTGACAACTTTGGTTTGGCCATCAGTTTGAGGATGCGATGCGGAAGAAAAGAGGAGCTTAACGCCGAGCTTAGCCATGAGGGTCTTCCATAAGTAGCTCATGAATTTGACGTCGCGGTCGGAGAAGATTATCCTTGGCACACCGTGAAGACGGACAATTTCCCTGAAAAATAGATTTGCAACATGTGAAGCATCGTTGGTCTTATGGCACGGTATGAAGTGTGCCATTTTGGAAAAACGATCCACAACAACAAATATAGAATCATGACCATGCTTAGATCTAGGAAATCCTAACACGAAATCCATGCTAATGTCGGACCAAGGTGTATGAGGAATAGGCAATGGCATATAAAGACCATAGGGATTAGCTTGCGACTTAGCTTGAACACATGTCGTGCATCGTTGAATATAGCGCTCCACGTCACGCTTCATCTTGGGCCAAAAGTAGTGGTTGGAGAGCATGTCCAATGTCTTGTCACGACCAAAGTGACCCATGAGGCCTCCACCATGAGATTCTTGGAGGAGCAAAAGTTGAAGCGACGACTTCAGAATGCATAGCTTGTTTTGTTTAAATAGAAAGCCCTTATGCAAATAGAAATCATCAACTCCTTTGTCATTGGAGCACTTTGTGGAAATTGGTTCAAAGAACGGGTCGGAAGCATACAAAGATTTTATTTCCTCAAGACCCAACACGTTGATTTCAAGTCTCGTAAGAAGGCTTGTATGTTTGCGGGACAATGCATCCGCAACTACATTATCTTTGCCCTTCTTATACTTGACAATGTAAGGAAAAGACTCCATGAACTCAACCCACTTAGCGTGTCTCTTGCTCAAGTTAGCTAAGCCTTTGAGATATTTCAATGACTCGTGGTCGGAATGTATGATAAATTCCTTGGGCCAAAGGTTGTATTGCTAAACTTGGAGGACACGAACTAAGGCAAACAGCTCTTTGTCTTAAATCGGATAGTTAAGGCGAGCACCATCAAGTTTCTTGCTATGGTAGGATATAGGACGTCCGTTTTGCATAAGGACTCCTCCAATGCCAATACCACTAGCATCACACTCTATCTCAAAAAAATTTGTGAAATCCGGTAACGCAAGGAGAGGTGCTTCGGTGAGCCTCTTTTTGAGGTCATCAAAAGCTTTTTGTTGTGCTTTGCCCCACACGAAGGTGACATTCTTTTTGGTCAATTCATTAAGGGGACAAGCAATGGTCGAAAAGTCTTTCACAAAGCGGCGATAGAAACTGGCCAACCCATGAAAACTTCGGAGTTCACTCACATTTGTTGGGATGGGCCAATCTCGTATGTCCTTTACCTTGGAAACATCAACTTCAATTCCCTTCGAAGAAACGACAAATCCAAGAAAAATCAACTTGTCTTTAGCAAAAGTGCACTTGGGAAGATTAGCATAAAGCTTTTCATGTCAAAGGATTTGCAAAACTTCCTTGACATGTGTTATGTGGTCCTCAAGTGATTTGCTATAAACAAGAATATCGTTGAAATAGACAACAACACTTTTTCCAATGAGAGAACGCAAGATATGATTCATTAGGCGCATGAAGGTGGATGGGGCATTAGACAAACCAAAGGGCATAACCAACCATTCATAGAGACCAAGTTTGGTCTTGAAGGCGGTTTTCCACTCATCACCGTCAGCCATGCGTATTTGATGGTAACCACTACGAAGATCAATTTTCGAAAAAATAGTGGCTCCACACAACTCATCAAGCATGTCATCGAGACGTGGTATGGGATGTCGATAACGCACGATGATAGCATTGATTGGACGGCAGTCCATGCATAACCATAACTTATCATCCGTCTTTGGAACAAGAATCACGGGTACGACACTTGGACTAGTGCTAACTTGGATCAAACCTTTGGAGACGAGTTGGTTAATTTGACGTTCAATCTCCTTTGTCTCCTCCGGGTTCATATGGTAAGCGGCGCGGTTGGGAAGTGGTGCACCGGGGATGAGGTCAATGCGATGTTCTATGCCGCGAAGAGGAGGTAGTCCATGTGGAAGCTCCTCGGGGAACACATCCTTGAATTGCTGCAAAACACTCATCAAAGATGGAGGAACATTGGTTAATTCGTTAGTTCCTTGCGCTAGTCCCTTGCAAAGGAGGACATAGTGCAAGATGGATGGGTTGTTCCAAACATCTCTCATCTCACTTTTGGTGGCAAGGAGAACACTCTTAGTTTTTCCACTCGAATTTTTCTTGTGGCTCTCACTCACTATGGGGTGGTTCTCTCTTTCACCGCTCTTCTCACATGTAGGTGTTGTGCTTTGTGCCCTCGCTAAAGCCTTTGCATTGGCCACAATTATTTGGCTAGGAGTCATCGGTTGCAAAACACATGTTTTGTTGAGCCATTTGAATGTGTATACATTGGTGCGACCATCATGTTGAGCAGCCTTGTCAAAAGTTCCTTCATCGTTGCGGTCATTGCGAGGAGCTTGGTGACCTTGTTGATGATCTTGTAGTTGGGGAGGTGGAACTTGGTTCTCGCGTCCTTGTTGCGGAGCTTGCTCTTGGTATTGTTGTTGAGGTGCTTGAGCCTCATGGTGGGAAGGGTGTGGAGCCACTTGACGCGGTTGATGGCGAAGAGGAGGCTTGTTCCTCGGTTGGTTATGTTGGTTAGGCACATGGGCCTCACGGCGAAGAACATGGTCTTGAGCCTCTTGACGTGGTGGGCGTCGCTCAACTTGTTTCACTTGACGCTCCAGGTTTTGTCGATGTGGAGGAGGCGCCTTGTGATGACCATGGTGTCGTTGTTGACGTTCATGATGTTGATGACGAGGAGGAGGATCTTGGAGAGCTTCACGTCGATGAAGAGCTTGATTCTCCAAATTGGAGGCATCACTCGTTGTGTCAAGTATGTGCCGCGGTCGATGGTGGTAGACTTGCGGTTGTACTTGCGGTTCCTCTTGTGGTTTCTCTTGTTGGGTCACTACTGCCCTTGCGTGATGACGGTCTTCTTCTTTCCTTGCTCGTGGCCTTGAATAGAGGTCACCATCATAGCTTGACGTTGCGGCGTGCCGTGGGGAAGGTACATAGTTCGAAGAGGTTCCATCTTCAACCACGGGGGCGCCATTGCGTCTTGGAGAACTTGTAGGTAGATCTTGTTGTGGAGGTGCATGACGACGCGAAGAACTTGAAGAGCTTGAAGCACGTGAACGTGGTCTTGCCATTCCGCCGATGAGGCGTCGAAGGTTGTCATTTGTTTCGGCGACGGAGCGTTGAAGCGACTCATTTTGGTGGCCGAAGTTGTGATGAATTGCTTGCATTTGCCTTTTTAGGCCATCGAAGCGGTTGTCGATGTTCTTGAACTCGGCTTGCGTCTCACCAAATTGTTCATCTTGTCGCGTCTCAAGGGCTTGGAAACGTTCACGGAACTCGTGGCGGACGATGAAGTGACTTGCACGCGTCATGTACGGACCTTGATCTTCTTCTTGGGGAGGTGGTTGGCTCGACTCACCGTGCCTATCCATCATGCAAAACACACAAGTATTGTATATGGAAGTGGAATATGGTGGTGTTAGCCTTGTACCTCACCTTGGGGATTTCACCAAACTAGAAACCACAAGTGGGAGCTATAAGCGTGCAAAGTGGAATTGTAAAGAAAACTCACACTAAAGAAAGAACTAACTCTGGAAAGCTTGTTGGTGGTAGGTTAGGATTATGGAAAGCCAAAGAACCAACCAAAAGAAAAGGGATAGTCAAATGTGGGTAAAATCCAACAAAACTCAAGTCAAAGGGGAAGGTCAACAACTCAAAAGGGTGACGGGAACCTACGACTATGTACACACACGTGGATAAAGTTGGGATTGACACGACTATGAAAATGAGCAAACAAAATGTCCTAACTAAGACTACACTCGTTGTCGTGCCAATGCAAGGAGAGACCGTGGCTCATTTGCAAAGAGGAAAAATGAGCAACGGATTTGTGCACTTGCCTTGGGCGCTCTTCTTTCTCTCTTGCTTACAAGCTTTGAGACTCTCTTTGGCAATGGGAGACTATTTTTGTTTTGCTTTTTTCTTTGTATCTTTTTTTCTTTCTTTTGTATTATCTTTTTTTGCTCTCCCTTGATGCTACCTAGTCACACTTGATATTGCTCTTGCACTCTCACTATCCAAGGACAAATGCACAATGCTCAAGCAAACACAAGATGAGCCACTCTCATAGGATAGGTACACACAAAGGAAGATAGGGGTTAACAAGGTGACGCAAGTTATACCTTCTTTGATGATGAACTTGGCATCGGTGGTGCGGGATGATGTTCGCGGGCCGTGGTGTCGATGAGCGTGGGGGTTGTCGATGCGGAAGCTTGTTGTTAGTTGATGACACGCACACGGGCACAAACAAACAAGGAGAAATTAGCCAATGCAAGATTAGAGGCAAAACTGTCAAAATCAGGCATCAGGCCGGATACTCCGGGGTTTCAGGCCGGAAACTCCAGTCCAGGCTGGATACTCCGGTGTGGGTAGGCCGGAGACTCCGGTGTAGGCCGGAGACTCAGGTGTGCAGGCCGGAGACTCCGGTCTGGAGTCAAATCGCGAACTGCTCGTGTTCTTGAGCGGAAATCCACGCCTTGGGTCCTCAAATCCGCGAAAAATTGGCCAAATTGGGCTGGGAAAACGCAGGATAAAGCTGGACCAACACCTAAGACAAGGTTTGGTCGGATCAAAAACACAAATAACACTCCAAATCAAGAGATCGATCCAAAGGCAAATTTGGGCTAATTTTTGGTGGATAGATGAAAAATTTGTGGGGGAAATCGTGAGCAAGAAGCTCTTGATACCAATATGTTGACGGCAAACCTCTAGGGTGGTCCGATCTTTCACGATTCCCTTTCAATCGAGGATGGAGTGCGGGGAGAGGAGGGGAGGATGAACACGACGAACGCACGCAAGAAGAACGCGATGAACACACACATGCAAAACCATGATACACACCAATAGCTCACGCCGGCGGTGACCCGTCCGGCGCAATCCCTAGGATCGGCGTCGGGCGGAGGACTCTCTCTCGAACCGACACGGCGAGGTTGGAGACTCGGTGAGATCTTGACGTCTAGGCAAATGGGCACCGATGCCTAGGCCTTGTACAACGTGGAGGCACAATGCAAACTCAAACGAGGTTTGGGGATATTGGTGCTCCTTAGTGAAGGAGCATGAGGCAAGAATTAGATAGATCCACAAAGGGGTTTCCACTACTTCCAATATCATGCCTAGGGTTTACAATGGATGTGGGGGACAATATATAGGCCAGCCACTTAAACAGGGGTACTTTAGGAATAAAAGACAAGTTCTGGACAGACTAAGGGGTACATCGGCCGAAGGCCGAAAGGCCTTTTCATGCCTGGTGACGGTCGGACCGGAGACTCCGGTGTGGTGGACCGGAGACTCCGATCTAGACCGGAGAATCTGGTGTAGTTTTCGGACCAGCCTCCGGAGGGGTCGTCAGACTGTCCTAGGGCCTGGTGCAGGGGGTCAGACCGGAGAGAGGGCCGGAGTCTCCGGTGTCTTCAGGCCGGAGACTTTGGTAGGCCAGAGACTCCGGTGTGCGCAGACCAGAGACTCCGGTCTGAGCAGCTCCAGCAGCGTTTGCTTCACGTTCTTCTCCTTGTCCACCATCCTTGGGTGCTTGGTGATGTGTCGAGGCTTCGTACCTGATGATGCATAGGGTAGTTGCATGAAGTAGCATTCCATCCAAGGAGGTATCGAATTGGCACGAGGAGAGGAGCGAGTTAACCTTAGCTTGTAGGATTTTGGCTCGGGCATGAGTCATGGGTCCACTTGGGGGACTTGTTGGTGTAGATGTAGAAGCGTCCGTAGGACGGGCTGCATCAGATGGTCTCGTCTATTTCAACACAGAGCAAAATCTTCAA
Organism: Avena eriantha; assembly: GCA_910589775.1. Classification (NCBI taxonomy): domain Eukaryota; kingdom Viridiplantae; phylum Streptophyta; class Magnoliopsida; order Poales; family Poaceae; genus Avena; species Avena eriantha. Next base: position 81,455,373 of record OU342740.1, read on the forward strand.
TGTTTTGGTGGAAACAAATGCAAAATCTTCTCCATCCTCTTCTTTCTGCCGGCGTTCTACACCATCAAACAAGATAAATGGAAGATATCTCTAACTTCAGTCTATCAAATACTTTTTCTCTGGGTAAAGGCAATTATGGTTGATGCCATCAATTGGAAAATCTATTGCAATAACCTCAGGTTAAAGAAAGCAATAAGCATCTCTGCAATAAACTCTAGATCTTCAACATTCAACTTCTTCCTCGAGATTCCACCATAATCTAGCATCACCTCCTTCTTTTGAAGAGATATCCGCGCATCGCAATTGCATGATCCTTTGGTTCTTATCGACGCAAGAAGAAGCTAATTTGAGAATTTTGAACCCAAATCTTTTCCGTTGACAACAAGAACTCTATTGTTTGAAGGTAATATGGTTTTCCCAAACTTCTTTCTTAAATCTGAAGGAACAAACAATGCTATTGTCATAGTGGTTGATAACTTCTCCAAACCACTCTTTTCTTCCAGCGAAACGAAGAATCATATTCACTTGCATCTTTTCATCTTCAATCCTAACGATGTGCCTTTCTTTCTCCTCGATACATCGTCCTTTCTAATTCTTTCAAGAAGTGGTTCTATCCTTTTATCATGTTATCGAGAGCGCCAGAGCTATCTTTCTCATCTCACAATAATCCTCCAGGTTCTTCAAGTCCTCTGTTTCTAATAAGCAAACGCAAGACTCGCAACAAGTCTAGCAAGTTTTGCAAGGTGTAATGGTCGCACCATTCCGTTGATGAATCAACTTGGGAACGCGAGGACCACCTTTGTTCCGAACACCCGACTTCCCCTTGTGCCTTTTTCTTTTTCCTAGGAATCTCGGGGCGAGATTATTGTTTAGTGGGGGAGAGTTGTAGCATCCCAATTTTCTAACAATTGCAATGCTACTTGCCTAGCCTATATAATGCTACTTCCTACATATCATTTATTGCATCATTATTATATCATGCTCATGTCACCATGCCACATTGCATTTGAGCATCATATAAAACCCCTTTTTTATTTGGTTCTTCTCTCATATGCATTTGTATTCTTACTAATTGCATTTGTCTCTTGATATATTCTAGTTGGTTCTTGATATAATACTTGATGCCCAAGTTGAGTTGGGGGCATATCTAATATAATTCCACCACCTTTCTTTTGGCTCCATCTAATTCCACCATCCACCTTGCCACCTTCATTTGGTTCCTCTCATCACCTCCACCATCTTAATTATATATGAGCCCATGTTCTTTTTTTGGTATTTAAATCTAGCTCATAAATAATTGAGGATGGTTCCTTCTTTTGTTCTACATGCTTCAATATATGGTCTCTTATTGTTTTCACAATATTATGCATGGTAACATGCATGGCCACATTTGCATGCCATGTGGGTGTACTATTCATCTTCTTATCCTTTCCATGTGTTTATTGGGATTGAGTCCATGTTTGAATTTTAGCGGGACTATATGATCATGATAGTGGTATATACACACTAGCATAGTCCACCCTTTTGTTCATGCATGGTCATGATTCGAATACATCATGTGTATTGAAAAAGGTTCCATATAAATCTCTTATTTTTGGAGTTCCATCTAAAATTTGTGAGATTGTGTGCAACCATGCCCCATACAAATATAGTTGTTTTCACAACTACGAAGTATGTAATTCATGCTTTCATGGGTGTGCTAGATAGTCTCATGCTATCATAAACCTTATGTGACAATGCCTCTTATTTGAATTTGTTTTGATTTGCCTTTTCATTCGATTTTATTCAAACTTGATCTCCATCAATCTAATCGCTAGCTAAAATCTATCCTAAGCTATCTATTTAATCTAGCTATTCTATCTATCCATGTGTGACCTTCTCTATCCGGTGGTGCAACCCAGCCAGCCAGCAGGAGGACAGCAAGCACGTCCGCAGTTCCCTGTTCCTCTTCCCCCCTCACGTGCGACGCAGAGCCGCCACACCCATGCCTCTCTCGTGCTCCCTCTCTCCCCTCTCTGCATAAAACGAAACCAGCAACACCTCTATCATGCCAACCACCCCAGATCGAGATCTCGATCCACCATCCCTTCTCCTTTTCTTCCACCACAAGCAGGCCATGGCCATAATCAGGCCCCGCTGTCTACCCTACCTCTCCACCGTCACGAATGCTGCCGGAGCCACGCAAGCGTGGAGCAGCTGCGCGCCCTTCGTTCGAAGCAGTACGGGACCAGGAGCTAGGTGGATGAGGCCTGGAACAGCTGCAGCACCCCAACGCCGCCGTGCATGCTGCAGTACCAGCCGGCTTCGCCGACCACACCAACTCGCCGCCTTCCTCCCGCTTCGCCACCGGTTCGTGCCTAGATGGGCTAGGTACCTTCCCACGGTGAGCACCGTCCTCCCCCTAGCACACACTTCGGCACGCAGACAGCAGCCGCAGCACCCCTGTACTCCACCGTTGCCTGACTTCCTCAGTTCACCTGAGACGATGTTCGTTACCTCCCTGCAATGTTAGTACCATCCTCTCTACGGCGCACCAAACCTATCTCAAATCGGAGAAACGTCGTGCTTGGAATCGTCCCCGAAAAACTCCCCAATCTCACTGAAAACTGCTATAGTTTGGCAGTTTAAGAACCATGTTATCACCTCTGTTCTCTTCATGTTTGTGTCCAGCCTGGACGTTCTCCGGCGTCAATATTCGTAGCTAATTGTTCCCGATGTATCTGTCTAACCAACGCAAGAAAGCTCTCACGAAATGGTGGTCAGAGTCGATCGATCTCATTTGTCGATGTTGGCTTCAGCTGGCATTTTTCCGCGCAGACAAATCTAGGTCGTCAATTTATTGTAGTGTCTCTGTTTTTCGATTTTTGCCATCCTTCACGGTCTTCCTCCAGCGCATATGAGCACACCAGATTGTAGCTGGATGTACCACCTTCCCAACACACCAAACAATTCTCCAATCCGAGCTTGGAGTCGCTCGTTATCTTCATCACAAGTTCACAGTTATGACGAACACGTTGTTTTCATCTCAGTTTCGTCACTACAAATCCCGGCCTTATTCTACTTTAAAAAAAATTCCACAGTGCTTGTTATCATCAACACATCCGTACCCCTGTGGTTGCAATCTTGTTCTTGCATCCCTGAGATCTGTAGTTCAATTCCCACCGGCGGCAGATTTTGGAGTCCCTATCTTAATCCTCTTTTTTTAAACTCTGAACTTTGACCAAGTTCTGAACCTGAAAATGGTGACACAGATTCAGTTAAGAGTCCCTCAAGAACACCCTGCAGATACAGCAGCAAGCACCTGGCGTTGAGCCATCTTGGTGCAAACCCCTTCCAATTCCAGAGCCTATATTCCTAAATCGGTAACTCTAATTCAAAATATTTCAAACGGGGCACTTAATAAAATTATCCAAACATTTCGAGTACAAATTTGAAATACTGTTTGGAATATTCAAAAATACATAAACAATCACCTTTTTGTCCTTTCCTATATAAAAGGCAACCATATATATATATTTTATATATCACTATTTTCAAATAATACAAATAATATATGTTTTCTGATCAGAAAAACGCCAGGAATTCAAATATGCCATCCAAAATAATTTTTGAACATTTTAAAATTTCGAATTATTAAAAAGCCAATAAATGCCTTTTTTCTAAATAAATCTAAAACTTAAATTCTGTAATTCCAAATTCGACAAATAATATGTCTAAATTGATCGGCGCGACGAGTTCGTTCTAACTATGCATTTCATGTTATGAATTGAAGCATGCATCATATAAATATTAAGTATACATAAATGTTTATGGGAGCAACATATGACTAAACAACTAATAAAATGATTTATTCTTGTACCCCACACCTCACCCATGTCATGCTATGCTATGCCATGTAAATTGTGCATCATTCCATCATGGCATATTCTGTTTGTTTGTTGCACATTATTTATATGATTGTGCAATGTATTTATTTTGGCCCCTTGTGTGTTTGGTTTTTATCCGAATAGAGGCTGAGCAAGGAGAATGCCAGGAGCCTCAAGAGTATTACCCGGATCCTTCCTATTCGGCAACAGAACTGCCAGGCAAGCAATTCCCCATGCTTGCATACATATAGTACCTATGCTTTTATCTTACTCTTTCATCACTGAGTCGCAATTGCATTAAATTGAATACCAAGTATTGCATAGCCATACTTTTAAACCCCACCGAAGCTTGTACCTCAATCCCATGAGCCATTACTACAGGAGTTGTTTGAGCCATGCGGGTCATAGAATTGCATGTGTAGGGTTTGTGCGAGTCTTTGGATAACGAGGTACCTAAACAACTTAACATGAGTATAGAACTAATGAAAGAGGCATCGGTGAGCATTATCTGCTATTTGGTTCTTTAAGCCCACTTGTGTCCCGTAGGACTCCGAGTACTTGATTCATGTTCCTTGACTATCGCACTATCCGCATGTCGGACCATGAATCCCCTTCGCCTGAGCTTTATTCGCACTTTATTTCTTGGGGCCACAAAGTAGTTGGGGGCTTTATTACTCTCCTGTACTTATGCCATGATTTACTGCTTTATTTACGATTGTGCATGGAGAACCTGTACTCTTTTGGAATGTGGAGTGTTTTTGCGGTATCGACAAGCCAAGTCACACTTTCGGGTTCCTAGTCGTTTACAGCCATTGACGCAAACCCTGGGTCCGTCTCGGAGCCGGCCAACTTCGTTGCGGTTAGCTTAGTGGGGTGGCCCCTTGAAATGATTTATGAATCCTGTGAATGCTTTGTCGTGAGGCCTTGTTGCGTTTTATTTGGTTCTTCTCGAGGTTGATCGTGCGTGTGTTGCTATTTGTGCACCCCTGCAGGGTAAATCTTTCTGAAAGCCGTGTCCGTGGTTATGGACGACTTGGAGCACAGTTTCTCTATCATAGATAAGCATAACTAAAGTACCGCCTTTAATTTGACTAAGACATGACTAGTAATTAGTACAACACTCATGGAATTATTAATAAAATTGCCAAAAGATGGGTTGTTCTTCCGCCTTCTCGTTGGTAAGCGAGAAGAAGGACGAGCGAGGTTAATTATGTTACTCATATAACTGTTGCTATTAATTAACGAGCGTCTGTCCATCTCTGGTGGGGCGGATGTGTAGCGTGTCTCTATAGAACTTTGTAGCTATTATCTTTTGCTGCAATTGCGTCACCCCAGGTTGTTCCCTTTAGATGCATTAAGACCTGCTGAGTACCCCTAGGGTCTCACACGATAAATATTTGGTTTAGGTGGACAAATATACTCTCATGAAGGCTACTGGATTGAGGAGACGGATAATGGTGGCAACGACCGTCAAGTGCAGAGATTCCGGGGATGGAGATCCTTGAGATCTGTGGGCGGGATGTGCTTATTTTCAGGGCATCTTATGCCGATTTGCTTCTTATCCATACTCGGATCATGTTTCCCGCTTCCACTTGATACTCTGTTGCGTGATGTTTGAGGATGTATCCTAAATTATTATATCTATCTAGGATATTTGGATCTTGTCGTATGGCGTTGAATATTCCTATTTCTATTTCTTTTAGATGGTGTGACTCTGATGTCTATTGTAAGTCGCAGGCATACATACTCATTTGTGTATGTCACGGTCACGTTACTTGTCGCTTACGCCGCTCGCTCTTGTCCCGATGTTCTTAAAAGTGGATAAGGTGGTAGGCCGGTACCGTGCCTTATTCCGCTTCGACAGGCCTACACGTGGGTGGCCTTGGGCCTCCGCGGTAGAGTCACTTATCCACTTTTGGTTCGTCCAGGCTGGAACTTAGAGCGTAATGTCCAAGGTATTACAATGTAGTAGCTAGATGGTTGGTTCTTCTCCTTTGTGCTACCATGTTTAGATCTTGTGAGCTCCGTTCATGATCAAGATCATCTATTTGTAATCCTACATGTTGTGTTTGCAGTGATCCAATAGATATTGAGATGCTATTTCAGATTGATTATTGATTCTATCATGTCTTTGTTATTTGTGATCTTGCATGCTTTCCGTTGTTAGTAGGTATCTTGGCCAAGTAGATGCTAGCAACTCCAAGAGTTAGTATTTATGCTCGATAGTGGGTTCATGCCTCTAGTAATCTGGGGAAGTGACAGAAATCTCTAAGGTACTAGATGTGATGTTGCTACTAGGGAGAAAACAACAATCCTTTGTTCATAGAACAATCATATTGTTTACTTTACACGCAATTCGTAATGCAATTATCCGTTGCTTGCAACTTAATACTAGAGGGGGTTCAGATGATAAGCTGAAGGTGGATTATTAGTCATAGATGCAGTTGGATGGCGGTCTATGTATAATGTTGTAATGCCCAATCAAATCTCAAAGGAGTCAAGATGAGTAGTATATGCTTGTTTGCTTTCTCGATGTTTGTCAATTGCCCCGTTGTAATTTGTTCACCCAACATGTCATCTATCTTAAGGAGAGCCACCACTAGTGAACTATGGACCCTGGTCCTTTCTTTTACCATCAATCTACAATCAACTGTTTACTTCTTTGTGTTTACTTTCTGCAAACTATTATTTTCTTCCACTCGTTACGTTTAATCCTTTGTTTTCAGCAAAACCAGTGAGATTGACAACCTCATCGCAAGTTGGGAGCATAGTTCTGTGGTTGTGTTGTGCAGGTCTCCACGTTGCTGCTGGCACCGGTAGTGCGCCCTGCCAAAGTTCAGTTAGCTACACCTTTGGGGTGTTTCCTTGCTCCTACTGGATTGATAACCTTGGTTTCATAACTGAGGGAAAACTTGCTGTTGTGCTCATCATACCTTCCTCTTGGGGTTTCCCAACGAGCTCGATATATTTTGGGCCATCAATAGTGCACACAGAGTGACAGCCCGGTACTCAAATGGGGAACGTTTATTTGTCTGAGGAATCTCTTATAGATCACACATATATTTTCCCATCTAGTACTAGTGAGACCGAAGCCTAGAAACCCTATCTCATTTCATTCAATCCTACAATCTCTTTAATTCAGTTCATATTCATGTTTACTTTCCGTCCTAGTTTATTTTGTTCTTGTTAAAAGTTATTTGTTATTAGATATTTTAAACCTCTCTCAATTACCGCTGTTCTAGTAACTTATAGAATAGGCTATTTCCAAACCACGGTTTGGGTGTGAAACCTGGACGCATTGACAACATGGTTGCGGGGTCATGTTGTTTCCGGTCGTCGATCTCCCATTAGGACAAACTCTTAAATATTTACTACTACAAGTACTGCAATAACCCTATTGTTGGTGCAGGAATCTAGTCATCCCATAATCACCTAAAACTTGTGACACTTTAGTTGTAGAGAATAGATAGATTTTCCTTCTTGCTCTTGCGAATCGATACCCTACTTCAAAATTGAGAGGTACTACAGTGATCCCCTGCTCTTGGGGGTTATCAAGTATTTTTATGGCACCATTTTCGGGGAGTGTAGCGCTTAGGATTTTATTCTTGTGTGCACTAGATATTAGATTTACTTTCAGTTTTGCTTCTAGTTTTATGTTTGTTTGTTTTATATCTTACAACCATCTAAGCTTGGGGAAGTTTACTTCTTTAAATTGCTTGGTTGTGAGTTTTTCTTTAGTTTACTTTCAGTTTTCTACTTACTTTACTTATATCAAAAACACATAAAAAAATTATTGTTACTTTCACTATGGATGATATGGATGAACTTTAAGATGAGGAATATAGATTATTAAAAGAAGTTGATTATATCTTTTCTCAAGAAAGACCATATATGAAAGAACTTATTGGCTGTTTAAATAAGATTGCTAAACAACTATGTGAGTTACATAATGTGTCCTATTGCACAAAAGAAAATGATAAACATCTACACTATCGATGAAAATTTAGCAATAACTTTATGATTGCCACATATAATGAGACGGGTTATGGTGATTTTGACATGAGACTAGTTGATCAATTTATTACATTCAAGGGAGCTCTTGAGGTGGATTCCCTTATTAATAAAAAGTATGACTCTTGGGTTATAGCTCATGATCTTAAATAAATAAGTTGTATTCTCCTTAAACATTGCAAAGAAAACATTTGTAATAATGCCTATGTCATTAACCATGTTAAAGATATTCGTGTTGCCATGGGAAGAACTAATATTTTGAAGGAAGAAGATGACAAAATCCTAAGCTTGGGGATGCCTATGAACCCCAAATAATAGGAGAAGAATGAAGAAGAAGAAGAAGAATATATGGTCCAACCTTAGCTTGGGGATGTATGGGAACCTCTCAAAGATGATAGTAACACTCAAACTCAAAACTCATTTGTCATTTATGATAACCCATGCTATGATAATTTCCCAACTAAAATTTTTATGGTCATTTATGAAAACCCATGCTATTATGATGGAACTAATAATGCTCATTTGCTTGTTAGTAATGCTAATACTAACATTATTGATAAGGAGTAGTGTTTCTTAGATATGCTATATGATAATGCTTTAGATGATGGTCCTATGCCTATTGATAACCCTCCATGTATAATACATGAGTTTAGAAATGATATATTTGTTATCCATGATGATGCTCTTATTAGTAAGAGTCCTACTTTATTCTCGAGTTCTCCTAGTTTCACCAAAGAGGAGAAATATGAACTTACTAGAATATATATATATATATATATATATATATATATATATGGTTTGCATTCACCTTTAGTTGAAAATTCTTGTTGCAACCATTATCATGATATTCAAAATAGTACTAGGAACTATTTTGAAAGAGGAAATCATGCTAATGAATGCCATGATAAATTCTATGATCCTCTTTATGTGCCAACAATTTTCTAATTGCATGCTTCAAATAGTTCTATTGTTGAAATTGCTTCTAGTGAGTGCAACTACTATGAAAGAGGAGGTGATTAGTTCCCTATTTATGTCACTAATAATAATATGTTGCATTCACCTACTGATAATATTCAATGGCATGTCTCTATTCACTGTGATTTAGTCATATATAAAATGTCAATGCATATGAAGAAAGTTAGAATTCGTTGTTATTGGGTTTATACTTTGTGTTTAGGTAGCCTCTACCATGTCTACTTGACAATTACTTTGATTGGTATGATCACACCATGGTACCTAGGTATAATGTATGGAAAACTTTCCAAGGAAGAAGGAGATAGCACCAAGGTACAAGCCTAGCTATATGGCTATAAATAAAGCGCTTTTCAGGAGGCAACCCCGTCATTTATTTTTTATGCATGGTTGATGTACTTAAAAGAGTCCATTTTTAGTGTATCATATGTAGGTTAGCAATAAAGTACCAAGTAGAACCCATTTCGGTTGCTAGAAAGTTGTTAGAACACACGGAGAAGCAAATTCCTGCACAACACTGCTTAGTAGAAAAATTCTCGGGTTTTTCCTGTAGCTCCGATTGCTCTCATATTTACACAGTATTTTAAAAAAATCATCTTCTATATGCACAAAGATATGCCAAAATTTCTGACATATCTACGTGCTCTAAATAAATATGTTTAACTACTGCTAAAAATCTAGACAGATTCTGCCCACTAGTGTTTTAGCCATTCTTTTGAGTCTCAAACTGATTTTCCTTGAGTATTTTGATATGATAGGAATGTGTAGGACACTATATTCTATCTCGACTACTGAGGAAATTTTTCTAGGAATTATATGGCAGCTATTATCATATCCTTGTACCACTAATGTCACCCCATAGAAAAAGGAATGGGAGAAAGTTTTGCGTTGAAGATTTTTGACAGGGAATGGAGGAACACCACACCAAGACATATCCAAGAATAGTGAAGAACATAAGCTTGGGGATGCCCAAGGCACCCCACCGTACCTATAAAACTCTCAGTTTGCAAGTCTTTAAACTTTGTTTTTCGAGCAATATAGAATGATCGTAGAAACTTGGAGCTTCTTTGCTTAGTGTTATGTTTAGTTTTGCATGATATGCTTGGAAATAAATAGGATCACCATGATAAATATTTTGCATGCTTACGACATAGCTACTGAAACAAACTATCCCCTGAATGAATGCCATGTTTGATTGAATGTCTTGCTTGAAATAGACAGAAGGGGGAAAATAAGCTATGCATGTTATTGCTTCTAGTTGGATTGTTCATATGCTTTATGGAGTGATAACTTACAAGTGTATCATCTAGTTCTAGTTTTTATATTCAAAAAAATGATACTCAGCGATTATATAGTTCTAGAAATGATCTAGCACTATGGGCACTTTTTGCATTCTTGTAGAAGGTCAAACGGTTACTATTGCTAGCTCCACCATATTGAAAAACCTCTGTTAGCAAAACAAACTAACATTTTTATAGGAAACACCTAGCCAAATAGCTCAAGCTATATCCCAAGTATACTATCATGTGTGAGTCATTATTTAGCTTCTAGACACTATTATTATGGGTATGGGTGACATGGAGAAGTTAGTCAGTGGGTGACCACAAACTCACTGGTCATAGAGTACCCCTTACCAAGAAGCAATAAGAGGATGCATACACTAAAAGATGAGGGAAATAACCCTCCATAGAAGGGGTACCACCGCTAAGATGAGGGCAAAACCCTCCAAATATTTATATGATATCAAAAGGTGAGAAGAATGAGTATGAAGAGGCTAGGCCTTCCCAAAAATCAAAACAAGTAAAAAGTGACAAAGAAATACAAAGAAACAACAAGTAGAGGAAAGAAGCAAAAAGTACCAAAACAAGAATTCCAAAAAGAATCAGGTAATGAGGGTCAATGAACCAAACACTAATGATGTACCATGCTTCAACCATACACTTAATGGATAGTGTTTGGAAGATAGCTTGTATCTCACATATGATATTCCCTACTTGCCAGCCATACACCCTTTCCAACCTCCTTTGCCAATATTTTGACGATAGGGCCACCACTATATACATATTTATAATTTTCACCATGCGAAGAATGCAACTATTGTTTCATGGTACTATATGCATTTGTGTTAGTACATTGTGTTAACAAGTATGATATTTGATGGGGTCGTTGCATGGGAAACAAAAAAATTCCTACGACTGCAACCACCAAGATCATATCTAGGAGATACATGTAACGGTTTCAGATAGACTCATCCTTGAAGACCGTAATGCGGGATAACGTTCCCGCAAACAAATATGGATATTGTAGAGTGTAAACGACCATCCTCAAGGACGCGATGACAACGCCACACGTGTAGGGCCTCCATAATCGGTCACACATATGGTGTGCCAACGACTTCTGTCCCTCGCTCCAGTGCGACCGCGGAAGTAGGGGATCCTCGGAACTCCGCCAACACTACGACATGGTGGTGATGGTAGTGGAGAACATCTTGAGCAGGGCTTCCCCTAAGAACCTCGTTCGTGGCAATGGACAAGGCTAGAAGGGTAGGAAGATGCCAACCAAAGGGCATATGAGAGGAGAGGTGAGTGTGTATAATGGTGTGTGGAGAGGGGGTCTCCACATCCTCCTTTTATAGGAGAGGGGGATGCACCCAAGAGGCTTGCACCAGCCCCTAGTGGTGCCCCCACCTCTCCCCTCTTGATGGTGCTGCAGTATCCACTCACACAAATCAAAGGTCACCATAATTCCATTAATGCTCCACTCAAAATCAAACTTCTTTCCATTAAAGCACTTTAATTCACTTGGTTTAATGCCACTCAGTTTAATGAACACTTTATTTAATGAACACATTAACATTTTATTCCCTCGCAATATTCCGATACACTTAAAATACTTCGGTAGATTTATAAGAACAATTCCTGCACGGTCTAGTATTTTCTCTCATGTTCCCTGCTGACTCATGTATTAACGAGCTCGTTGGGGAACCCCGAGAGGAAGGTATGATGAACACAACAGTAAGTTTTCCCTCAGTTATGAAACCAAGGTTATCAATCCAATAGGAGCAAGGAAACACCCCAAAGGTGTAGCCAGCTGAACTTTGGCAGGGCGCACTACCGGTGCCAGCAGCAACGTGGATACCTGCACAACACAACCACATAACTTTGTCCCCAACTTACGATGAGGTTGTCAATATCACCAGTTTTGCTAAAAACAAAGGATTAAACGTAACGAGTGGAAGAAAGGAATAGTTTGTAGAAAGTAAACACAAAGCAGTAAATAGTTGATTATAGATTGATAGTAAAAGAAAGGACCGGGGTCCATAGTTCACTAGAGGTGGCTCTCCTTAAGATAGATGACATGTTGGGTGAACAAATTACAGCGGGGCAATTGATAAACATCCAGAAAGCATACAACAATATACTACTCATCTTAACTCCTTTGAGATTCGATTGGGCATTACAACATTATACATAGACTGCCATCCAACTACATCTATGACTAATAATCCACCTTCAGGTGATCATCCGAACCCCCTCCAGTATTAAGTTGCAAGCAACGGAAAGTTACATTACGAATTGCTTGTAAAGTAAACAATACGATTGTTCTATGAACAAAGGATTGTTGTTTTCTCCCTAGTAGCAACAACACATCTAGTACCTTAGTGATTTCTGTCACTTCCCCATATTACCTGAGGCATGAACCCACTATCGAGCATAAATAATAACTCTTGGAGTTGCTAGCATCTACTTGGCCAAGATAGCTACTAACAACGAAAATCATGCAAGATCACAAATAACAAAGACATGATAGAATCAGTAATCAATCTGAAATAGCATCTCAATGTCCATCGGATCCCCGCAAACACAACATGCAGAACTACAAATAGATGATCTTGATCATGAATGGAGCTCACAAGATCTAGACATGATAGCACAAAGGAGGAGAACCAGCCATCTAGCTACTACATGGACCCGTAGTCCAGAGATGAACTACTCACGCATCACACCAGAGGCTTGCATGATGATGAATAAGGCCTCCAGGGTGAATTCCCCTCTCTGGCAGGGTGCAGGGAAGAGCTTCAGATCCCTCCCGATCTAGGGATGGAGATGACGACGGCTACAAACTCTTTCGTGGATTTTTGATTGGGTCCTTAGGGTTTCTGTATCGGAGGCAATATATAGGCGAAAGGAGAGACCGAGTGGGTGCCTAGGGCGGCCAGACCACCCCCTGGCGCGGGCCATGCCTAGCCGCGCGACCAGGTGGTGTGGCCGGGCCCCAGCCCCTCTCCGTCTCGTATTCTGGCTCTAGGTGTCCCTCGGTGAAAAACTGACTTTGGATTTTGTCCCGTCCAATTCCGAGAATATTCATTTTCTGACTTTCCTGGAACCAAAAATAGCAAAAATCAGGTAGCTGGCACTGTGGCTCTTGTTAATAGGTTAGTCCAAGAAATCATATGAAACGTACTCCAAAGTGTGCACAAAACATAAGAAAGTAGATAAAACCAATCATGGAACATCAAAAATTATGGATACGTTTGCAACGTATCATTCCCTATCCACTCAAATGCATTGACTACCCTTAAGTGTGTCTCCCTACAGGCCGCGAACTGAGCGGACATGATCAAGACATTCTCTGATCAATAATCATTAGCGAGATCTAGAGATCCATAATGACTCCCACCAGCTCAAGCGATGACTTAGTTATCGCTTGACCTTTATTCGCAATAACCAATTCCTTTTGTCTCGCGATATTTTACTTGTTCAGGATCCGATCATTCGGTATAATCCATACCTAGTTCGATCTCGATACTGACAAGTACTCTTTTATTGTTCACGTGATATAACATTCTTAGTGATTGTTATCACTTCCTTGCAAGCTATGTTAATGTGATATCACAAAGAGGGCCCTAAGTATATCTCTACGTCATCAGGATGGAAAAAACCCACTCTTGATCCACGAGCCTCAACTAACACTTTCCAAGTACCCGACGACACATTTATAATCACCCTATTACGGTGTGATGTTTGATGCAATCAAAGTGCTCTTCTAGAGTCATTGATTGACGTGATCTCATGGTCTAAGAATTAGAGTTACTTCGAATGACGTTATAGTAGTGTAAACATAATGGCATGATCATGTTACTATACTTTGGGAGTATGTTCATTACATCATTCAATCAATGTTGTGACCTTGTTATTAACAACATCAAATGTCATGATCAGGAAAACTTGATCATCTGTTAATCAACAAGCTAGTGTAATGAGAGGCATCACTAGGAACCTTTTATTTGTTTATTAAACACATAAGTATTAACGTTTCCGGTTAACACAATTATAGCATGAGAAATAAACATTTATCATAAACATGGAATAATATAGTAACCACTTTATTATTCCCTCTCGGGCATATTTCTTTTAGTCTCCCACTTGCACTAGAGTTAATAATCTAGTTTGAAAAACTTGCGCATTCAACACATATGGCTTTCTGGTATTGTATATAATCGTTTGCTAGTGGTAAACATAATCTCTGGATCTGACGCTCTTAGGTCCGTGTGTATTTGCATGTCTTTGCGTCTCTATGAATCACTCATTCTACAATGAGATGGCATTGCATAAATTTGGTCTTTTGTTGAGACCTTAGTTCCTTGGGGTTTAAAAACATGTTGATACTATTGTCATACAATAGATCTTCATATTAATAGCCCATGGATAACCACACCCAGTTCCTTTTTTGTAGCAGTATTATACGTAGCCTTTCATTGTAGTATCCGTCACAATGTCCTTAACCTTTTGGAACTTATCCAAAATCATCATGGAACTTCGTTCCATTACATTGTGCCACCTTAACCTATAGCCTAAATTGAGATAAACTTAGTTTGTATCTGGTGACAAAACTAGTATCATTGTAACACTTACAATGAACAATCTATTTAGTTCCAATGTAACACTTACAATGAATAATTTGTATAGTGCCAATGTAACATTTTAAAATGAACAATCTTTCTAGCATCAATGTAACACTTTTACAATGAACTATTTGTCACTTCTACATACAGAACATATTCTTAGTTCTTCCAATGATCATAAGAGTATCCTTACTATCTTCCAATGATCATCTTATGAGTCACCCTAGTATATGCTCATAACATACAGAGCATAGGACATATCTGGATATGTACATATCACGGTATGATTGGTTAATATATTCATGTTATTTTACTCACCTAGTGTCAAAACACTCTCATTTATCAAGATATTCATGTGATTTTACTCACTAAGTGTCCAAACACTTGAATCTCGTTTATCAAGATATTCAGGTGATTTTACTCACCAAGTGTCAAAACACTTGAATCTTGATTCACTCACCAAGTATCAAATAACTTGAATCTTGATTCAGCCCTTTCCATGTGGCAAGAACCTTTCTTGGCATTTCCATATTGAACTCATTCAATATTTCATCTATGTACATGTGGCATAACCATGTTAGCGTCTCAATTTATCAAAATAGACTTTGATGCCAAATATTCTGGTTTAGCCCAAAACTTTCATTTAAATCTAATTTTAATGAAATCCTTAACTTCTATCAATAAAAGGTACATCATTTCGAATCGACAATATGTCTTATACACAATATATTAGAAATATGTCTCAATGCTCCCACTTAATTTCTTGCAAATGCGAGCATCTTCATTGTCTCTAATGAAATTAAACATTTTAACATTTTCATCACGGTGAAGATTCCAACTCCGCTATGCTTACTTCAACTATTGAAGTTTGCATGCCTCATTAGCATCCTTTGATTTAACAAAACCCTTCAGACCGTGTCACATACACATCGTAGGTAACCATTCTATTAGAAGAACATTGTTTTGTTTGTTCAACTAGCATATACAACAACTGACATATGTAGTGGTTGCTACACTAATCCGTCCAGACTAAATATTGCTACGAAAGATCGAACCTTATCGTATTCAACTCCTTGAAAATTGTCGTAAACTTTTTACCGACATGTTGACTATTTCGTAGATGTGAAACATCCATGTCTGTTTCTTTATAGATCCAGATACGACTGATAGGCTTTATGCCTTTCAAAGGGTCTTCCAAGTATAGTAACTTGGTTTCTCGTGTATGGAACTATCACGGATTTTATGTCTTTAAGCCATTTGACGGAGGCATGGCCCATCATCGCTTCTTTGCGTGTAGTTGAGGCACAAGACCCATGAGCATTATGGCTGCCTCCGAGACACTTTGCAGTGCTATGCAACTCTGCACATATAGCTAAAATTCAATAACCTTATCAAAGTTATATTGTCCTTCCACTTAACTTTTTGCGAAAAATCCCTTCTCAAGAAAATTGATGTTCTAAGTGAGAAACACTTTTGTCAACGATGTTATGGAGGAATACAAAATGGTTATTTGGGATAAACTACAAAGATGTGCTTATCTGACTTTGGTTGTAAACATTTTACTTATGCATAGCATACCAAATTTTAAGAAAAGACAACTTGGGTTTTATCCCAATCCATAACTTATATGGTGTCATTTCAATGAATCACGATGGAGCTCTTTTTAGTGTAAAGGTGATAGTCACTAAAAGCTTAATCTTCAAAATATAATGGCAATTTTATAAATAACACTATTGATCCTACCATGTCAAACAAGGTTTGATTACATCTCTCAAATACTCCATACTTCTATTGTTTATGGGGAAACATTAATCCATGGAACAATTCCTTTAATCTTAGGTGCTTTTGCTAAACTTGTAACTCAAATATTTTCCTTTATGATCCAACAATAAATTCTTTATTTTCTCGTTACAACGATTTTCTACTTGATCTTGAAATCATTTGAATATTTTCAAATGTTTCATACTTCTTTCTAATTAAGTAAATATACATATATTCACTCTAATCTTGGTTAAAGTATATGAAGTTTGAATGATCCACCACATACGGCCACACATAATGGACTATATGCATCAATATGCACAATGTCCAATAAGTTAGTCGTGCATTCCTCTTTGGCCTATGAATGAAATTTAAATCATTTTCAGGAAATTCTCACAAGCATCAATAGATTCAAAAATCAAAAAGACTCCAAAATTCCATCAACATGGAGTTTCTTCATGTTTTCTTTCCAATATGATTTTAACTCGAGTGTTACTCATAAGTGATCTTCTAATCATTCGTCTTACGCCACGTTAGCATCAGTGTTTATGGACATGATTTATCCAACTAGATTTGTAAGAGTTCATCCATCTTCAATGGAATACAACAATTATTTGAACAACTATCGTTCTTATAATACCAGAACAAATTAACAATTATTAAAATACAAATCTTGAAGGGAATCTTTGATCTCAACGAGAAACACAATAACACTTTATTTGTTTTCAATGAAGATCATCATATATTCTTTTGTTAGTTACTTAGGCCATTGTAGTTCATGAATTATGTTTCTATGTGTGACATTTCACACCAACCAATTTGGTATCCAATACCCAAGAACCATATTGTTTAATAAGCAAAGAATACACCCATAATGTGTATATCATCTATATACGTAAGCTAGACATTTCCAGTCTTTTCTTTTCCACCAAATATTTTCTCAGATTCTCTTTCAGCATTTCATTTTCCTTTCCAAAGAATCTATCAACATCAATATTGGTGGCATTCATATGACACATAGTCCAAGACGTGTATAGTCAAATACTAATACATTTGGACTTGCACTTTGAAGTGGATCACCATCATCAAATGTTTGGCGTTCTTTCAAATTTCATTCCTTTTAGTAATCCTTTTAATGTAGTAAACATTTTACCTACATCTTCTATCCATCCTTATCATGAAAACTTTCATGATCAAGCTACTATTGCTCATAAGGATAAATCACAAATATAATGTCAATTTCCAAAATCTTTTTGGTGATTAGGACGCCCAGCGTCTCCAACCTTTACAAATTCTCATACAATACAAGAATATATATTTTATTAAATTATACTCCATCATATTGAAACCAAGACATTGTTTCAGATATCACAATATCTTCTACACATGATGTTTTCTGAAACAATTTTCAGCTCCTAGATAACATTGATATTAAAACAATTTTTTAATATCAAGAATCATGGAGGCAAGCATGACACTTAGATACTAACGCTGGAATATTTTACTCTTGATTAAATACTATTTATTGAATTTCACAGAGTATTTGAGGTTTTGCTGAAAGTTTGCAATAGTACTTTAAAACTTTAGATTGACACTCATAAAACAATACGATACCAGCTCATAAAGTAAAATTCTAGAATTCTATAGTTATATTATCTTAATTATAGCTACATACAAGGTAGTAAACGAATGTCAGTGACTAAAACGAACTATGCATATTCACTTTAATTTAGTTTATGATAAATTGAGTTCAAATTAATCCAAATTATTAAATTGAACTCCCACTCAAAACAACATCTCTCGAGTCGTTTTAGTGATTACACAAATTCACTACACCACGACCGATCATCAAGAGTGGTGGTGCAGCTCCAATGGTGAGCATCATATGGACATCATATCATTCATATGAATCGTGCTTTACATTTTGGTTCATGTTACGAGGCCATGTCTGTATATTCTAGGATCGCCAAGTAAGAACCTTAGTACCCGCGTGTGTAAAACTGTCTTACACCCGTTGTATGCAAATGTAGATTCTATCACACCCGATCATCACGTGGTGCTTTGAAACAACGAACTTTCTTAATGGTGCATACTAAGTAAGAACATATTATTTTATTGGTATTAGTGAGAGGGGTCATCTTATAATGCTACCGCCAAGTTCTAAGCTAGAAATAAGAAAAATAAGATGCAAACAAACATCATATGCATAAAGTGATATGATATGGTTCTTGCACTTGATCACTATGTTTTGCATCAATGTATGATCTCTATCATTCCATTTGTGCAGCTCCAAGGTCTATGGCGCTCCCACTTTGTTATAATTCCTGAGAGTATCTCACCATACTAAAATTATAACATTTACCATATCATGACACATGCCTAACAAAAATAAAAATAGACACTTCTAATATATCTTTTGCATATTTTATGTGGCTTTCGGATTTCGAAGATAGAATATATTTTACCTATGAACAAGGAACCACAATGATGATAATCAAATTATTAGCATCCCGTTGTAAATCAGATGTCAACTATAGTGGGAGAGACAGACATCCACTAGCCACTTATGCAAAACTAGTTACATGTCAAGCGTGGAACATGTCTCATGTGCGAGGACATGTAAATTTTGTCCAGGACGCTTCATCCCACTATGCCTCTAATATCCAAAATACATGAAGGATGTAATAACATGATCATCAACACCCACATATTCATATGTGTTCTAACCGTACAAAGTATCTATGCATAGACAAGGCTCTGATACCACTGATGGGGTCATTGCATGGAAAACAAAAAAATTCCCCAGGTTGCAACCACCAATATTATATCTAGGAGATACATGTAACGGTTTTAGATGGACTCACCCTCGAAGACTGTAATGTGGGATTACGTTCCCGCAAACAAATGTGGCTCTTGTAGAGTGTACACGACCGTCCTCAAGGACGCGATGACAACGCCACACGTGCAGCGCCTCCGTAAATGGTCACACATACGGTGGCCAACGACTTCCTTCCCTCGCTCTAGCACGGTAGTGGAAGTAGGGGATCCTCGGGAACTCCGCCAACACTACTACATGGTAGTGATGGTGGTAGAGAAGATCTTGAGCAGGGCTTCGCCTAAACACCTCGCTCGTGGCAATGGACAAGGCTAGAAGGGGATGAAGATGTCAACCAAAGGGCATATGAGAGGAGAGGTGAGTGTGTATAATGGTGTGTGGAGAGGGGGTCTCCACCTCCTCCATTTATAGGCGAGGGGGCTGCACCCAATAGGCTTGCACCAGCCCCTAGTGGTGCCCCCACCTCTCCCCTCTTGATAGTGGTGGAGTCTCCACTCACACAAATCAAAGGGTCACCATAATTCCATTAATTCTCCAATCAAAATCAAGATCTTTCTATTAAAGCTCTTTAATTCACTTGGTTTAATGCCACTCAATTTAATAAACACTTCATTTAATGAGTACTTCATTTAATAAACACTTCATTTAATGAACATATTAACATTTTATCCCCTCGTAATATGCCGATACACCGAAACTATTCCGGCAGATTTATCAGAATAATTCCTGTGTTATCCAGTATTTTCTCCGGTGTTCCCTATCCACTCAATTGTGTTGACTACCCTTAAGTGTGTTTCCCTATGGGCCTCTAATTGAGCAGACATAATCGAGACATTCTCCGATCAATAATCATTCGCGGGAACTAGAGATCCATAATGACTCCCACCAGCTCAAGCGATGACTTAGTGATCGTGTGACCTTTATTCGCAGTAACCAATTCCTTTTGTCTCATGATATTTTACTTGTCTAGGATCCGATCATTCGGTATCATCTATACCTAGTTCGATCCTGTTACTGACAAGTACTCTTTTCTCATTCCCGTGATATAACATTCTTAGTGATCGTTATCACTTGTTTGCAAGCTATGTTAATATGATATCACCGAGAGGGCCCTGAGTACATATCTCCATCATCAGGATGGACAAATCCCACTCTTTATCCACGAGCCACAAGTAACACTTTCCAAGTACCTGATGACACCTTTATAATCACCCTATTATGGTGTGATGTTTGATGCAATCAAAGTACTCTTCCGGAGTCAGCGCTTGATGTGATCTCATGGTCTAAGGATTAGAGTTACTTCAAATGACGTTATAGTAGTGTAAACATAATGGAATGATCGTGTTACTATACTTTGGGAGTATGTTCATCACATATTTCAATCAATGTTGTGACTTTGTTATTAACAAAATCCAATGTCATGATCAGGAAACCTTGATGATCTGTTAATCAACAAGCTAGTGTAATGAGAGGCATCACTAGGAACCTTTTCTTTGTTTATTAAACACACATGTATTAATGTTTCCGGTTAACACAATTATAGCATGAGAAATAAACATTTATCATAAACATGGAATAATATAATAACCACTTTATTATTGCCTCTCAGGCATATTCCTTTCAATATTATGAGAGGTACCACTTTATGTTATGCTTGCTTACTGTTATTCTCTAATGAATGAACTTTTTAACTTTTATGATACTTGCTAGTGAAAAGAAACACCAAACTCCAAAGTACATGTTAGCTTTATCTCCTTCATGCTCGAGGATGAGCATAGGTTAAGTTTGGGGATGTTGATGCATGTAAATGCATGCATGAACTTTGTAGTTTGTTGATATGAATTCCCACTTATTTGCAACATACATGATGTTATATCCATTTTAAATTTATTTTTGGGGATTTACCAAATATCCCTTTTATTTTGGTTATAACTCTATAGGTTAGGAAAACCCTATTTTGTGTATTTTTAGCTTTTTAGGAACCTAAACGAGTTAATTGGACCTAGGATTTCTGGAGCGTCAATATTTCATCAAGTGAAGGACATGGAGCACTTGGACCACACGAGGGGATCCCTAAGGCCCAAAAGAGCCCAGGTGGCGCGCCAAGTTGGCCCCTACTCCATGTTTGCTCTACCTATCTCCACTCAAGCTTTTGGTGAACTATCACAGTTGTTGGAGAATATTCAGTCCTTTCAATTAATACCTAGTGGAAGTGATGTTAGAGACTTTGCTTGGGGTAGAAAAACTTATATATCATAGAAGTTCTAGAACTTCATGTTTGAGGCTATTCTTGAAGATGTTACCCTATCTGCCATATGGGAATCTAAGTGCCTTTCAAAGTTAGGGTTTTTGCATTGTTGTTAATTCTTGATCGACTAAATACTAAAGATATCATGCTGAGAAAAAACTGGTAGGTGGATGATGGCACGTCCTGTGTACTGTGTGCAAATCAGGAACATGAAACCGAGACAACTTATTTTTGTGCTTCCCCTTTGCCTCTAATTGCTGGCAAAGGATTGGTATTTCTTGGGACAACTCTCTAAATATTTCAGAACGTTTTGCTCAGGCTAAAAGATCTTTCATAGGCCCTTGTTTTATGGAAGTGGCGATTTGTGGAGCTTGGAATATTTGGAAGGAACGAAATGCTCATATTTTTGAAAACAAGACACCCTCTTTGGCAAGATGGAGAGTTTGTTTTCAGCATGATTTATTGCTCCATCAGTATAGCGTGAAAAACTCTCTTGTGCAACCTCTTCTGGACTAGGTTTTGAACACTTTTACTTAGCTATGTTTGTATTTGTCTTTTCTTTGCACCATTTTCTCCCTCCTTGATGTAATTCTTTTTTATTTTCTTGTGGACCCACATCCACATGTACATTTGTCTATATTATAAATTGAAAATATACCGTAGGGGTTCTCCCCTATGGTTAACCTGTCAAAGAAAGTTGGGGTGGGATCGCCACCCATGCTCTTTGGCACCTCGGTCGTCCAATTTGCTTGATTCTTTCGCCCCCGGACTTGTTTTGACCTAGAAACGCCAATATAAAGGTCCGCTGATGCGATCTTAGAACATACATAAGAGGATATCAAAAAAACCAAAATAGAGAGTCTGTGGGCCGCTGCCAGAGGAAGATTGGAGGGGGAACAGCTGCCAAAAGCGCCTCTGACCGCATATCCTCCTTCACTAACGCCTCCTGATCACTCTCCATGATGAGAGGGGAGTAGTCCACCCCCTGGACTATGGGTTTATGGTGGTAACTTGATCTAATCTCTCTATGTATGATCATTGTTGAATTCCATATGATGTTCCTTGCATGAATATGGATCTATGTATGTAATTCCTATGGTGGATATTGTGGTATGAGATAATACTTGTTATGCATTTTCCGTTGTGTTGGATCTTTTTTGATTTGTCATACTTTGGAAATATTCTATGATGTATGTAATGGTTTGATCTATACAAAATGCCTTGTTTATCCATGTCATGAGGTGATTGACATCACCAAGTAGAGGTAGATGAGAGAGATGTGGTAATGCATACAACATATGAATCATTGCACTAGTGTTTGGAATGTTTTCCATTAGGAAGTATGATGTATGTAGGTAATGGATGGCTGAGTGATAGTGGCATATATATTGAGTGAAACAATGCAGCCAGACATACTTTATATAGGGGGGAAAGGGGAAGTATGATGTGTGGTGTGATAATAACCAAATGCTAGCCTTATTACAAGGGTGACCCAGTAGCACAAAGGAGTACTTCTTTTGACTATGTGTTTTAATACATTTAGCCACCATAAAGTTACAATTAAAACATGAAAATTGTGTGTACTTTTATCATATATAACATGATCATCACCA
This sequence comes from Avena eriantha, assembly GCA_910589775.1. Taxonomy (NCBI): domain Eukaryota; kingdom Viridiplantae; phylum Streptophyta; class Magnoliopsida; order Poales; family Poaceae; genus Avena; species Avena eriantha. Next base: position 81,478,585 of record OU342740.1, read on the forward strand.
TAGATGGAGATAGAGGATTGAGTGAACCCATGGACCCATGTCCATTGTTCCTATAAGAGAAAACTATTGTCTTGTCCTCTTGCATGGAAGAGGATTGGGACACTTTTACATTCTTGCTTTGTTAGATTACACTTCCAAGCCTTAAATCAACCACCTTGTTCCTTAAACTCGTTTGGTGCATAATCAACTAAAACTTGTGACACTTTAGTTGTAGAGAATAGATAGCTTTTCCTTCTTGCTCCTGAAGATCGATACCTTACTTCCCCATTGAGAGGTACTATAGTGATCCCCTGCTCTTGGGGGTTATCAGCACCTAGTCATTGTAGTACTTGCACATCTAGAAGGGGCATGTATCAAGATCGTGCACCTCGGCGAACTCCTTCCAGTCGCCACAAGGTACACATGTTGTTTGCTGTCCAACCACTTCGACCAGACAGCTGTCATGATCTCTTTCCTCCCACATATAGGGTTCTTGGCCGTCGAGCATCGCCGTGAATTTTGTGGGGACAAGCTGCTTCTCCCACGAAGTATCCCACATGACCAAGAAAAACTCGCCTAACACCAGCGGCTCCGGGGGTTACGACGACTAAGATAGAGATGGACGATCAGGGCCACCACGACCATGGCCCCTAGGCCTACCATGGTTGCTACCACCATGTGGCGGCGGCAGCGAACTGCCACACTAACAATGTGCATGGCCCATAGGCCTACCCCTAGGCATTGCTAGGACCTTGACACCGTGCAGCGATGGCGGTGAACTGTCGCACCCTCCATGGCCATGACCACTAGGCCTTCCCCTGGGCCTTCCCTTGCCTCTAGGAGCTCTAGCCATGGTTGGATGTGTTGTAGTGTACCTGCTCAAGGTCTATGATCCTTTGGTGGTGCCATTACATCTTTAAATAGCTAGTGCAGTGTGGAAGTGGGGAAGCGGAAGTGTCGAGGCATGGGGAAGTGTGGGGTCTCCGTGCTCTTGGGAAGCAGGAGTGTCGGGGCCTAGGGAATTGTGGGTCATGGGCGTGTGGGGATCGGGGAAGTGGGGCGAGTTGAGTAATAAGAATAGGGTTCCATTACTAGAGGCCAGTGAGTTAGAGAAACCCTACCTAAACCAGCCAATTGGGTTATAGAAAAGGCTTGCTCGTGGATCACCGTAGAAAACACAATACAAGTCGTCCACGCGTTGCAAACCAACGGTCTGGAACAACAAATTTTTTGACAATGATCGTGACCACTAGGGTCGATAAAAAGGCCGAACTTACCTATAGAAAATTTTGGATTATTCGAGCCTTACTTAAGAAAAAATAATTATATAGCTCCACCATGAGAAAATCTCCAGGGAATGGCAATCCAACATGACATGGAAGCCAGGGAAAATGTTGGATGACCTTACGAACAAGGAAATCTTACATCTCCTTTATAAAAACCACTCAGAATTCAATTAATGGAAAATCAAGTTTTTCCATAGGACCCAGAAATTCCTAGTTGGAGAAGTGTTTTCTAATGCCAACAAGTACCACCCTGCTAAGTTTGGGCTCATTCCATGGAGGGATGCCATAGCGTTGGCAGTGGGAAAGCCCATGTGGTTCAAAACCCTAGCTAACTCTAGTCGATAGCCACTCTATGAAGGTTTGCATGCCCAAAGTATTTGCATGTCATGTATGTTATTTTCCCTGTTAGTAGGCAACAAAAAAGGTCCCCATGCCCAGGCTTTAAATTTTTTGATATTTGTTTTTTGAATTTCATCTAGCCTAGTTTGAAAAAAGGCCAAACTTGCCATGGTGCGCAGCCACGTGAGGGCATCTAAATTTTGGATCATGAGCACTGGTCCATCCTGGGACACCTCAGGGGCACCCAAAACCATTTTTATTTCAATTTTGAGACTGATGCCTAGGGTATATACAATTTAAAAATTGGATTATATGGGCATTACTCGGGAAAAAAGCAGTATATAGCTCCACCATGAGAAAAATCCCAATCTCCAGGGAATGGCCATCCAACATGACCTAATAGATGGGGAAATGTTGGATGGCCTTAGGAACAAGGAAATCTTCCACCTACTTTGAAAAAAATCACCCTGAATTCAATTTTATAGACCTAGAAAATGGAAAATCAAGTTTTTTTTCCATAGAACTGAGAAAGCCCTAGTTGGGGAAGTCCTTTGGAATACCAAGAGGCACTGCCCTACCAAGTTTGGGCTCATTCCATGGAAGGATACCATGACTTTGGAAGTGGGCATCCACAAGGGTTGAACCCTATCTAACTCCTACATGATAGCCATCTAGGTGAAGTTTTACATGCCCAAAGTATCTACATGTCTTATCTATGATTTTTCCTTGGTAGTAGGCAAAAAACAAGTACCCCATGCGTAGGTTTTCAATTTTTTTATGATTTTTTTGAATGTCATATGGCCTGGTTTTAAAAAAAGGCCAAACTTGTCGGGGCGCACAGCCGTGTGATGGCATCTAAATTTTGGATCGTGAGCACTGGTCCTACCTAGGACACCTCAGGGGCACCCAAAAACAATTTTGTTTCAATTTTGAGACCAATGCCGAGGGTACCTACAATTCAAATTTTGGATTATCCGAGCATTACTCAAGAAAAAAGCAGTATATAGATCCACCGTGATAAAATACTAATCTCAAGGGAATGGCCATCCAACTTGACCTAGCAGCTGGGAATTTTTTTTGATGGCCTTAGGCACAAAGAAATATTGTACCCCCATCGAAAAAAAATCACCCATAATTAAAAACCGCCTATCGTTTCCGCATCGCCCATACTTACATCAAGATCTATGCTAGATTTAAGATATTATTTTCCATGTTCCATGAACGTTGTAGGAAAGTAAGGAGGCGTACCTTGTCAAGGTGGTTGATACGTTGCAAACGTATCTATAATTTTTTATGTTCCATGCTTGTTTTATATCTACTTTCTTATGTTTTGTCCACACTTTGGAGTATTTTTACACATTTTATGGAACCAACCTATTAACAAGATGCCACAGTGCCAGTTGCCTGTTTTCTGTTGTTTTTGGTTTCAGAAAAGCTAGTAAAGAAATATTCTCGGAATTGGACCGGACAAAAGCCCAAGTCCATATTTCACCAGAAGGAACAAGGAGTACGGAGGGGAGACGAAGAGGGGAGCCAGGCCGGCCACACCTGGTGGAGGCGCGACCAGCCCTAGCCACGCCACCAGGGGGTGTGGGCCCCCTGGCACTCCACCGAACTTTCCCCTTCGCCTATATATTGCCTCTAGGACGAAAACCCTAAGTACCCGATTAAAATTCCATGAAAGAGTCTGTAGCCACCGCCATCTCTATCCCTAGATTAGGAGGGATATGAAGCTCTTCCCGGCACCCTGCCAGACGGGAGAGATCACCCTAGAGGCCTTCTTCATCACCATGCATGCCTCCGGTGTGATGCGTGAGTAGTTCATCCCTGGACTACGGGTCCATGTAGTAGCTAGATGGTTGGTTCTTCTCCATTGTGCTACCATGTTTAGATCTTGTCAGCTCCATTCATGATCGAGATCATCTATTTGTAGTCATACATGTTGTGTTTGCGGGGATCCGATGGATATTGAGATGCTATTTCAGATTGATTATTGATTCTATCATGTCTATGTTATTTGTGATCTTGCATGCTTTCCGTTGTTAGTAGCTATCTTGTCCAAGTAGATACTAGCAACTCCAGGACAGAGTATTTATGCTTGATAGTGGGTTCATGCCTCTAGGAATATGGGGAAGTGACAGAAATCTCTCAGGTACTAGATGTGATGTTGCTACTAGGGAGAAAATCCTTTGTTCATAGAAAAATCGTATTGTTTACTTTACACACTTTGCTTAATGTAATTATCTTTTTTTTGAGATCTTAATGTAATTATCTGTTGCTTGCAACTTAATACTGGAGGGGGTTTGGATGATAACCTGAAGGTGGATTATTAGTCATAGATGCAGTTGGATTACGGTCTATGTATAATGTTGTAATGCCCAATCAAATCTCATAGGAGTCAAGATGATTAGTATATGCATGTATGCTTTATCGATGTTTGTCAATTGCCCCGCTGTAATTTGTTCAGCCAACATTTCACCTATCTTAAGGAGAATCACCTCTAGTGAACTATGGACCCCGTTCCATTCTTTTGCCATCAATCTACAATCTACTATTTACTGTTTTATGTTTACTTTCTGCAAGTATTTACTATCTTCCACACAATATGATTAATCCTTTGTTTTTAGCAAAACCGGTGAGATTGACAACCTCACTGTAAGTTGGGGGCAAAGTTCTGTGGTTGTGTTGTGCAGGATTCCATGTTCGAAACAACACCTTGGAGGTGTTTCCTTGATCCTACTGGTTCAATAACCTTGGTTTTATAACTGAGGGAAAACTTGATGCTGTGCTCATCATACCTTCCTCTCGGGGTTCCCCAACGAGATCGACGTGTTGAGCCGATCATTAAGGCTTTTTCTGGCGCCGTTGCCGGGGAGTCAAGGACATCTTCACAAGGGGAGTCCCTCATAACCAATCTCTTTACTTTTTTTATTTGTTTTGCTTAGTTCATTTCTTCTTTGTTTGCTTGTTTCTTTATCAAAAACACACAAAAATTAGTTGTACTAGTTTGCTTTTTTATATTAAAAACACAAAAAATGACTACTCTTGAAAACACTAAGTTGTGTGATTTCACTAGCACCAACAACAATGATTTCATGTGCACACCTACTGCTCCACCCGTTCCTGAAGCTAGTTTCTTCGAAATTAAACTTGCTTTACTCAATCTTGTTATGAGAGAACAATTTTCTGGTATTGGTACTGAAGATGCTGCTGCTCATCTTAATAACTTTGTTGAACTTTGTGAGATGGAAAAACATAGGGATATAGATGGAGATATTATTAAGCTTAAATTGTTTCCTTTCTCTTTGAGAGGAAAAGCTAAAGAATGGTTGCAATCCCTAACTAGAAATAGTATTGATTCTTGGACTAAATGCAAAGATGCTTTCATTGGAAAATACTATCCTCCTGCTAAGATTATATCTATGAGAAGTGAAATAATGAAATTTAAACTATCTGATAATGAACATGTTGCTAAGTTTTGGGAAAGAATGAAATCTTTGGTAAAGAATTGTCCCACTCATGGACTGACTGCTTGGATGATTATACAAACCTTTTATGCAGGATTGAATTATTCTTCAAGAAATATGCTGGATTCTGCTGCTGGAGGTACCTTTATGACCATTACTTTGGGTGCTGCAACAAAGCTTCTTGATAATATGATGGCGAACTATTCTGAATGGCACACTAAGAGAGCTCCACAAGGTAAGAACTTAAATTCTTTTGAAGAAACCTCCTCCTTGAGTGATAAAATTGATGTTATTATGTCTATGCTTGTTAATGGGAAAGCTCATATTGATCCAAATCATGTTCCCTTAGCCTCTTTGGTTGCTCAAGAAGAGCAAGTTGATGTGAACTTTATTAGAAACAATAATTTTAGCAACAATGGCTACATCAATAATTTTGTTAATAATAATTATAGGCCATATCCTCCCAATAATATTAATTCTTATGGAAATTCCTACAACAATAGAAGTGCACCTCCGAACTTGAAGTCATGCTTAAATATTTTATTAGTAAACAAACTTCCTTCAAAAAAACTATTGAGGAAAAACTCTCTAATGCTGAAAGAAATATAGCATCATTGTATGAAGCACAATCGTCTTTGAATAAAATGGCTGCTAAACCTGAAACGATTGAAAATCCCTTTGCTTCTACTAATGCCATACAAGTTAAAATTGATGAAAATGTTAGATTGTTAGCTGAATTGCATGCTAAGTGGGAAAGAGAAGATGAAATTGCTAGAAATATTAGTATTTCTACTATCACTACCACTAATGTTGAAGCTTGTAAACCCAATGCAACCTTTTCTAATAAAAAATGCTGAAATTCTTCGAAATATGGCAAACAATAGCTCTACTACTTTAGATGATAATTATGATTTTGATCTTGATGGTTGCAATATCTGTGAAGTAATTATGTTCCTACAAAAGCTTGATAAAATTCCTAATGCTAGTGCTATGAATATGGCCTTTACAAAACACATTACTGATGCTCTCATAAAAATTAAAGAAGAAAAGATGAAACATAAAGTTTCTATTCCTATGAAAGTGAATGATTTTGATCTCAAAGCTTTATGTGATCTTGATAGTAGTGTTTCTATTATGCCTAGAAAGATTTATGAAATGCTTAATTTGCCATCATTGGAAGATTGTTATTTAAATGTCCAACTTGAGATAATGCTAAAAAGAAACTCATGGGGAGTATTAATGATGTTCTTATTATGGTTAACAATGCCTATCTCCCTATTGATTTCTATGTTTTGGATGTTGAATGCAATGCTTCTTGTTCTATTACTTTTGGAAGACCTTTTCTTAGAACTGTTGGTGCCATTATTGATATGAAAGAACGCACCATTAAATATCAAATTTCACTCAAAAAAGGTATAGAACACTTCCCTAAGAAGAGAGAGAAGATTCCTTTTGCCCCTCCTATTAAAACAAAATTTGCTCTTAATGCTTCTTCATTTGAGAATACTTGATTATTTTCTTGCTTCTTATGCCTAGCTCAAATGCGTTAAAGAAAAGCACTTATTGGGAGATAACCCAAATTTCGTTAGGAATATTTTGTTGAATCTTGGAAGTTATTGCTTCAGTAATAACCTCTCCTTATCATTATTGTGTGGTTTTTTGTCCTAGAGTAACCTCTAATGAGAGAGAAGTAATGCTTGGGAAAATTGCTGTCCCGAAACAAATTTTTGTGCTTCGCTGTAAAAAATTGTGAAAAATCTCTCTAGGTCAGTTTGAGCTGTAATTTTTTGTGCTTCTGCCCCAGGTTGTTATACAACTTTCCTTAGTTCAACACTTTCCGATTTGAACAACTTTCCTGCTGGTCTGTTTTGACAGATTTCTACCATTATTTGCATTTGCCTCTTATTCTCTTTCTCTTTGAGTTCTCTTTGATCATTTGAACTTTTTAAAGGAAGTGCTACAGTAGTTTTGTTTTAATGTAAGTTTTACTCATGTTGAAACTGAACCAAAAGACTTATTATCTTGAGTACACTAATGTTGCTAATGAAGATTGTGTGAAGTTTTGTATGAAGGACATTTAAAAGTGTAGGGAAGAGTAATGTGATAAGATGAAGAATGGACAAAAGCTCAAGCTTGGGGATACCACCCATGTCACCCCAAGAAATATTCAAGAAGTACAAGCGTCAAAGCTTGGGGATGCCCAAGGCATCCCCTTCTTCATCAATAAAAATTTCAGGTTTCTTCCAAACACTTCATTTTTATTGTTTCAGGCACAATTGTGTTGTTCTTGGAGCGTCTTCCTTTAGTTTTTGTTTGCTTGAATAAATTTGTTGTACCCCCTCATTCATATACATTAGTTTTCAAATAAAGTTGATTTGGATTGGAAAAGAGTAGGAAAGTTCATGCTTAAGTGGTAAAAAGGAGCTTGTTTTTGACTGTGACCTATACTTTATCATGTCATGCTTGATATTGTTTTGGCTTTATGCTTAGTGATTTTTTTGTAGCATGACTTGTTATAAACAATTGAGATTTCTTAATGTGCCTTGAAAGAATCATGCGTTGTTTTAACATATAAAAGCATAATATTGTGGTATTCTCTTTTGATGCTTTATTTGGGTTGTCTTGCCGCATGCTCACACCATGTTAAGACTATACCAAATCACCATAGCCTCTATGATCCTTTAGTTTTCGTCTTGTAATATCACTTTATACTTTAATTAATAATGTTTTGTCGCTTTGCATGATTATGACCATTATTGCTCTCTTAGTTGGTTGCTCCCAGTCTTTTGCTAGCCTCCATACCAAGTATGGGTTCCACTCATGCATCCAACTCCAAATAAAACCAAGTTATTCCAAAGAGTCCACCATACCTACCTATTAGCATTTGCTATTCCAAGTATATTCATATTTTTATCTACCTTCTGAATTAAACTTGTTATGTGAAAATTAGTGATTAAAGCTCTCACGAACTTGATGGCACACTTTACTTTTCTTGCCCCTAATAAACTTGAACCATTGTGTCATCTATGTTGTATATGCTTGCAGTTATATATTGGGATTAGCAGAACCATGTTGTCATGGGGAACGCTTTCGACATTGCACTTGTACATTGTACCCAGTTGATATCATGCTCTTTTGTTTATGGATGTCGTCGGTGTGAAATGAAAGGGGAGCTTGTAAGTCCAGGGATTTATGTATGTGTGTTAGAGAAACGCCTGGGCCGCTAGCCTAAGACATGCCTAATCATGGTGGAAACTTGTAGCATCACCATAGTGAGCAATCTATGAAGCATTCTTCTTATAAAAAAGGAGATAGAGATTGAGAAAAAGAAAAGAAAGATGAGAAAAGAGGAAAGAGAGAAAAAAGCACCATTTTCCCATGGTAAATAAGAAGATTGCTGAGATGCTCATTGTCTGCTTGCCTTGTCATTTTGATTATGGGATAACTCCTGTATCATGTTCAAGGGGTACCCTGTTGGCGGTTCTCTATGCTACACATGTACTTACTATGACAAGAACTTACCGGTAACTTAACTTGAGTAGCATGAGGAGCGGACCTCGTATTCAAGGGACATGAGATTGCCAACTTATACATTGTCAAGAATATACTCCATAGTTTGTTCACTTTAACCTTACTCACTTCAAGATGCTTATGATAGGGGCAATGAGAGCTGAAAGCTAATAAGTATCATAATTTTTGGAAGCTCTTTATGATACTTGAACCCTGCTTCCTTCTATGAAGGCCTTTCTTTTACTTTTATGTTGAGTCTCCATCTTCTATCTTTATGCACCTATTGAGAGAGCATAGTGGCCATTCTTAGTTTAATATGCATTGTCCCAAAACTTGTTGATTGATTCATAACTTTGATATTGCTTGTTCTTAAACTATTTGTATCTAGTCACCCTTATGAACTTTGAAGGTGTCCTACGCATTTATGTTTTGCTATACTATGAGGGACAAGCTGAATACTATTCTCATTATGTTTTCTACATGTGAAACAAAAAAACGTCTTTCAAAGCATTGTTATTCATGAATCTTTTGTTTGTACCTTTTCATGTTACAACATAGTTGCTATGTCTTATTATTAGAACTATATCTTTCATGCTATTTAAAGTACTATGATACCAACCATCAATGTTATAAATACCTTGATCAAGATTATGATGGTGCATGTCACCTCAAAAATTATTCTTTCTTTTTATCACTTACCTACTCGAGGACGAGCAGGAGTTAAGCTTGGGGATGTTGATACGTTGCAAACGTATCTATAATTTTTGATGTTCCATGCTTGTTTTATATCTACTTTATTATGTTGTGTCCACACTTTGGAGTAATTTTACACATTTTCTGGAACTAACCTATTAACAAGATGCCATAGTGCCAGTTGCCTGTTTTTTGCGGGTTTGGTTTTGGAAAAGCTAGTAATAAAATATTCTCGGAACTGGACCGAACAAAAGGCCAAGTCAATATTTCACCAGAAGAAACACGGAGTCCGGAGGGCAGACGAAGAGGGGAGCCAGGCCAGCCACACCTAGTGGTGGCGTGGCTAGCCCTAGCCGCGCCACCAGGGGGTGGGGGCCCCCTGGCGCTCCACTGACCTTGCCCCTTCACCTATATATTGCCTCTGGGATGAAAACCCTATGTACCTGATCAAAATTCCACGAAAGAGTTTGTAGCCGCCTCCATCTCCATCCCTAGATCAGGAGAGATCTGAAGCTCTTCCCGGCACCCTGCCGGAGGGGAGAGATCACCTTGGAGGCCTTCTTCATCACCATGCATGCCTCCGGTGTTATTCCTGAGTAGCTCATCCCTAGACTATGGGTCCATGTAGTAGCTAGATGGTTGGTCCTTCTCCTTTGTGCTACCATGTTTAGATCTTGTGAGCTCCATTCACGATCAAGATCATCTATTTGCAATCATACATGTTGTGTTTGCAGGGATTCAATGGATATTGAAATGCTATTTCAGATTGATTATTGATTCTATTATGTCTATGTTATTTGTGATCTTGCATGCTTTCCGTTGTTAGTAGCTATCTTGGCCGAGTAGATGCTAGCAACTCCAAGAGAGAGTATTTATGCTCGATAGTGGTTTCATGCCTCTAGGAATCTGGGAAAGTGACCGAAATCTCTATGGTACTAGATGTGATGTTGCTACTAGGGAGAAAACAACAATCTTTTGTTCATAGAACAATCGTATTGTTTAATTTTCACACTTTGTTTAATGCAATTATCAGTTGCTTGCAACTTAATTCTGGAGGGGGTTCAGATGATAACCTGAAGATGGATTATTAGTCATAGATGTAGTTGGATTATGGTCTATGTATAATGTTGTAATGCCTAATCAAATCTCTTAGGAGTCAAGATGATTAGTATATGCATGTATGCTTTGTCGATGTTTGTCAATTGCCCCGCTGTAATTTGTTCACCCAACATGTCATCTATCTTAAGGAGAATCACCTCTAGTGCATTATGGACCCCGTTCATTCTTTTACCATCAATCTACAATCTACTATTTACTGTTTTATGTTTACTTTCTGCGAGCAATTACTATCTTACACACAATACGTTTAATCCTTTGTTTTCAGCAAAACCGGTGAGATTGACAACCTCACTGTAAGTTGGGGGCAAAGTTATGTGGTTGTGTTGTGCAGGATTCCAAGTTGGAAACAACACCTTGGAGGTGTTTCCTTGCTCCTACTGGTTCGATAACCTTGGTTTCATGACTGAGGGAAAACTTGCTACTGTGCTCATCATACATTCCTCTTGGGGTTCCCCAACGAGATCAACGTGTTGAGCCGATCATTAGTGGTCACAATAAGTTCCAAGATTGCCACCCTGCTAGAACACAAACACTACCTCACCAAGGCGAACGATTGCCTCCTCCACACTTTGTCTTTACAGAAGGCTATCATGGTAGCTTTCTCACGATACATTAGGAGGTTAGAAGTAGAGCATGACATGTTGAGGAAGGAGAACAACGAGCGCGTCAGCAAGCAAGTCGTCACAAACACACTCATCAAGGAGCTCATGGAGGACAAAACAAGCTCTAGGTAAAATCTAGCCTCCAGTAGGAGGAGGCCTTCAAGGCACTTAAAGAATGTGTGGACAATACAAGGGAGGCGATCGAAGGATACAATGACAAGGATCGTTGCCTTGAGGAAGTGAATGGGATGAATGAGGTCATGTGTCAAGGAACAGTCGTCCTAGAGGAAGTTAGAAAGAGAACGATCAGCTAACGGCTGAGCTAGGGGCTTGTTGGGAGGTGTGCCGGATTGATTCCGAGTAGGGGCAGATATCTCAACTCTGCATCTTTGTAATATATATCATCCTATACTAGAAGAATTACATGTTTGTCTTCTGCAACTAGTAACTGAACTTTCTGTTTTTGCCATCGTTTGTTTCAGGATATATGCTACTCCAGTTAGAGGAAGAATCTATGCTAGTACACACTGCTAACTAATGCTTAGGTCATTTACGACTGTGCCTCTGGTTTTCTACCAAATTAGGATTGTGCCACTATGTTTCTATGAATTAGAAACAAGCCAGTTTCACTCGGCATACTGCGTCTAAGTAATGTTTGGGTTATTTACAGTTGTGCCTCTTGTTTTCTACCAAATTAGGAATGTGCCACTATGTTTATGTGAATTGGGAACAAGCCACTATGTCTCGACATATTGCTTCTACCTTATACTTGGGATATTTCTGACCGTGGATCTAGCTTTCCCTGAAATTTGAATGGTGCCACTACGTTTATGTGAATATTTTAAAAAACCATAATGACTTGGTCAGTTCAATAAACCATATTTTCTTTGTCACGGGAGAAGAATCCAGAGCTCAACGTTAAGATGGAAGCATGGCTTAATGCCTGGCTATCCATCCTCATAAAGAAAAAAAAACCCAAGAACTGGAATTTGGTCGGCTCCACAGCTGTGAAAAATCTTACTAAGGAACATAACCAGCTAAAAATGGGTAACACTGCTTGTGCGGAACTACACCTCATGGCGACAACATAAAGCCAGAATCAAAGAGCTCTCGCATGAAAATTTAATGCTCAAAAATAAGAATCTCCAACTCCAGATCAACTGCAACAACCTGAAGGAGGATCTCGTCACTTTGCTCGTAGGTAAAGAGCAAGGAGGACATTCTAGCATGTTTCCTACTACTGGAAGAACTTTAGAAAGAAAACAGTCAGCTCAGCACCAGGCTAAGCCTCTAATGTAGCATGATTTCCATAGTGTTGCTCTATTTAAGTGTAATGAACTGAACTATGTTTTTATGTTTTGCAAATGTAAAACTATACTATGCGAACTATGAGTTACAACGAGTTTTGCTTAATTACGATAACATGGTACCGCTTAATATACAACCATGAGTCTTAATTAAAGTTTTTATCCCCGTGCTAATACAATATGGACGTATCAACCTAAAATATCCTTTAATTTATGAAGCTTGTCCTTATTCGACTCTCATTCCTCACATAGATCTGCAATATAGTAATGAAGCTCAGCTTATCCCTATGTTTCTCTGGCTTCTGCCTTAGCAACTCGTCGTTATCCACATGAGTGGCCTGCGAAATTGTTTCCCCTGTCTCTCGTTGCTTTTGTTATTCAATGCTGCTAGCAAATTTTTGTTTATTTCTACCAAAATTTTCTTTTCTTACGAAAGATTGTAATATTTTTTTTACCACGTCACAAGCATTACTAATGCTACCATTGCTTTTAGTTTCATACAACTCTCATAACCTAACTAAAGATTTCCTTAGTGCATCAAGCCACTCTCTATCCACCCAATCTAATATTTCACATACTGGTCCTAGCTGAAAATATGCTAGGAATTAATCTTCAGACGCAATTTTCATTAAATCTTATAGAAAGAAAGAGGTAGAATTTATTGTTTTTTTCAGGGATTTCAGTAAAAAAAGTCTCTTGTCGTTTTTGATTCTATCACTGGACAGAATGCGAAGACAAGATTAGTTATTCTTCGTCTTCCCAAGATGAAGTGGAAAGAAAGAGGATGCATTCAGGATCTCATACTTCGGCAAATCTAGGGGCTCAGAAGAGTGTCACCAACGACGGTAAATCGGTGAGTCGGACTCCTCAGGTTTTCTCCATAGTAGGAGTCAGCATAATCCTAAAGCCGGTCCAATTTAAATATTCGATTTATGTCAATATGAAATACCACCTTGGCGTGCTCAAGCATAACATAAAAGTGAAGTTTAAGAGTGAAGAGAAACCTCACAGGAAGAAGACTCACCACACGCAATCCCCCTATGTAAGACATGAAACTGTCCAGCCGGCAGGATGGATATGAATCCAAATGGTCAACGGTTTCAGTAAGGTACTCAAGCAAGCTTTCCTCCTGAAGACAGAGTTTCGGGTGAGCTAGCAAAGAAAGTCAGCAGTTAACCGGAAATTTAGGTTAAATTAGCACTATTTCATTTGTTTTCTTGGGAATCACTAGCATCAGCTCGAGATGGTAAGAAATGTAAAGTTGACGCCAGCGGCGAGCAGTTGTATGACCTTATGATTCTGCTGATTGCCTATTCAGTTGCAGCTAGCCCTTACTTTGAAGGAGAAGAACAAACCAACTAGGGCCTTTTGAGCGCTGCTAAGCTAATATGCGCCAGAGAAAGAAAAGGAGGTAGAGGACCTGAGATCCGATGCGAACAATCAGTCAAAGGAGCGGAGCGCGGGCGCACTCACTCTAATGGCGTACCTTTCGCATGATGGGTCAGCGAGGAAATGGTAACAGCGGCTTAAGAAATTAGGTGTAGGCGCTTTCCACGCTATTGTTCCGATCCTAATTGTTGACGTCTACAACTAGATAATTGATTGATTTTCCTAGCCCTGGTCTATTTAATTGATTTAGTTTGCTAGGAATAGGAAACAGAGGCGCCGTTGCTTGTTCTACTAACGCTAGTGCTATCCACTTGAAAATTCGTGTGAAAGTTGGTCATTCTACTTTCTACAGGTTTTAGCCCTCCTGCTGGGTGGGCGCTTCCTTCGTCTATCGTATGTCTCGCTTGGCTTCGTCCCGAACCAAGGAGGCATGATGGCGGGCGCGTGCGTGTGCCGACTGCAGAGACTACAAGCCGACGCCGGAAGCGAGTCGCAGTGTAAAGAGAAAGGAAGATGCTACTCACTCGAAAATGAAAGACGAAGGGAATGAGGAAAATCTACTTCTTTCTATAAGGTCTATCCGTTTGGGTATTTAGTTAACAAGGGCTCTCTTGAAGCTGCATCTGAATATACCTAGAGTCACTCCTGTATAAAGAAAACATCAGAACATTCCAAATAAAAACACACCTCGATTGCACATCCAAAGAATCTTCTACCCATATTAGTGTGCCTCGAAAGACCACCTATTTTCTCAATTTTAGTCCATCATAAGGTTCTCACCTATTCGTCGCCACACCCTCCTAATCAGGGTTGTAGATCGTCCGTGGCATGTAAAATCAAAGCACGAAGCTAAGAAATCACACAGACGTATGTGCGATCGGCCATTTCAAGCTTGAATAGAGGAATTCATAAATCCCCATCCCTAACCCTGGACGAGGGAAAAGAAGAACTCACTTTGGACTGTGTTGGGTCAAACTCAAAAACGAGTCTACCTCTGCTTATCTTGTCTCTGTTATCCTAAGACTGGATGGCAATGCGCCCGCGAAGCATCGACGGTGAATGGAAGTGAGTGAGTGATGGCGAGGGGGAGGCAAAGTGGTGTGGTGAGCGAGTGAGTGGGGAGTGAGCGAAGGGAAATAGTCATTTATGACCGTAACCCTAACTTGAGTCTCTGACATTAATATTTTTCTAGAGAATTCGAATGAAAAGAACTAAACACGGAAACATTAATGCACACAAAACACAAAAACATCAACGCGTTACTTGGCCAATTTTCTGAAAATTGAATATTATGATCAAAATTATACTGACTATTGAACATGTACTTAGTAATGAGACGTATAATATGCATGAATTATCTCGTCCTAACTCAAGTTGTGTTAAAGCTAGTGAAGCTGCAAAGTAAGTATGACTTACAATAATGATTATTTTAATGAAAAATATGTCCGATTGTCTTGGCAACTAAAAGAACAACTCAACAAACATATACATGTACAATCTCTCAACAAACCTAATGACATAAATACACTTACACACAAAGTTTCAGTTGTACAAATATAGTACAAATTCAGGTAGAATTATAGGGCAAGCCGTCGGGTTAAATGACAAGACCTCGGTTGTAATTCTCATTGGACCAGAGCAACATCCACCTCGTCCTCTACATCCACTCTAAGGGCCTCTTCATCCATTATAGCCTCATCAAAACTATCGGAGATCACAATGAGGAACACCACCATCCTACTTTGCTTTGTTCAAATAACCTGCATCAGATCTTCATTATCGATAATTTCGATGTACAACTACTTCGTGTAATACCACCACAATAATTGTGCCACCTACTCATGACCCAAAATTATCAGTTCAAAAGGCATCTCTTTAATATTTTCAACAGTTATGTCTTTGGAATTGACCAATATATTATGTCTCAAAAAAGGTACGGCCTTTTCTTTCCCATCATCAAGTATTGCTATGTATTGTTCCACATCTAAAACAATATGGTACATAGTTCGATCGGTAGAAGTTGGTTGATAAACTATGACATAGTACTTTGGGCACCAAGATCTGAATCTAGTGTACCCATATCATCAACCATAGAAAACATTTCTAACTATCGTTCACTACAACACGAAGTTCGGACCTTGGCGCTTATATACGCTGAGGCACAGCCTTAGTAGCCATGCTCGCGCGGCAAAAAAAACCGCCAGGCATAACTCTGTCGGGAATTCTAAAATGGCGGCGGATTTTTTGCCGTGGCACAACATGATCCTCTAAGCTAGCGCTTTCGCGACGTGGAAGAGGATTGACCTCGTTACATTATTGAAGACTATGGAACTTTAGTGCCGCGTAAGCATGCATTATTTTCATGTTACACCTTCTAGCATCACTGAAAGTTAATTCCATTAACAATAACTGATTTACGTGCTAATCCCAATAAGGTTCAATAATTTTAGTTTATCTATATATATTAGCAATATTTATTATGAGCCCATTTTAACACAATATAAATTTTTTATTTATATTTTTCACATATTACACAAACTGCTTCAAAAATAAAAAATAAAACAGAAGATTTTCTAAATACTAAATCTAATTCTTGAGAGCCTCTCTCTTATGCTAGTCGTCGAATTCCTAAACAAAATCTTAATGCTAATGACCACGCGCTGATCTTCTTTGCCCGTCGCTAACACGACGACCACGCTCGGATCTTCTTCGCGCATCAGTGGAACGACGACCATGCGCGGATCTGTTTCCCCAACTGATGGCGTGATGACCATGTGAGGATCTTCTTCGCCCACCTCTGGCACGACGACCACATGGAGAACTGCTTTGCTCACCGTTGGCGAGACGACCACGTGACGATCTGCTTCACCCACCTCGGCGACTACGCACGGATGAATCTGAAGAGATTTTTGCTGATGCAGCAGCCATGCTGGATCGTAAGTGGAAAGTGCAGAAGTAGTGGTCAGGATTGGTAGACTTAGTGGGCGTGCAGTTTTGAGATCTAGGGTTTGAGTCCTGATGTGGGGAATGGGGGAGTGCGGCAGCGTCGTGGTAGTTGGAAGGAGGAGCAGGGTTTCTTATTATATAAGGAGGAGTAGTGAGGCTTAGTTGGTTAGGGTTTGATTTATGTGCTCTTCAACAAGTGATCCGCATGTGCACAATAAGCCCATAATGGTGTACCCACTTTGCCTTTCAGCAGAACAAATAAACATGGTTTTCATAATATAACAACATACTTAATCATCAATAATACCCAAATATAGGTCATCTAGTGCAATCCTAGCAGGATCTAGAGATCTAGAAAGATTTAGACAAATATCATGCATCTTCCTTACTAAAGGCCCAATTTCTTCTTTGGCTAGCTCCCTCGCTTCCTTCTCGAACTCCTCTACCTCAAAGCTATCTCTCAAATCTCCGTCCTGGTTTCCTTCCACATTTTTATAATCGCAGGTTGTAGTTTCTTCGAGTGCGGTCGATACTTCCGTAAAAAGTACGGTCACTTTCGCATTTTGAAGTGGTAGCCGAGGAACCTGCCTATGTGCTTGACATAAAAAGCGACGAGTTTGTACAAGAATCTATCGCATAAACATCTTTCTTGTAGCGATATCTCATAGGGACACCATTCTAGGATTGATCAAAGATCCAGCGTAGTACCACGTATTCCTAGGGGAAAGACCCAAAATATGTTCATGATATCTAAGATGATATCAAGAAAGGAAACTGGCAAATTGGATCAAGACTAAAATCAATATAAAATTAACTTATGTAACCAACACCTGTCAGAGGCTCCATTGTGGTGTCACCGCCAGTCGCTGCTACAGTCTCCGCCGCAACACCACGATGTAGATCCATGGAGATGGATTTGAGAGGGGAGCGCGAGATATACATTCTGGCTTCATGGTGGGCCACGCTTGTCAGCGAGACGACAACCTTAACCCGTCAGCTGGATGTCTTTGACTACTCTCTAGCGTGGTCTTTAATTGCGTGGTGCAAGCGGTAACGCAAAAGTTTCCCAAGCGTGGAATGGTAAAGCGTTGCTCTTGCATGCCACCTACCACGACACCCAAATCCGCCGGTATCATGTCTACCACAGCATCTAAGTGGTCGCCGCGACAAAATGGTGCTGCGAAAGACCATCCCCTGTTGGGTTCGCGGCATAGAAAACAAAAAAAATCCTACGATGTGAACAACTAAGCACCAAGATCTATCTACCTAGATACAATCAACGGGTGGATATATATCCTTATAGATCTTATCCTGAAAGACCGGAAATCTTTGTTAATGAGATATGATTTCATGGATGATGTAGTCGTTCAGTTGCCAATCTCAAGATCATGATGAAGTCCAGTACAGCAAAGAAGTAGTGCATCCGTGATCGCACACACGTCTGATACCCTGACAACCTCCAAGTCCTCGCTCTAGCAAAGCAGTGGAAGGAGCAAATCCTTCCAAAAAAGCGAACGGGAACATGTACTTCGTTAATCCGAAGCCACGGGGAATTGCTAAAGGGGAAGAGAACCTTCACGAGGAGGTGGTGCAAGAGGAGAGGAGCCATAGGGCTCATTGTATAGGCGAGGGGACGCAGCCCCATGGCCATGTGGGTGGAGCTTCCACTAAGCCCACTCACATCAATTTCAACTCCACTCACTTTACATTTAATATCCACTTGTTTAAATGTACTTTCTCTTTAAATAAAACACTTTTATTTATTTTATTCAGATTTTTTTTAATTAATTTAATTAACAAACATTCACATAAAACCCCTTGCAATGTTTCAATATCACATGCATAACCAATTTCAGCAATTTCTTCTGAAACAATTTCGGTGTCCCTCGAAATAATTCCAGCGCTTTCATAATATTTCTTTGTATCATATTTGCTCCAAATGGTGTCAGTATTCCTTAAGTATGTCACCCTACAGTTAGAGAATAATGCAGACATGATCAAGATAGGGCCGGCTCTATATTTTTCGAGGCCCTTGTGCTAAGTCGATAAAAGGGGCCCTAATGATAATATATATATGTATAACTATATAGACGATATATCTGACAATTGAATTTGCAAAATATTTAAAAGCATATAACCACACACTTTCATAGTAGAGATGTCTATAAGTAATTGTCAAGTACTAAAGCATTGTGATATTTAGATAGAAAAAATAAAAATGTTAGAAAAAGATAACAAGTATTCCATGCTAGCGAATACCTCAAAAAAGCTAGCCTCCAATGAGTTCATCGACAATTCAATTTCAGTGCTTTGAAAAAAGCTTCTTCGTGCATTCCTAGATGAAAAATCATCGAGGACACTATTAAGATTAAAGTTTTCCAATATATCCTTCTCAATACAGCATGTAGCCAAGCCATGCAATCTGTCTTGTAAGATGTTGACCTCAAACAGTTCTTCGGTAGCTTTATTTCAGAGCAACTTCTTTTAGCTGAGGCCACAGTCACATGTTAAGTCAAAATGATTTGATAGGCAACTGAAACATTTGGATAGCAATTTACGGCTGTAATGAATTGAAGAATCTCATGCGCCGACATCAAATTATCTAGCAAATTACTTGCAACACCTTTAACTCAGAGAAAAGAATCATCAAGATCGATGCACGCGCACTAGCACCGTGCATGCGATGCAAGCAGGAGTGCAGGACAACTTCAGGTGTACGTCGGGTCGTCGGCTTGTTGGAAACTGTCGGCTGCCGAATTGTCGATCTGCCAAGTGCCCTTGGGCGAAGAGATAGTGAAATACAAGTGGTATGGGTGCACTTGTCAGGTGTATAGGTGCACTAGTTCGGCGAAGAGATAGTGAAATACAAGTGGTATGGATATAAGACAACGGTGCCAGAAAATAGCTTGATGGCGTGGAAGAGACTAAAGGCAAACTAAAATAAAGATGGAAGCAAGAAAACATGTGATAGATTGTGGCATCCCGCTAAAACCACTACTAGAAAATCGCTATGTTTTTGTGCATTCCATCATCATGACCGCATGCTCATGTCATCATGCCACATTGCATTTGAGCATCGTCATCATCATGCATGGTTTGTTTGAAAACTATTTTCGTAAAGTCTGGTTTTGTTTTCTAAACGCTCCGTCTTTATTTCAAATCAAAACTCGGGCTTGGCCGGAATTTTTGTTTCGTCTACAATCGAATTTCAAAAGCCCCGTTTTAAACAGATAAAATATTTATATTATTTTTAGGGGGCAGCCGAACCAGGCTCAAACCGGCCCAGCCGGCCACCCCCAAGAAAAACAAAGAAAACCCAAATCCTAAACAACCCCAACCCCACCTAACCATCCCTAGCCTCCATCTTGCCAACCCGCCTGCACGCTGGTCCTACCTCTCGCCGCATCGCACACTCCCGCCTCGCACGCTACACGGCCGCGTGAACCCAGCGCCAGCCCCATGCGCATGACACGCTCCTCTCACCAACCCACCCGATCGATCTCACACCACGCAACTCATGCCTCTCCTGCACGCTCCTGGCCCCACCTTGCCCCACGCTACCGACAACTGCCTTCCTCGGGATCTCCACCGCGTGCGCCCCGCGTCGTGACCCCACCACCTCACCAACCGCACGGACCACCCACCCCCCCCCCCCCCCCCCCCCCCGCGTACACCCCGCCCCCTGACCCGCAATCCCCGCTCTCTCTCTCTACTCGTCTGTCGCCTCCTGCCTCGATCCCCAACCCCAGCAACCGCCGCCGCCCTCCTCTTCTTTCCCGCGAGCGGCCGCCGGAGACCAGGGCGCCCCTCTCCGCTGTCGCCATGCGCCGCCTCTCTCTCGAGCTTGGCACTGCGCATCGGCCCCTCTCCTCCTTGCGTCTCTCGTGCTCGCCAGAGGCCAGGGCGCCCCTCTCCGCTGTAGCCGTGCGCCGCCTCTCTCTCGAGCTCGGCACTGTGCATCGGCCCCTCTCCTCCCCGCGTCTCTCGCGCCCGCCGGTGCAGGCCCCGTCTGCTGCGCGCGACCGCCGTCCTACGTCCATCCGCCGCCGCGGCCGTCCCCAAGCCCTAGCGCCGCCAGCGAGGCTGGCCACGAAGCCGTCGCCGCCGAGTCCTTCCCTGTGCCCCTCTCTGCCGGTCCCCGCCTTCAGCGACGCGCTGCCGCGCGACCTCATGCACCGACGCGACCCGGCCATCCTCCCTCGTCTCTCCTGGCGCCAGCTGCCGCGCCCTCAGCCGCTTGTCTCTGTTCCGGTCGTCGCCTGGCCAAGTCGTCCTCGACCTTGTCATCATCTACTCGTCGGCCTCCGCCCTACATCCGTCGCCATCCCCTGCTCGTCTTCCAGGGCGGCCACATCGTCGCCTCAGCCCCCTGCAAGCTCCGTGTCTGGCCGCCGTCCTCCTCGCCACCCTTCGGCAAGCCGGCGCCGCACCTATCCTTCGTGGCCTCGCGTCCGCAGCCGTCAAGATGCCAACCCGCTGCCTCGCCTCGGTACGTCCACCGTCGGGCTTGCCTTTGGGGCCGTCCCCTGTTGATGTCGACAGACAGTGAAGGGCACATGATGTTTTTCTGGTTGTACGGAACGACTAGACTATCCCCATCCTCCCGTGTGTTGTTGATGCCTTCTGCCCCGATAACCACTGATGACCGTGTTCATGTTTTTGCCAACAACAAGATCCGACACGTTACCGAGATTTTTCTCAACGATGCTCCAAGTACGCTGACAAGACTTTCCTGGATCCGTAGACCGAACCCCGGCGCGCCACACTCTCCAACCCAGTACAGAAGATGACGAGACCTCGAACGCCAAGATCTTCCCACAGATCCTAGAGCCCCGTTCCCGGAGCCCGAAGACCGATCCCGCCAAGACCGAACCCCGTCGACCCCTGGTGGACACCAAGATCTTTTACCCTATGTGTGATTCCCTTTCTGAGAACCCTATTTTATAAATGTCATCTATACACTTACTGCATATTAAATTGTTCATTATTGCATACACATTGTGGGTGTTTGGGGCTATTTCGACGATTCATCTAAATTAAATATGGAGTCTATATGCGGGCTATTCTAGCCTTATAATGTCTCCATTTAAATTTGTGTAGCGAATCGATGCTATGTTTCGCCTTTTTAACACAACATTTAAATTGCGGGGTATCTAAACAACATAAACCTCCTACTTAATAGTCAGGACCCGTTTTCGCTTAATATTGCCTAATTGCATCGCATCCTTGCCATGTCATGCATCATACATGCATCATGCCGATTCTTCTGCCGTAGTATTAAATAGTGCATCTGGTATTTCTTTTAGTGCTTTGGTTCTTCGCAGATTAGACCGATGAGTTGATGCAATTATCGACAAGTCCTTCGGATATGTACCTTCAGCAATGTTTTCTAGGCAAGCATTCTCCCCCTTTCTACCTATTTTGTATTTATAGTCTTTATTTCCTCCTGTTGATCTATTGCTATCCGTGTCGCGATGCTTTACTGTTCCGTACTAGATGTATTCCGTAAAGCCTTTATATTGCCTTAGACACATCCTATTGCCTGATGATTGATAGACAGTCGACCTTACGAGTCGTAGTTGCTTTCTCAGGTGCTGCTTTGCGTCATTGTCGTTCCACCGTTGATAAAAGGTTGGCACATGCTTAATGGTGGAGATGATCATGTCTTTAAATACAATTATTAAATTGTTGGGATAACAAATGAAAGAGGCACCGGTGGACAATATATGATATTTGGTTTTTCCTGTCCACTTGTGTCCCGTAGGCCCTGAGTACTTGATATATGTTCCTGACTATTCGCACTATCCACATCCGGGAGATTCTATGAATCCCCCTTAGCCAGAGCTTGATTCATTTCTTATTTCTTGGAGCCACAAACTAGTTTGGGGCTTTATTACTATCCTGTACTTATGCCATGCTTTACTGCTTTATTTAAGATTGTGCGTGGAGCACCTGTACTGTTTTGGATCGTGGAATGTTTTCGTGGTATCGACAAGCCCGGTCACACTTTCGGGTTCCTAGTCGTTTACAACCATTGACACAAACCCTGAGTCCGTCTCAGAGCCGGCCAACTTCGTCACGAGTAGCTTAGTGGGGTGGCCCCCTGAAATCTTTTATGAATCCTGTGATTGCTTTGTCGTGAAAGCCTCGTTGGGTTTTGATTTGGTTTTTCCGAGGTTGATCGTGTGTGTTGCTATTTGTGTACCCCTGCAGGGTAAATCTTTCTGAAAGCCGTGTCCGCGGTTATGGACGACTTGGAGCACAGTATCTCGATCATAGACAAGCATAACTAAAGTAGTGCTATAAATTTGACTTATTATGTGACTGGTAATCAGCTTCACTACAATGGAATGGATAATAAGAGTACCAACAACTGGTGGGACTGGGGTGTATCGTGTCATGTTATACCTGCCTAGTAAGTATCGCAACTCCAATGGAATGAAATAAAAGTGCCAACAACTGCTGGGTTTGGGATGTCACATGCTAATTGTATCTGACTAGTAAGTACTGCAACTACAACTGAATGGTTAACTAAAACTGCCCACTACTTATGCTATTAGGATGACTCATGCTATCTATATCTGACTAGTAAGTGCTTCAATTATAATGGAATGAATAAACTGCCAACTTTGTGAGTTCCTTGGTTTGACTTCCTCGTTTGGTCTCGAGGGGGCAATACTAGGATGACTATGATTGGTGTTAGTATCAGGTTGGATCCGAAGAGGTCTTTCTTATCCCTCTCTAATAGTCGCTAGTTTATAGAGTCTCTATAGGTTGGTTAGTGCATGATGCGCTGCCGCTTCAGTCCACCATACCTATGTAGGCGAGAGCCACCGAATTCTAGCCTCGCCCGTGTACTGGCCTCAGTACTGACGCTCCTCTTTTCCCCTTCGCCCTTTGTCGGCACCCCTTTTGTTTAGCAGGTACGAGTTCGACGTCGTTAGCAGGGTTACCCTTCCGTCTTGGCCTAGGCAGGGTTATGGACGCCATTGGTTATTCTTCAGGGCTCTTAGCCCCATTTGCATCTTGTCCATAGTCGGACGCTCTATCGTTTCGAGGTGATTTGGATCTTTGTATATTATATCTGTATTCTTGACTCATGGAGTCGCTGTTGTATATATATCTGTTCTGTGGGTCCCATCGAGGACTGTTGTGTAATGGTATTACTTCGTTTTCCACCCGCATGAAAGTGCCTGGTGGGCGTCCTTGAATCGTTTCTATGCGGGTTTGACGGAAAGGGCTAAAACTTACATAGGGCCGATTCGAGGGTGTTACAGAGTGGTATCAGAGCTCAGCAGTTGCGATACCCCACTGGTCCAGCCTGTAGGATAACCTAGCTAACGGACGATCTAGAGTGTCAAAACTATTTTGCAAAATCGGTTGGATAGATCTGATTAGGTCTGATTTTACTCCTTATCCCTCTGCTGTTCTCCTCTTACCTCTGCGTGTTTTGAGTCTTCTCTCTTATCTTTTGTTCGAGTCCAGGATTTCTTGTGGTTGGGTTCCGTCGTACCTTCAGGGTTTTGCTTCCTCCTTTGGCAACGGTGTTTCTACCTCCGGACTTCTTGCTATCTGAGTGATCCTTTATCTGTGGTACCATTCTTTGTTCCTTGTTTGTGCCTTCCGGTGTTTTCCGACGCGACGACATCATCTACGCCAGATCCGATGCATAGCCTGCATCACTCCTTTGTTCCGAACCTCGATTGTCGAGATCTTCAGTTTGATTCCGAGAATGGTTGCACGCTTTTCTACTGATTGTGCGGAGTAATAGTTTGGGTGCGTGATGGATTGGCCCCCATGCCGACTACTCCCAATATTTGCTCGTGTACATTGAAGTGGATGAGAATGCATCAGTTCTCTCTTTCTATCAAAGTTAGAGGTGGCTCTATTTGTGGATACCTTTACCTTCGTCCTTTTGTTTCCCGGAGTGTTCTCTCGACGATCACGGACAACGACCTCTTGTTAGTGGTGTCGCGAGCATCTACACGAAGCGAGAAGATTCAGATCGCCGACCTTCTTCCCGGTACCACGAGGCGGATCTCGAGGGCGAGATCCCTTGTTAGTGGTGTCGAATTGTGGCATCCCGCTAAAACCACTACTACAAAATCGCTGTGTTTTTGTGCATTGCATCATCATGACCGCATGCTCATGTCATCATGCCACATTGCATTTGAGCATCATCCTCATCATGCATGGTTTGTTTGAAAACTATTTCCGTAAAGTCTGGTTTTGTTTTCTAAATGCCCCATCTTTATTTCAAATCAAAACCCGGGCTTGGCTGGAATGTTTTGTTTTGTCTACAATCGAATTTCAAAAGCCTCGTTTTAAACAGATAAAATATTTATATTATTTTTTGGGGGCAGCCGAACCAGGCCCGAACCGGCCCAGCCGGCCACCCCCAAGAAAAACCAAGAAAACCCAAATCCTAAACAAACCCTAACCCCACCTAACCATCCCCAGCCTCCATCTCGCCAACCATCCTGCACGCTGGTCCCACCTCTCGCCGCATCGCACGCTCCCGCCTCGCATGCTACATGGCCGCGCGAACCCAGCGCCAGCCCCATGCGTCTGACAAGCTCCTCTCTCCAACCCACCCGATCGATCTCACACCACGCAACGCACGCCTCTCCCACACGCTCCTGGCCCCACCTTGCCCCACGCTACCGACAACCGCCCGCCTCGGGATCTCCACCGCGTCCGACCCGCGTCGTGACCCCACCACCTCACCAACCGCACAGACCCCCCCCCCCCCCCCCCCCCCCCCCCCCGCGTACACCCCGCCCCTGACCCATAGTCCCCGTTCTCTCTCTCCTCGTCCGTCGCCTCCTGCCTCGATCCCCAACCCCAGCAACCGCCGCCGCCCTCCTCTTCTTTCCCACGAGCGTCCGCCGGAGGCCAGGGCGCCCCTCTCTGCTATTGCCGTGTGCCGCCTCTCTCTCGAGCTCGGCACTGTGCATTGGCCCCTCTCCTCCCTGCGTCTCTCGCGCCCGCCGCTGGCGCGGGCCCCGTTTGCTACGCGCGGCCGTCCCCAAGCCCTAGCGCCGCCAGCGAGGCTGGCCACGAAGCCGTCACCGTCGAGTCCTTCCCTGCGCCCCTCTCTGCCGGTCCCCGCCTTCAGCGACGCGCCGCCGCGCGACCTCAGGCACCGACGCGAGCCGACCGTCCTCCCTCGTCTCTCCTGGCGCCAGCTGCCGTGCCCTTAGCCGCTCGCCTCTTTTCCGGCCGCCGCCATGGCCGGGTCGTCCTCGACCTCGTCATCGTCTCCTCGTCGGC
This sequence comes from Avena eriantha, assembly GCA_910589775.1. NCBI lineage: Eukaryota > Viridiplantae > Streptophyta > Magnoliopsida > Poales > Poaceae > Avena > Avena eriantha. The sequence continues at coordinate 81,504,495 of OU342740.1, forward strand.
CTCCGCCCTACATACTTCGCCCTCCCCTGCTCGTCCTCCAGGGCGGCCGCATCGTCGCCTCAGCCCCCTGCAAGCTTCGTGTCCGGTCGCCGTCCTCCTCGCCGCCCTTCGGCAAGCCGGTGCCATGCCTATCCTCCGTGGCCTCGCGTCCACGGCCGTCAAGATGCCAGCCCACCGCCTCGCCTCGGTCCTTCCGCCGTCGGGCTTGCCCTTGGGGCCGCCCCCTGTTGATGTCGGCAGACAGTGAAGGGCACATGATGTTTTTCTGGTGGTACGGAACGACTAGACTATCCCCATCCTCCCGTGTGTTGTTGATGCGTTCTGCCTCGATAACCACTGATGACCGTGTTCATGTTTTTGCCATCGACAAGATCCGACACGTTACCGAGATTTTGCTCAACGATGCTCCAAGTATGTTGATAAGACTTTCCAGGATCCATAGACCGAACCCCGGTGCGCCACGCTCTCCGACCCGGTACCGAAGATGACGAGACCTCGGACGCCAAGATCTTCCCACAGATCCTAGAGCCCCGTTCCCGGAGCCCGAAGACCGATCCCGCCAAGACCGAACCCCGTCGACCCCTGGTGGACACCAAGATCTTCGACCCTATGTGTGATTTCCTTTCTGGGAACCCTATTTTATAAATGTCATCTATACAATTTCTGCATATTAAATTGTTCATGATTGCATACACATTGTGGGTGTTTGGGGCTATTTCGACGATTCATCTAAATTAAATATGGTGTCTATATGCGGGCTATTATAGCCTTATAATGTCTCCATTTAAATTTGTGTAGCGAATCGATGCTATGTTTTGCCTTGTTAACACAACATTTAAATTGCGGGGTAGCTAAACAACATAAACCTCCTACTTAATAGTCGGGATCCCGTTTTCGCTTAATATTGCCTAATTGCATCGCATCCTTGCCATGTCATGCATCATACATGCATCATGTCGATTCTTCTATCGTAGTATTAAATAGTGCATCTAGTATTTCATTTAGTGCTTTGGTTCTTCGCGGATTAGGCCGATGAGTTGATGCGAGTATCGACAAGTCCTTCAGATATGTACCTTCAGCAATGTTTTCCAGGCGAGCATTCTCCCCCTTTCTACCTATTTTGCATTTATAGTCTTTATTTCCTCCTGTTGATCTATTGCTATCCGTGTCGTGATGCTTTAGTGTTCCATACCAGATGTATTCCGTGCAGCCTTTATATTGCCTTAGACACATCCTATTGCCTGATGATTGATAGACAGTCGACCTTGCGAGTCGTAGTTGCTTGCTTAGGTGCTGCTTTGTGTCGTTGTCATTCCACCGTTGATAAAAGGTTGGCACATGCTTAATGGTGGAGATGCTTAATTGTGGAGATGATCATGTCTTTAAATACAATTATTAAATTGTTGGGATAACTAATGAAAGAGGCACCGGTGGACAATATATGCTATTTGGTTTTTCCTGTCCACTTGTGTCCCGTAGGTCCCGATCGCGAGTACTTGATACCTGTTCCTTGACTATTCGCACTATCCACATCCGGGATAGTCTATGAATCCCCCTTAGCCAGAGCTTGATTCATTTCTTATTTCTTGGGGCCACAAACTAGTTTGGGGCTTTATTACTATCCTGTACTTATGCCATGCTTTACTGCTTTATTTAAGATTGTACGTGGAGCACCTGTACTGTTTTGGATCATGACACGTTTTCGCTGTATCGACAAGCCCAGTCACACTTTCGGGTTCCCAGTCGTTTACCGCCGTCCACACAAACCCTGGGTCTGTCTCGGAGCCGGCCAACTTCGTCGAGGGTAGCTTAGTGGGGGTGGCCCCTGAAATATTTTATGAATCATGTGATTGCTTTGTCGTGAAAGCCTCGTTGGGTTTTGATTTGGTTTTTCCAAGGTTGATCGTGTGTGTGTTGCTATTTGTGCACCCCTGCTGGGTAAATCTTTCTGAAAGCCGTGTTCGCGGTTATGGACGACTTGGAGCACAGTATCCTGATCATAGACAAGCATAACTAAAGTAGTGCTATAAATTTGACTTAATATGTGACTAGTAATCAGCTTCACTACAATGGAATGGATAATAAGAGTGCCAACAACTGGTGGGACTGGGGTGTATCGTGTCATGTTATACCTGCCTAGTAAGTATCGCAACTCCAATGGAATGAAATAAAAGTGCCAACAACTGCTAGGTTTGGGATGTCACATGCTAATTGTATCTGACTAGTAAGTACTGCAACTACAACTGAATGGTTAACTAAAACTGCCCACTACTTATGCTATCAGGATGACTCATGCTATCTATATCTGACTAGTAAGTGCTTCAATTATAATGGAATGAATAAAACTGCCAACTGTGTGAGTTCCTTGGTTTGACTTCCTCGTTTGGTCTCGAGGGGGCAATACCAGGATGGGTATGATTGGTGTTAGTATTAGGTTGGATCTGAAGAGGTCTTTCTTATCCCTCTCTAATAGCCGCCAGTTTATCGAGTCTCTATAGGTTGTTTAGTGCATGCTGCGCTGCCGCTTCAGTCCACCATACCTATGTAGGCGAGAGCCACCGAATTCTAGCCTCGCCGTGTACTGGCCTCAGTACTGACGCTCCTCTTTGCCCCTTCGCCCTTTGTCGGCACCCCTTTTGTTTAGCAGGTACGAGTTCGACGTCATTAGCAGGGTTACCCTTCCGGCTTGGCCTAGGCAGGGTTATGGACGCCATTGGTTATTCTTCAGGGCTCTTAGCCCCATTTGCATCTTGTCTGTAGTCGGACGCTCTATCGTTTCGAGGTGATTTGGATCTTTGTATATTATATCTGTATTCTTGACTCATGGAGTCGCTGTTGTATATATATATCTGTTCTGTGGGTCCCATCGAGGACTGTCGTGTAACGGTATTACTTCGTTTTCCACCTGCACGAAAGGGCCTGGTGAGCGTCCTTGAATCGTTTCTATGCGGGTTTGACGGAAAGGGCTAAAACTTGCATAGGGCCGATTCGAGGGTGTTACACAGATCTAGTTGCAAACGGTGTTTCAATGGTTAGAAACAAGGCCTAGGGATCATACTTTCACTAGTGAACACTCCCATATAAATATCTTCTCTTTATGATACTACTCTGAACTACTCTCCGGTTGGACACTCTAATCCATGGTAGGGCTATAACAACACTCCTCAAAGTCCTCTTTCCCGATCTAGATAACCCCACACTGTCACCTTGAGCTCTAGATGGTTCCAAAAAACACCACAATTTCATAGAGACATCCAACTCCAAATATAACTCATAACAAGTATTTGTAATCTCTAGCCTAAGTGCCACCACGGTGTGCACGTTGTCACTTTCACACACATCGGGAGAGCAGAGATCTATTAAAGCACTTGAGTAGGAAGGTAGATCTACTTACAAAGCTCATGATCACAATATGATCATGCATAGAGAGAGAGATGAAGACATAGCTACCGGTAGAGCCCTTAGCCTCGAGAGAGAACTACTCCCTCCTCATCATGTGAATCAGCAATGGTGATGGAGATGGTGGTGGAGATCAACGGAGATGGCTCCGGGGGTACTTCCCCGTCCCAGCAGGGTGCCGGAATAGAGACTTTCTGTCCCCCGAATCTCCCCTTCAGCGGCAGCGGTGTTGCGGAACTTTTCGTGGCTGGAGGCTGGACGATTTAGGGTTTTTGCATTGGGAGGCATCTTATAGGCGAAGAGGCGAGGTCGGTGGCTGGCCAGGGGGCCCACACCATGCCCTGGCGTGGCCTAGGGTTGCCCGTTCCAAGGGGGTGTGGCCGCCCTGTGGCCCCCCTTCGTCTCTCCTTCAGACTCCATGTGTCTTCCGGTAAAATATTAACTTTGGCTTTTGTCCCGTCCAATTCCGAGAATATTCATTTTCTGACTTTCCTGGAACCAAAAACAGCAGAAAATAGGCAACTGGCACAGTGGCATCTTGTTAATAGGTTAGTCCAAGAAAGTGTATAAAAAGACTCCAAAGTGTGGACAAAACATAAGAAAGTAGATATAAAACAAGCATGGAACATCAAAAATTATAGATACGTTTGCAACGTATCAAGCCTCAACGAACACTTACAAAGTACCCAAACCCACCTTTATAGTCACCCGGTTACGGTGTGACGTTTGATGTTATCAAAGTACTCTTCTGGTGTTAGCAATAAACATGATCTCATGGTCTAAGGATCAGGGTTACTTCATATGATGTTATAGCAATGTAAACAATATGACTTTGATCATAATACTATACTTCATATGAATGTTCGTCATATCATTCCACCAATGTTGTGACCTCGTTATTAACAACATCCAATGTCCATGACCAGGAAATCTTGATCATATTGTTAATCAACGAGCTAGTTTATATGAGTGGCATAACTAGGAACTCTTTATTTGTTTATTAAACACTCATGTATCAATGTTTTCAATTAACACAATTGTAGCATGATAAATAAAATTTTATCATAAACATGGAATAAGATAATAACTAGTTTATTATTACCTCCTGAGCATATTCTCTTCAGTCTCCCACTTGCACTTGAGTCAATAATCTAGTTCTGAAAAACTTGCGCATTCAACACCTATGCCTTTTTGGTGTTGTATGTACATGTTTACTAGTGGTAAACATAATCTCCGGATCTGACACTTTTAGGTCTATGTGTATTTGCATGTGTTTGCGTCTCTATGCATCACTCATTCTCAAATGAGATGATATTATATAAATTTAGTCCTTTGGTGAAACTTTAAGTTCCTTTGGGTTAAAACATGTTGATATTATTGTCGTACAATATAACTTCATAGTACTTAGCCCACTGTGAACCACACCTAGTTTGATAAAAAACTACTTAACACAAATGTGATGCCTTCCTTTGCCTCTACTATAGAAGTCATATACTTATCCTTTTGTAGTAGCATCCATCACAATGTCTAACTTTGGAACTCATCTAAATCCATCATTGAACCTCTGTTCCATTACATTGTGCCACCCATAGGTTAAATTGAGATAAATATAATTTGTATCTTGTGACAAAACTAGTATCAATGTAACAGTTTACAATGAACTATTTGTCACTTCTACATAAATATATTCTTAGTTCTTCCAAGGATCATAAGAATATCCTTACTATCATCCAATGATCATCTTATGAGTCATCCTAGTATATGCTCATAACATTTAGAGCATAGGACATATTTGGATATGTACATATAATTGTATACATTATTGATCAAAATATTCATGTGATTTCACTCACCAAGTGTCAAAATACTTGAATCTCGTTTCACTTACCAAGTGTCGATATACTTGAATCTTGATTCAATCCTTCCCATGCAACAAGAACCTTTCTTGTTGTTTCCATATTGAACTCTTTCAATATCTCACATATGTACGGCTAGAGCAACCACATTAGTGCCTCAATCTATCCATATAGACATTGATGCCTAATATTCTGTTTTTTTCCCAAGTCTTCCATTGAAATCAAATTTTAATGAAATTCTTAACTTGTGTCAATAAAAGATACATCATTTCCAATCAATATTAAGTCCTCTAAATAATGTATTAGAAATATATCTCAGTGCTCCCACTTAATTTTTGGCAAATGCAAGTATCCTCATCGTCTCCGATGAAATTAAACCTTTTAATAGTTTAACCATGGTGAAGATTCCAACTCCGTTATGCTTACTTCAACCATTGAAATTTGCATGCCCTTTTAGCATCCTTTGAATTAACAAAACCCTTTGGGACCATGTAATGTACACGTCCTAGGTAACCATTCTATTATAAGAACTTTTTTTTGTTTGTTCAGCTACCATATACCGAAATTTACATATGTAGTGGTTGCTACATTAATCCGTCAAGACTAAATATCGCTACGAAAGATCAAATCTTGTCATAGTCAACGCTTTGAATCATTGCCATAAACTCTTTTCTGACATTTCGACTATTTCATAAATGTCAAACATCCATGTCTATTTCTTTATAGGTCCAAATAGAACCGATAGGCTTAGTGCCTTTCTAGGGGGTCTTCCAAGTTCAAAAACTTGATTTCTCGTGTATGGAAACTATCACGGATTTTATGACTTCTAGTCACTTTATGGAGTCAGGGCCCATCATCGATTCTTTGCATGCAGTTGGTTAATCATTGTCAAAACAATAATGAATTGTTTATCAAATCTCACCATTTGATTGTTACCCAACCCATATGGTTCAAAAAGGAACTCTAATCTCTGAGATTACAACCTTTATAATCAGGAGAGCCATGAGCATTGTGGCCGCCTTCAGGACACTTTTCGGTGCTGTGCTACTTAACACATTTTGCTTAGGTTCATAAACCTAATCAAAGTTATATTGTCCTCCCACTCAACTTTTTGTGAAAAATTCCTTCTTAAGAAACTTGACGTTATAAGTGACAAACTTTTTTGTCTTCAGTGTTATGGAGGAATACCCAACTATTGATTTGGGATAACCTACAAAGAAGTGCTTATCCGACTTTGGTTGTAAACAATTTACTTATGTAACTCAAATATCTTCCTTTATGATTGAATCATAAATTATTTATTTTCTTTTTACAATGATTTTCCACTTCATCATGAAAGTCTTTGAATATTTTTCAAATGTTTCATATGTCTCCCTTATTAAGCAAAGACACACATATATTCACTCAAATTTTCGGAGAAAGCATATTAAGCTAAAAGATCCACCGCACATGGCTACACATATTGGAATATATACATCAACATGCACAATTTCCAATACGTAGTCATTCGTTCCTCTTTGTGCTATGAGTGCAGTTTCAATTATCTTGAGGAAAATCTCACAAGCATCAATTGATCGAAATCAAAGTCTCCAAAAATCCATCAACGTGGACTTTCTTCATGTTTTATTTCCAATATAATTTAAACGGCGATGTCACTTTGTAAGTGATCTTTCAATCATTTGTCTTGTGATATTTTAGCATTAGTTTTTATGGATCTTATTTCTCCAACTAGACTTGTAAAAGTTCATCCATCTTCTATGGAATACGATAATTATTTGAACAACCATTATTCTCGTAATACCGGAACAAAATAATAATTATTAAAACAAATCTTGAAGGCAAGCTTTGATGTCGATGAGAAACACAATAACACTTTATTTGTTTTTGATGAACATCATCACATATTCTTTTGCTAGTTACTTAGGCCATTGTTGTTCATGAATTTTGTTGTTCTGTAGGACATTTCACACCAATAAATTTGATATCCAATACCCAACAACCACATTGTTTAACAAGCAAATAATACAACCATAACATGTATATCATATATATACCTAAGATTGACATTTCCAGTCTTTCTCTTTTCTGCCAAATATTTTATAGATTCTCTTTCAGTATTTACTTTTCCTTTTAAAAGAATCTATAAACATCAATAGTGTCGCCATGCACATGACACATAGTGCAAAGCGTGTATAGTCACATACTAATATGTTTGGACTTGCACTTTGAAGTGGATCACCATCATCAAATGTTTGATATTCTTTCAAAATCCATTCTTTAGTAATCTTTTAGTGCAGTAAACATTTTACCTACATCTTCTATTCATCCTTATCATGACAACTCTCATGATAACACTACCATAGCCTATATGGGTGAATCGCTAGTATAGTGTTAGTTCCCAAAAACTTTTTGGGAGATTAGGACGCCTAGCATCTCCAACCTTTGCAAATTCTCATACAATATGAGAACATGTGTTTTACCAAATTATACCCTATCATATTGCAACCATAAACATTGTTTCAGATATATCAATATCTTCCACACACGATGGTTTCTGAAACAGTTCTTTCAGCTCCTAGATAACCTTCATACTAAAACACTTTTTTAATATCAAGGATCATGGAGGCAAACATGATACTTTATATACTAACACTGGAATTGTTACTCTTAATTTAATACTACTTATTAAACTTTATGGAGTAAACGGAGTTTGCTGAAAGTTTGCAATAGGACTTTTAAACTTTAGATTGACACTCAAAACAATACGATACCAGTTCGTAAAGTAAATATCCAGAATTCTTTAGTTCTATTATCTCAATTATAACTAAGCATATGGTACTATATGGATGCCAATGACTACAATAAAATATGTAAATTCACTTTGATTTAGTTTATTATAAATTGAGTTCAAATTTAATCATATTACTACATGAACCCCCACTCAAAAACAATATCCCTCATGTCTTTTTGGTGATTACATGAACTAGATCCACTACACCAAGACCAATCATCACGTTAGTTGCTCTAGCTTCAAAGGCGAGCATCTAGATGGTCATCATATCAATCATATAACGCATACTTTACCTTTCGGTTCGTGTTCCGAGGCCATGTCTATACATGCTAGGATCGCCAAGTAAGAAGCTTAGTACTCGCGTGTGAAAAACTATTTTACACTCGTTGTATGCGAACGTAGAGTCTATCACACCCGATCATCACGTGGTGTCTCGAAACGACGAACTTTCTTAATAGTGCATACTAAAGAAAAACACACTTTGTCTTGATATTTAAATGAGGGATCATCATATAATGCTACTAAAGCGCCATACAAGAAATATTTGATGCAAACAAACATCATATGCAAAAAGTGATATGGTATGGTTCTTGCACTTGATCACGATCGTGTGCATCACGGTATGATATTCATCGTTCCTATATGTGTAAGGCCAAGGTCTATGGAACTTACACTTTGGTATTTTATGATTTCCAAGAGTATCAAGCCATACTACAAATTATAACATTACCATATCATAACACTTTACCAAAAACTAGACACTTCTAATTTATCTTTTGCATGTTTTTACGTGGCTTAGGGCTTTTGAAGATAGAACCATTCTTACCTACAAACATGGAACCACAACAATGATAATAAAATTATTAGCAACTCATTGTAAATCAGATATTGACCATAGTAGGAGAGACATACACCCGCTAGCCACTTATGCAAAACTAGTTGCATGTCAAGCGTGGAGCAGGTCTCATGTGTGAGGACATGTAAAGTTAGTCTGGGCCGCTTCATCCCACTATGCCACCAATCTCCGAAATACATAGAAGATGCAATAACATGATCATCAGAGCCCATATAATCATATGTGTTCTACCCGTGCAAAGCATTTATGAATAGATCATGCTCTGATACCCCTATTGGGTTCACAGCATAGAAAAAAATTCCTACGATGTAAACAACTAAGCATATATATATACCTAGATACAATCAATGGGTGGATATACATCCATAGATATCTTACCCTAGAAGACCGAAAAGCTTTGTTAATAGAATTTGATTTTGTGGATGATGTAGTTGTTCTCTTGCCGATCTCAAGATCATGATGAAATCCAGCACCGCAAAGCAGCAGTGCATCCGTGATTGCACACACGTCTGGTACCCCGACAACCTCCGAGACCTCGCTCTAGCAAAGCAGCGGAAGCAGCAAATCTTTCTAGAAAAATCCACCGGGAACATGTACTTCGCTAATCCGAAGCCATGGGGAATTGCTAGAGGCGGAAGAGAACCTTCACGAGGAGGTGGTGCAAGAGGAGACTATCCATGCAGCTCCTTTTATAGGGGAGGGGGCGCAGCCCCATTTCCATGGCTTGCCGGCCATGGTGGGTACCCCCACCTCTCCCTCATTCATGTGGGTGGAGCCTCCACTAAGCCCACTCACATCACTTTCAACTCCACTTACTTTGCATTTAATACCCACTTGTTTAAATGCATTTTCTCTTTAAATAAAACACTTTTATTTATTTTATTCAGAATTTTGTTAATTACTTTAATTAACAAACATTCACATAAAACCCCTTGCAACATTTCGATATCACATGTACAACCAATTTCAGTAATTTCACCCGAAATAATTTCGGTGTCCATCAAAATAATTCCAGTGCTTTCATAATATTTCTCTGGTATCATATTTGCTCAAAATGGTGTCGGCATCCCTTAAGTGTGTCACCCTACAGTTAGCGAATAATGCAGACATGATCGAGACTCCTCTCCGATCAATAATCAACAGCATGACCTAGAGATCCATACTGACTCCCACACATTCAGTGATGACTCTAGTGATCATGTGAACCTTTAACATCGTAACAAAATCCTTTTGTCTCGTGATATATTACATGTCCAAGATTCGATCATCGATATCCCCATACCTAGTTCGATCTCGTTACTGACAAGTACTCTTTTCTCGTTCCCGTGATATAACATTCTAGTGATCTTATCATTTGCTTGCAAGCTATGTCAATGTGATATCATCGAGAGGGCCCAGAGTATATCTCTGTGTCATCAGGATGGACAAATTCCACTCTTGATCCAAGAGCCTCAACATAACACTTTTAGAGTACCCAAACCCACATTTATAGTCATCCTGTTACGGTGTGACATTTGATGTTATCAAAGTACTCTTTCGATGTGAGCAATTAACGTGATCTCATGGTCTAAGGATTAGGGCTACTTCGTATGATAATATGGCAATGTAAACAATATGACTTTGATCGTATTACTATACTTCACATGAATGTTCATCACATCATTTCACCAATGTTGTGACCTCTTTATTAACAACATCCAATGTCCATGACCAGGAAATCTTGATCATCTTGTTAATCAACGAGCTAGTTTATATGAGAGGCATAACTAGGAACTCTTTATTTGTTTATTAAACACACATGTATTAACGTTTCCAATTAACACAATTATAGCATGAAAAATAAACTTTTACCACAAACATGGAATAAGATAATAATCAAATTATTATTACCTCTTGGGCATATTCCCTTCATCCGCCACATAACAAACATTTGCCGGTTCTTTCTCTTATGCCACCCCAAAAATCTGTCGGGTATGGGAGAATTTTTGTAGTGGTTTATCTAAATATGATCCCAAACCCGCTGAAGTTCACGGGAGTGCTCAATTTTTGTGTACTTTCCACTCTTGGTTAAACACACTAATTTTGGCCTCTGCTTGGATCCCCAAGCAATTCTAGCACAAAGCATGTCAATCAGCTGCGAAACAGACATGATCTCCTTGCAACTCATAAGTATTACTACATCATGCGTGAACATATTGCTCTCCAATTCAAAAGCTAGCTTTTCAGTGTACTGCTAAACTTTTATAGTAATCTCATATAGGTCCGCTTAATCTACTCTAGTTCAATATATTCTTGTATAATATTTACATGCTAATTGTGTAATTACACAAAATTATGAGTTGATTCGTACTCCATGTGATTACTTTGTACATCTCTACCGTACTGATGTTGGCATCTTAGGTTTAGTTAGACTCAACTACTCAAGATATAGAGAAATGGGTATGTCTCACACTAAAATACTAAAAGATGCAAAGGTCCATTTACTATCTAAATATTACATCTTATTCAAAAAAATACAGTGTTAACTCGTCCCCTATATTCAGTTCCTGACTCCGCCCCTAGACACCTAGTGGCGTATATCAACCCCGCGCCACTGCTGACAGAGTAATAGTGGCGTGTCGAACTAACACTATGACATTATTGAACTTTGAGTTTACTCCCATAAACTAGGGGTGCGGCTCAGGTGGTGTCACATTACTAGTACACATAGTGGCGGCGTACCACATTTCAATACGCCACATGTATTTTTGCCAAGAGTGGCGAGACACTTTTTCGACACACCACTAGTTCTAATCGATATAAAGATTTCTCTACTGCCTTGGCAATGAATGGTTATTTACTCGGTTCACCGCAACAGGCATGTTCACGTTATCTACAGGTTCTTGTAAAGCCAACCACGGAGATATAATTTTAACAAATGGCTTTGAAACCATTCGATTATAGACGACGGTTATCACTAGCTCTAAAGGTAGACGCTATACCATCTTTATTTTGAACATTAGGACATATTAACATTCACAAACACAGTACATTGTGGCTCTGAAGAACAGAGGAAGATACACGCGAGCTAAGTGGAACAACCCAAATATAGTTATTAATAACACATGGTCTTGACACCGAGTACTACAAAAGGGACCATACAACGATCACCCATCCGTTGACATATCGGATCCAAAAATGCCGCCAATGCAATCCTTAAGGGCCTCTATGCTACATACCAGTTAATGCCCTGTGGATGGCTCTTGATGACCCACAAGTGTAGGGGGTGTATCGCAGTATTTTCGATAAGTAAGCGTGTCGAACCCAACGAGGAGCAGAAGGTGCTGACGAGTGGCTAGGAGCAGGAATTCTCTGTAAATACTTAGCAAACGGATTTTTAGGGGTTTTTGATAATGCAGGTAAAGAAAGTACAAGTAAATAAAAGACAATAATAATAAACGCAGCAAGTGGCCCAATCCTTTCTTTAGCAAAGGACAAGACGGTTGTATTACTTAAGATGACCAAACGTTCTCGAGGACACATGGGAATATCGTCAAGTGCTTTCGCTTCATATAATTGATTAATCTTCTTTAGTTTGTTGAATGTTGTGTGGGTGAACATGTGCTAATGTACCGACCTTCCTAGGACTAATACATACTTGTGATTATACCTCGTGCAAGCATCTGCAAGTACAAAAAAGTAATTAAGATAGAAACCTAACCACATCTTTAAACTCTAAGACCCTGACATCCCTTGTGCAAAGGTTTCCTAACAGGGGTTCAGGTTTCTGTTACTCCGGCAACCCCTACAATTAGTAGCCAAATACACAATGCATTCCCTAGGCCCATATAGGTAAAGTGTCATGTAGTCGACGTTCACATGACACCACTTGAAGAAATACACCACAACTTAAATATTAAACCATTGAATCTTTCTCAACACAATTCCACTACTAACAACATGACTTCTCCCATATCCTCAATAACAAAACGAACTACTCACAAGACATCATATGGATCATGATCAGATATGATATAATGATATGTAACAATCTGAACATAAATGATAATTCAATGGTTCACTCAATAGCATCAACTACAAGGAGTAATCAACACCGGGAAAGTTTCCCCTAAGAACTATGGAAGATTCAACCCAATTGTTATAGCGGTATGAAGTGGTGATGATGATGCTGGTGGAGATGATGGTGGTGATGATGATGATGATCCCGATCAAGTCCAGCTTGATGGTGGTGTTGATGGCGACGATCTCCCTTCTCCGGGAAGGAATTCCCCCGACAGAATTCTATCTGCCGGAGAGATCTTTCTCTCTCGATGTTTTCCGCCCGCAGAGGTGGCAGAATCTTTCTGTGGTCGCTCGGTGGTGTGGGCCCCCTGTGTCACATCTCGATTTCCCCTTCTGGCTTTCTTCGTCTTCTGGAAAAATAGGATTTTCCATGTATTTTCCCAGATTTTCTGATCTTCGTGAATTTTGCCTCCAAACAGCACCTTTTCCATTAGAATCCTGACTGCAGTGGTCCATGCTCCAACAGTCATCAACCATGCAAAAACAGATGAAATAACATAAGTATCATCTCTTAGTATGAAATATATCAATGAATAACAGTAAATTATGATATAGAATAGTGATGCAAAATGGACATATCAACTCCCCCCAAGCTTAGACTTCGCTTGTCCCCAAGCGAAACTGAACTCAATAAACATGACCTCAGGTTTATGGAGTGAAGCATCGATAAAAGAATACGGACAAGAAGCATCACATTCATCAATACATATGTCATAATAGAAGACAACTCACTGTCATATAACTTAACTTGCAATAAGTAAAGGAAACACAATAAATATACATAAAGTAAATCATAATTGGTAATGGCAAACTTAGCTCTTGGTGGAAGAATAGCTGACAATTTGCTGGAGTTCACTAATAACTGGTTTTCAATGATAGCTTTCAAAGTAGTAAACACTAAGGTAAGAGCAAAGTGCAAAACAAGGAACATAATAAACATGATTGGATAAATCATCATATGAATGAATGAAACACAACAACTCCAAATACTTGCTAAGATAGAAGGGAATAGGTTTACTGACTCAACTAAAAAGTAAAAGAAAGGCCCATCGCAGAGGGAAGCAGGGATTTCAAGTTTCATAAAGATCTTCCAAAAATTATGGTACTTATTAGCTTTCAGCTCTCATTGCCCCTATCGTAGGCATATTTAGGTGATTAAGGTTAAAGTGACACAACTAAGAGGATATGCTTGACAAGTTATAAGTTGAAATCTCATGCCCCTTACTTACGAGTACCGAACCTCATGCTACTCAACTTCAGTCACAAGTAAGCTCTTGTCATTGTAAATACATATGTATCATAGAGAACCGCCAACGGGGTACCCCTTGCACATGATACAGGAGCTATCCCATAATCAAAATGACAAGGCAAGCAGACAATGAGCATCTCAGTGATCTTTTTATTTGCTATTTGCATAGTTTTTTATTGAGGATGCTTCATAGAGTGCTCATTATGGTTATGTTGCAAGTTTCCACCATGATTACGCATGGCTTAGGCTAGCGGCCCAGGCGTTTCTCTAACACACATATACTCCATGATATTACAAGTTCCCCTTTTATTTCACACCGTCAGGATCGATAAGCAAAAGAATCATGATATCAACGAGGTACAAAGTACCAGTGCAATGCTGAAAGCGTTCCCCATGATACATAGTTCTGCTAACTTCAACTTATAAAGCGCAAGAATATACGCAACATAGATGGACACAATGGTTCAAGTTTATTCAGTGCAAGAAAGTAAAGTGTGCCATCAAATTCGTGAGAGCTTTAATCACTAACTTTCACACAACAAGTTTAAATCGGAAGGTAGATAAAAACATGAATTTACTTGGAATAGCAATAGTGATAGTAGGTAGGTATGGTGGACACAAATGGCATAGGTTTTGGTTTAAGGATTGGATGCACGAGAAGCATTCCCTCTCAGTACACGTTTTTGGCTAGCAAGGCTGGGTAGCAAGCATAAGAGTTGAAGGAAACAAACAAACATACAAGTGATAAAAACAAACATGCAATCTTCCTTGGAAGCGCAAAAGATCTTAACTAGAGAATACTAAACTTATGAGCAAATCAGGAAAGAAAGATGATGAAATTATATTTCTTTAGAGTACTTTTGTATTTTTCATTCAATTCTCAAAATAGTGTTGCTACTGACCGAGCCAGGTTTGCCAAAACCAACTAAATTAACTCAATGATCCCAAAGTGACACCAATAATAATGACAAGATCAATCATATAACCATGAATTGAAAACTAATATAAGGTATGCAAAAGAGTAAATGATAGAACTTCTCATTAATATTCCATAACGGCAACTCACGCCAAGGGATACATAGATATCTAACGAGAGGGGGGACACTTCCATAATGCAAACCATCCTACATGATAACTTCTCTATTCATGATATGACTCTACTAAAAAGGTAAAAAGATAGAAGATAGTGATGTGATACGGCGGCACTCCCCCAAGCTTGGAACAAACCAAGGGGATGCCAAACCTGATGACGAATTACTCCTTCGGTGGTGGTGTTCTCTGATCATCGTCCGACTTCCAAGGTAAGGGCTCCCCATTAATGAAAGACATCCTGGTCTCCATCATCCTGAAACTAGCAGCAGCACTTATGTGTTTAAACCTAACGTCATACTCACAGTTTTGATTTTGAACGTCATAGAGTTGTGCTTGCAGTTGGTTGGTTGTTTGGTGGAGTGAGAGAATTTCATCCTTGAGCTCAGCAGTCTCATTTTGGTGCTCGGCGATGAGTTCGGAACAAATCTTATGGATGATATCCACTTCGCGTTCCACCATCTTCTTGTACCTAAAGACTTCTTGCTCCAGTGCTTCCATCCTGTCCTCTTGACTTCTTCACCTTTAGGGCCTTGAATCTCTTTTATCCGTACCTCCCCATCTTCAAGAAACAACTCCTTGGGATGAATCTTCAACTCTCCCATGTACAGGTTGATGATATCCGTTGAGGAACCTTCCTTGGCTGATCCAGAGGAAGACATTGTGGCTCCAAATCTGGGAGTCTACCTATCAGAAACAGATCGAAACAAAAACATGACGAGAACACGATATACGAACCTCAGGGGATCCGGGGGAATATATATTATGAAGTTTTACCACAAAAGGAAGGTACTGGGAGAAAACGGGTCGGAGACGGAGTCCGGGGTGGCCACACCACCTGCTGGCGCGGCCAGGGGCCGCGCCAGGGGGTGGTGTGAGCCACCCTAGCTCTGCTTCCGGCCATCTTTGCTTAGTTGCTTTCCTTGTTGGATAAAAACTCTAAAAATATAATTTGACAGGATTTTCGCGGAACTTTCTTACCAGAACTGTTACCTATTCGAAAACGGACTCTGCATGTCTATGAATTTGGTATTTGATAAATTTTTCCAGAGTTACCACTTGAATAGCATCAACATCTTCATCTTCATACACTTATTGCTTGATTCATGAAACCTTTCACTTTCTTATTACACCATTTTCTCCACTAACCTGGAAATTTCTTTCACACAAAACTTCACACAATTCTCATTAGCAACATTAGTATAAGCGAGATAACAAACCTTTTGGGTTAAATTTCAAATGAAATCTGTCAAAACATAAGCTACTGTAGCAACTCCTTCCGAAAACCAAAAATAATTCAAAAAAAGTAAATTGATCTAAGAAGCAAATGCAAGAATGGCCAAAAATCTGTCAAAACAGACCAACAGGTAAAGATCAATTTTTTAGAAAATCTTGTGTTACTCAAATAAAAAAGTGCAAAACTAATGAAAGTTAAATAACAACCTGGGGCAGAAGCACAAACAATCATAGCTCAATCCGACATACAGAAATCTCTCACGGATTTTTATGGTGAATCACCAAAATCTGTTTCGGGACAGCAACTTCCCCAAATCTTACTTCTCTCTCATTAGAGGTTGATCTTGACACAAAAACCAAACAAAAAGGATAAGGAGAGGTTATTACAAGAGTAATAACTTCCAAGACTCAAAGAAACAAAAACAAACTGAAAGCAAAAATATATTGGGTTGTCTCCCAAAAAGCTCTTTCTTTATAGCCATTAAGATGGGCATGATAATTTCAATGATGCTCACATAAAAATATGAATTGAAGTGAAAGAGAGCATTAAGAAGAAAAAATATACATGTTTTAAGTCTAACCCACTTCCTATGCAAGGGAATTTTGTAAACAAAGAAGTTGTTGAAACCAGAGGCTACTAGCATAGGAAGGCAAAAGAAGTGCAACATAAAAACTTTCAGCATAAAACGAGGAAACTTGATATTATTGAGATGCATAAGAACAGTCTTCCCTCTCTCATAATAACTTTCAGTATCATCCATAAATTTAATGATATAACTATCATAAGAACCATGGTAGCAATGATCACTTATCCTAACAGAAAACACAGGGACATTAGCTCTCATAACAATACTTTGTGAAACAATATTAGGGATATCCTTACAACGGATAGTGTGTCTTCTACATATTTAGTGACAAAGTCTTTCACATTTGCTATTATAGGTTCAGCATCCATTTGTTTATCAGGTTCAATAGCTTTATTTGCACCTTTATTAACCATACTAGCTATCATAGAATGTTCCTTTATCTTAACTGGGAAAGGCATTTTCTCAATGTAAGGTTTGGGTCAAACATGATTAGCAGTATAAACTTCAGTATTTCTTGCAGGAACACACTTAGCAACATCTTTATATGGTTCATGATACTTATTCCACTTCTTTTTAGGGACTTCAATATAGGAAGGAAAAGCCTTAAAATAAGTTGCAATAGCTTGACAGTCTAGACCAGAAGCATTTTTAATATTTTGAAAGTCATTAGTTCCCATAAAAGATTCAATGCATTCATAATCATAATTTATACCTAACTTTCTTCCTTTGTCATTCTCCCATGCTTCAGCATTGTCTTGAATATGGTCTAGAAGATCCCATTTAGCTTCTTCTTCCATGCGTGTAAATGATCCAGCACAACAGGCATCCAATAAATCCTTATCGTGAAGAGAAAGCCTTGCATAAAAGTTATTGATAATAATATTGTGAGGGAGCTCATGAATGGGACATTTGAGCATTAGTAACTTCAATCTCCCCCAAGCTTGAGTTGTACTCTCTCCATCAAGAGGCCAAAAATTGTATATTTGATTCCGATCTTTATGAATCTCACTAGGAGGATAAAACTTTGAATAAAAGAGAGGCACTATTTCCTCCCATTCAAGAGCTTGACCATTCTTCAGCAGCTTATACCATTCTTCAGCTCATCCTTTTAGTGATAATGAGAATAACTTCTTCTTGACTTGATCTGTAGTAATACCTGCACACTTGAACAACCCGCATAATTCGTGTATAAAGAGCAAATGATCACCGGGATGGACAGTTCCATCACCATAATAGTTATCCATAACACGATCAATAATTCTTGTAGGTATTTTAAAAGTATCATTCTCAGCAGGTGGTGGTTCATCTACTACCTTAGTAGTGGTAGTAGCATTACAAAATAAGAAACTCAGCGAATTAACCATAATGAAAATAAAGCAACTAACAGAAATAAACAATACTCAGAGTAGAAGTTTCCTTTACCAGTTCCACTCTCCAATAGCGCTTCACTCCCCGGCAACGGTGGCAAAAAATAGTCTTGATGACCCACAAGTATAGGGGGTGTATCGCAGTATTTTCGATAAGTAAGAGTGTCGAACCCAACGAGGAGCAGAAGGTGCTGGCGAGTAGCTAGGAGCAGGAATTCTCTGTAAATACTTAGCAAACGGATTTTAGGAGTTTTTGATAATGCAGGTAAATAAAGTACGAGTAAATAAAAGACAATAAGAATAAATGCAGCAAGTGGCCCAATCCTTTCTTTAGCAAAGGACAAGCCGGTTGTATTACTTAAGATGACCAAACGTTCTCGAGGACACATGGGAATATCGTCAAGTGCTTTCGCTTCATATAGTTGATTAATCTTCTTTAGTTTGCTAAGTGTTGTGTGGGTGAACCTGTGCTAATGTACCGACCTTCCTAGGACTAATACATACTTGTGATTATACCCCTTGCAAGCATCCGAAAGTACAAGAAAGTAATTAAGGTAGAAACCTAACCACAGCTTTAAACTATAAGACCCTGACAAAGGTTTCCTAACGGGGGTTCGGGTTTCTGTCACTCTGGCAACCCCTACGATTAATAGAAAAATACACAATGCATTCCCCTAGGCCCATATAGGTGAAGTGTCATGTAGTCGACGTTCACATGACACCACTAGAAGAAATACACCACAACTTAAATATCAAACCATTGAATCTTTCTCAACACAATTCCACTACTAACAACATGACTTCTCCCATGTCCTCAAGAACAAACTGAACTACTCACAAGACATCATATGGATCATGATCAGAGATGATATAATGATATGTAACAATCTGAACATAAACGATAATTCAATGGTTCCCTCAATAGCATCAACTACAAGGAGTAATCAACATCGGGAAAGTTTCCCCTAAGAACTATGCAAGATTCAACCCAATTGTTATAGCGGTATGAAGTGGTGATGATGATGCTGGTGGAGATGATGGTAGTGATGATGATCCCGATGAAGTCCAGCTTGATGGTGGTGTTGATGGTGATGATCTCCCCTCTCCGAGAAGGAATTCCCCTAGCAGAATTCTGTCTGCCGGAGAGATCTTTCTCTCTCGGTGTTTTTCGCTCCGCAGAGGCTGCGTGTAACACCCTCGAATCGGCCCTATGCAGATTTCAGCGACTCCCGCCAAACCTGCATAGAAACGATTCAAAGATGCCTACCAGGCACTTGCGTGCGGGTGGAAAACGAAGTAATACCATTACACAATAGTTCACAATGGAACCCATAACACATATATATACAACAACGACTCATTGAGTCAAGAATACAGATATACAGTACAAAGATCCAAATCACCTCGAAAACGATACAACATCCAAGTACGGATAAGATGCAAATGGGGCTAAGAGCCCTGAAGAATAACCAATGGCGTCCATAACCCTGCCTAGGCCAAGCCGGAAGGGTAACCCTGCTAACGATGTCGATCTCATACCTGCTAAAACAAAAGGGGTGCCAACAAAGGGCAAAGGAAAAAGGGAGCTGTCAATAGTGAGGCCAGTACACGGCGAGTCTAGAATTCGGCGGCTCTAGCCTACATAGGTATGGTGGACTGAAGCGGCAGCGCAGCACGCACTAAACAATCTATAAAGACTCAATTCAACTGTCGGCTATTAGAGAGGGATAAGAAAGACCTATTCGGATTCAACCTGATAGTAACACCAATCATACCCATCCTAATATTTCCCCCTCGAGACCAAACGAGGAAGTCAAACCGAGGAACTCACACACTTGGCAGTTTTATTCCATTATAGTTGAAGCACTTACTAGTCAGATATAGATAGCATGGGTCATCCTGATAGCATAAGTAGTGGGCAGTTTTAGTTCACCATTCAGTTGTAGTTGCAGTACTTACTAGTCAGATACAATTAGCACGTGACATCCCAAACCCAGCAGTTGTTGGCACTTTTATTTCATTTCATTGGAGTTGCGATACTTATTAGGCAGGTATAACATGACACGATACACCCCAGTTCCACCAGTTGTTGGCACTTTTATTATCCATTCCATTATAGTGAAGCTGATTACTAGTCACATAAAACTCAAATTTATAGCACTATTTTAGTTATGCTTGTCTATGATCGAGATACTGTGATCCAAGTCATCCATAACCGCGGACACGGCTTTCAGAAAGATTTACCCTGCAGGGGTGCACAAATAGCAACACACACACGATCAACCTCGGAAAAACCAAATCAAAACCCAACGAGGCTTTCACGACAAAGCAATCACAAGATTCATAAAAGATATTAGGGGGGCACCCCACTAAGCTACCCGCAACGAAGTTGGCCGGCTCTGAGACGGACCCAGGGTTTGTGTCAATGGTTGTAAACGATTAGGAACCCGAAAGTGTGACTGGGCTTGTCGATACCACGAAAACATTCCACGTTCCAAAACAGTATAGGTGCTCCACGCACAATCTTAAATAAAGTAGTAAAGCATGGCATAATTACAGGATAGTAATAAAGCCCCAAACTACTTTGTGGCCCCAAGAAATAAGAAATGAATCAAGCCCTAGCTAAGGGGGGTCCATAGGGTCTCCCGGATATGGATAGTGCGAATAGTCAAGGAACAGGTATCAAGTACTCGGGGCCTACGGGACACAAGTGGACATGAAAAACCAAATAGCATATATTGCCCACCGGTGCCTCTTTCATTAGTTATCCCAGCAATTTAATATCAAGTTGTAATTAAAGCCATGATCATCTCCACCATTAAGCATGTGCCAACCTTCCAATAACAATGGAACAACAACGATGCGAAGCAGCACCTGAGCAAGCAACTACGACTCGCAAGGTCGACTATCTATCAAACAACAGGCAATAGGATCAGTCCAAGGCAATATAGAGGCTGCAAGGAATGTAATTGGTGCATGGAAACTAAAGCATCGCAATATGGATAGCAATAGATCAACAGGAGGAAGTAAAGACTTATAAATGCAAAATAGGTAGAAAGGGGAAAATGCTCGCCTGGGAAACACTGCCGAAGATACATATCCAAAGGACTTGTCGATACTCGCATCCACTCAACGGCATAATCCGTTAGGAAGCAAAGCACTAGAAGAAACATCGGATACATGATTTAATACTACGACAGAAGAGTCGGCATGTTTATGATATGATGCATGACATGGCACAGATGCAATGCGACTAGGCAATATTAAGCGGAACTAGGGTCCCGACATTTAATTAGAACGTTCAAGTTATTTTGGTACCCGTAATTTAAATCTTGTATTAACAAGGCCAAATATGGCATCGGTTCGCTACACAAATTTAAATGGAGGCGCTAATAGACAGGAATAGCCCGCATATGCGCTCCATATTAAAGTATTAGGTGAATCAACAAAATACCCCAAACCAACATGATGAGATGTATGCAAGCATGAACAATTTAATATGCAACAATATATATTTAACATTTATAAAATAGAGGCTCAGAAAGGGGTCACACATTGGGGTCCGACGAACTTGGGGTCGATGGGGTTCGGTCTTGGCGGGATCAGCCTTCGGACTCCGAGAATGGGGCTCCAGGAACTGTGACGAGATCTTGGTGTCCAGGGTCTCGGTGGCTTCGGATACCGGTCCGGAGAGCTTGGTGGTCTTCGGTTCCATGATCGAGGGTCATGGCGTTTCGGGAAGGAAACCTTGCGTTCCGGGTCAACAATCCCCAGCTTCGGATCCAAGATCGCGCTTGGGGTCTTGGGTGTCACCATGTGCATCCCTCGGAACCATCGGCATCAAGCCGGTCTTTGTGAGGTACTCATCTGACTCATCAAACTCGTGCGACAGAGGAAAATAGAGCATCGCCACAGATCCATCTTCACACGGTCGCCATAGCAATCAACATCAGACCCCATGTTCTCATGATCAGTACAAAAACACAGCACATGGAGCAACCCTACTGGTACTAGAGGAAAACAACGACAACAGCACAAGGATACAAGGCGCGCGACCTGTAGTGCTACGAGGCAGAGATAGAACCAGGCGGCACCAGGGACAAACTCCAGCAGGCTCGGGGCGGCGGCCAGAGCAAAAGGGCGACGGCCAGAGCAAAAGGGCGGCGGCAAGCTTGGCGGCGCCGAGGTCAAGGCCCAGCGAGGAGGGTGCCAGTGGCAGGGTCACGCAGAGCTCGATGGCGGCGGCTGGCTCATGAACGGCGGTTGGCGGACGGTGGAGAGGAACCGGTGTCAGCGGGGGGGAATTGAGCGGCAGCGCTCGGGAGTTGGGGACGCAGAGGCGGTTGACCGAAGGGCGAGGTGGCGCACAACGAGGTCGGGGTCGAGTCGTGACCGGCCGGAGAGGAAGCGGAGGTGACGGCGGGTGATGACCCACAAGTATAGGGGGTGTATCGCAATATTTTCGAGGGAAGTGAAACCCAATTTATTGATTCGACACAAGGGGAGCCAAAGAATATTTATCATCCTTAACAACTGAGTTGTCAATTCAGCTACACCTGGAAACAATCTTGCTCACAACAGTTTATCAGTAGCAACAGTTTTGTAGTAGGAATAGTAAAGTAACAGCAGTAGCAAAGCAAAAACAGTAGTAACGAAAGCAGTAAACAATGGGATTCGAGTGTGGTAGGCATAGGGATGGATGGACGTGCGTTGCATGGACAAGACAATTCACATAGCTATCAGAACATAGGGCAATTGCAGATAAATAAGATAAAGCATCCAAGTACTAGACAATCCTAGGCATGTGTTCCATATATAGTCATACGTGCTCGCAATGAGAACTTGCACAACATGTTTTGTCCTGCCAGCCCGTTTGCAGCGGGGCCTCTAGGGAACTACTGGCAATTAAGGTGCTCCTTTTAATAGAGCACCGGAGCAAAGCATTAACACTCCGTGAACACATGTGATCCTCACATCAACGCCATTCCCTTCCGGTTATCCCGATTTCTGTCACTTCGGGGCCATAGGTTCCGGACAACAACGTGTGTATACAACTTGCAGATAAGACCAAGAACAATACTATCATAATGAATCAATAACATGTTCAGATCTGAAATCATGGCACTCAGGCCCTAGTGACAAGCATTAAGCACAACAAGTCGCAACAAAGTCATAAAGCACTAATAAAAGATACTAGGAACCATGCCCTAACAATCTGATGCCATTACATGAATGATCTCATCCAATCCCTACCATCCCCATAGCCTACAGCGGGGGATTACTGACTCATAGATGGGGCAAACATGGATGGTCGATGGAGGAGCGATGGTGATGATGATGGCGATGATCTCCTCCAATTCCCCGCCCCAGCAGGGTGCCAGAACGGAGTTTTTGGTGCTGTTTCGTGGAATCTGGTGGTGGCGATGGAGCAGAACTCCTTCTGGAACAACGTCGAACCCCCCGAAGTTTTTAGGTCAGAAGGCTCCTTATAGGCAAAGAGAGAGGCCGAGGGGGTGCCTGGGGGGCCAACACCACCCCCTGGCGCGGCCTGGCCTAGCCCACGCCACCAGGTGGTGTGGCCACCCCAGGGCTCTTCTCCATCTCG
This sequence comes from Avena eriantha, assembly GCA_910589775.1. Taxonomy (NCBI): domain Eukaryota; kingdom Viridiplantae; phylum Streptophyta; class Magnoliopsida; order Poales; family Poaceae; genus Avena; species Avena eriantha. Next base: position 81,528,592 of record OU342740.1, read on the forward strand.
TATTCTGGCTCCTGGAGTCTTCGGGTGAAATAGGATTTTAGGCATATTTTCCGGGATTTTTCCTGATAGTTGATTTTCTGCACAAAAAGTAGACACCAAGGTAATTCTGCTGAAAACAGCGTCAGTCCGTATTAGTTGCATCCAAATCACACAAGTTTAGAGGAGAAACAATAGCAAAAGTGTTCGGGAAAGTATATACGTTTTGGACGTATCAGCGGGGAGCGGCCATGGCGCGAGGCGCTCGCGTTAGCAGCGAGGTCAGCTTTGCGGGCGGCGGCGGTCGGGGTCGTGCTTGGAGGGGGTCGTGGGAGAATGAGGGCGAGCTGGGCCCTGGCGACCTGCTCCGCTGGAGGGAAGAGGGGCGCAGCGGCCTGGTCCGGTGCAGAGGAGAGAAGAGGCGCCGCGGGATCGAGGGCGACCGCCGACAGCGAACTTGGTGATGTGGGCTAGGGAGGCAACCGGGAGGAAGATGGCATAGCGACCGGGTAGGGCACGAGGCAGAGGAGGCGAGGGCGCGCCCTTGGTCACGCTGAACGGAGCTCGCGAGGATGCCGCGGAGGGTGAGCACGCGTAGCCGTCGGTGGTTGTAGAAGGAAGGCGAGGTGCGGGCTTGAGGGAGGCGCAGCGAGAGGTGGGGATCGAGCGGGGGCATGGGGCGGGATCAGGACAATGTGTGGCTGGGGGTTGGAGCGGGGTGAGCTAGCGGGTAGCTATAGGCGGGGTGGGTCACGCGTCGGTCGCGCGCGTCGCATAGCGCGTGCGTGTACGGGGGTCCTAGCGGGTGGGGCCGGGTTGAGGGATCGGGGCAGGATCGAGGCAGAGAGAGCGGGAGGGGATCAGGTGCAGGCGATGGGGTGGTTACGGCTTGGGTCGGTTGTCTGGGTTGCGTGGGAACGTGTGTTCGTGTGCTTGCGCGCGCGAGTGAGTGCCTGTGCTGCTGGCGGCGGCAGGTGGGGAGTTGGGGTAGCTAGGGTTTGTCTAGTTAGGGTTAGGGTTTACTTCAGGGTGGTAGGCTGCTGCTAGCTGGGCTTTTGGGCCTAGCCGGCGGCTGCCTCCCCCGATAAAATATTTTATTTTATTTTAAAAAGACTTTTATAAATAGGTTTTTGAGAAAAAACAAGATATTCGGAAGGACCGGGTTTTACATTTGAAATAAAGAGGGAGGCAAACAGAAAACATTATAGGTTTTTAGAAAATAGTTTTAGGCAAATAAATGCATGATGACATGACGATGCTCAAATGCAATGTGGCATGCTGACATGAGCATGTAGTCATGATGATGCACAAAACAGAAACACCAAGCGATTTTCTAGTTGTGGTTTTATCTGGGGTGCTACAATTCGACACCACTAACAATGGATCTCGCCCTCGACATCCGCCTCATGGTACGAGGAAGAAGGTCGACGATCGGATTTGTCATGCTTCATGTAGATCCTCGTGACACCATTAAAAAAGATTCTTGCTCCATCTTGAAATCGGCGACACCACCAACAAGAGGTCATTGTTCACGTTCGTCAAGAAAACACTCCGGAGAAACAAAGATGAATGCAGAGGTCTCAAAAGGAAAGGCCACCTCTAACTTCTATGGAAGGAGTAAAATTGCATTGATCCACCATTCAATATACAAAAGTGAATGATAAGAGTAGTGGTATGGTAGCTACTCCATCCCGCACTCAAAGCATTACCCTGTACATGAACAAAAGAATCATGCAATCAACTCTCAGAATTTAGACTGAAGATCTTCACAAGCAATGTCCGGAGAAACAAGGAGTGATGTAGTCTCTTCATAGGATCTGGCGTAGATGATGTGGTCGCGTTGTAAACCACCGGAAGATATAAAAATAAATTTTATGAAAAGACATAATGATTAGGTTTCGCGATGGTTCCATTGGCATGAACAACACATGCTCAAGGTATACTCCAACTTCACCAATGCTCATCCTTCTCATAATGTTTTTCAACAATACATATATCCGTCAAGGTGTAGATACAGATAAAGAGTTTAAGGATAAAAAGATTGGAGGAAGGGTACAACAAACGAGATGCAGATTGATGATTGTAGCGCACCGTGTTAAAAGGAAAGAAGCGAAACCCTAAAGGTACGATGGAAACCCAACCACGAGAAATCCTGAACTCGAAGAAAAGATAAGAGTAGATTCAAAACACGCGAAGGTAAGAGGAGAATAACACAGAGGTAAGGAGTAAAAACAGAACTAATCAGATCTAGACAACCGATTTTGCAAAATAGTTTTGGCACTCTACATCGGTCGTTAGATAGGTTATCCTACAGGCTGGACCAGTGGGGTATTGCAACTGCTGAGCTCTGATACCACTTTGTAACACCCTCGAATCGGCCCTATGCAGATTTCAGCGACTCCCGCCAAACCCGCATAGGAACGATTCAAAGATGCCCACCAGGCACTTGCGTGCGGGTGGAAAACGAAGTAATACCATTACACAATAGTTCACGATGGAACCCATAACACATATATATACAACAACGACTCATTGAGTCAAGAATACAGATATACAGTACAAAGATCCAAATCACCTCGAAAACGATACAACATCTGAGTACGGATAAGATGATAATGGGGCTAAGAGCCCTGAAGAATAACCAATGGTGTCCATAACCCTGCCCAGGCCAAGCCGGAAGGGTAACCCTGCTAACGACGCCGATCTCATACCTGCTAAAACAAAAGGGGTGCCGACAAAGGGCAAAGGAAAAAGGGAGCGGTCAATACTGAGGCCGGTACCCGGCGAGTCTAGAATTCGGCGGCTCTCGCCTACATAGGTATGGTGGACTGAAGCGGCAGCACAACATGCACTAAACAATCTATAGAAACTCAATTCAACTGTCGGCTATTAGGAGGGATAAGAAAGACCTATTCGGATCCAACCTGATACTAACACTAATCATACCCATCCTGATATTTCCCCCTCGAGACCAAATGAGGAAGTCAAACCGAGGAACCCACACAGTTGGTAGTTTTATTCATTCCATTATAGTTGAAACATGTACTAGTCAGATATAGATAGCATGGGTCATCCTGATAGCATAAGTAGTGGGCAGTTTTAGTTCACCATTCAGTTGTAGTTGTACTACTTACTAGTCAGATACAATTAGCACATGAAATCCCAAACCTAGCAGTTGTTGGCACTTTTATTTCATTTCATTGGAGTTGTGATACTTATTAGGCAGGTATAACATGTCACGATACACCCCAGTTCCACTAGTTGATGGCACTTTTATTATCCATTACATTATAGTGAAGCTGATTACTAGTCACATATTAAGTCAAATTTATAGCACTATTTTAGTTATGCTTGTCTATGATCGAGATAGTGTGCTCCAAGTTGTCCATAACCGCGGACACGGCTTTCAGAAAGATTTACCCTGCAGGGGTGCACAAATAGCAACACACACGATCAACCTCGAAAAAACCAAATCAAAACCCAACAAGGCTTTCACGACAAAGTAATCACAGGATTCATAAAAGATTTCAGGGGGCCACCCCACTAAGCTACCCGCAACAAAGTTGGCCGGCTCCGATACGGACCCAGGGTTTGTGTCAATGGATGTAAACGACTGGGAACCCAAAAGTGTGACTGGGCTTGTCGATACCGCGAAAACATTCCACGTTCCAAAATAGTACAGGTGCTCCACGCACAATCGTAAATAAAGCAATAAAGCATGGCATAAGTACAGGATAGTAATAAAGCCCCAAACTACTTTGTGGCCCTAAGAAATAAGAAATGAATCAAGCTCTGGCTAAGGGGGATCCATAGGGTCTCCCGGATGTGGATAGTGCGAATAGTCAATAAACATGTATCAAGTACTGGGGGCCTACGGGACACAAGTGGATATGAAAAACCAAATAGCATATATTGTCCACCGGTGCCTCTTTCATTAGTTATCCCAGCAATTTAATATCAAGTTGTAATTAAAGCCATGATCATCTCCACCATTAGGCATGTGCCAACCTTCCAATAACGGTGGAACAACAACGACGCGAAGCAGCACCTGAGCAAGCAACTACGACTCGCAAGGCCGACTATCTATCAAACAAAAGGCAATAGGATGTGTCCAAGGCAATATAGAGGCTACAAGGAATGTAATTGGTGCACGGAAACTAAATCATCACAATACGGATAGCAATAGATCAACAGGAGGAAGTAAAGACTTATAAATGCAAAATAGGTAGAAAGGGGGAGAATGCTCGCCTAGGAAACACTGCCGAAGATACATATCCGAAGGACTTGTCGAGACTCACATCCACTCAATGGCCTAATCCGTGAAGAAGCAAAGCACTAGAAGAAACACCGGATACACTATTTAATACTACGGCAGAAGAACCGGCATGTTTATGATATGATGCATGACATGGCACAGATGCAATGCGACTAGGAAATATTAAGTGGAACTAGGGTCCCGACATTTAATTAGAACGTTCAAGTTATTTAGGTACCCACAATTTAAATGTTGTATTAACAAGGCCAAATATGGCATCGGTTCGCTACACAAATTTAAATTGAGGCGCTAATAGACAGGAATAGCCCGCATATGCGCGCCATACTAAATTATTAGGTGAATCAACAAAATACCCCAAACCCACATGATGAGATGTATGCAAGCATGAACAATTTAATATGCAACAATATATATATATTTAGCATTTATAAAATAGAGGCTCGGAAAGGGGTCACACATTGGGGTCCGACGAACTTGGGGTCGATGGGGTTCAGTCTTGGCAGGATCGGCCTTCAGACTCCGGGAACGGGGCTCCAATAACCGTGAGGAGATCTTGGCGTCTGGGGTCTCAGTGTCTTCGGATACCGGGTCGGAGAGCTTGGTGGTCTTCAGTTCTGTGATCGAGGGTCATGACGTTCCGAGAAGGAAACCTTGCATTCTGGGTCAACAATCCTCGGCTTCGGAACCAAGATCGGGCTTGGGGTCTTGGGTGTCACCATGTGCATCCCTCGGAACCATCGGCATCGAGCCAGTCTTGGTGAGGTACTCATCTGACTCATCAAACTCGTGCGACAGAGGAAAACAGAGCATCGCCACAGATCCATCTTCACACGGTCGCCATAGCAATCAACATCAGACCCCATGTTCTCGTGATCAGTACCAAAACACAGCACATGGAGCAACCCTACTGGTACTAGAGGAAAACAATGACAGCAACAGAAGGATACAAGGCGCGTGACCTGCAGTGCTGCGAGGCAGAGACAGAACCGGGCGGCACCAAGGACAAACTCTAGCAGGCTCGGGGCGGCGGCCAGAGCAAAAGGGCGGCGGCGAGATTGGCGGCGCCGAGGTCAAGGCCCAGCGAGGAGGGCGCCGGCAGCAGGGTCACGCAGAGGTCGATGGCGGCGGCTGGCTCGCAAATGGCGGTTGGCTAACAGTGGAGAGGAACCGGTGTCAGCGGGGGGAATTGAGTGGCGGCGCTCGGGAGTTGGGGACGCAGAGGAGGTTGACCGAAGGGCGAGGTGGTGCACAGCGAGGTCGGGGTCGAGTCGTGACCGGCCGGAGAGGAAGCGGAGGTGACGGCGAGGAGCGGCCATGGCGTGAGGCGCTCGCGGCAGCGGCGAGGTGAGCTTCGCGGGCGGCGGCGCTCGGGGTCGTGCTTGGAGGGGGTCGTGGGAGAACGAGCGCAAGCGGGGCCCTGGCGACCTGCTCCACTAGAGGGTAGAGGGGCGCAACGGCCTGGTCCGGTGCAGAGGAGAGAAGCGGTGCCACGGGATCGAGGGCGAGCGCCGACAGCGAGCTTGGTGATGCGGGCGAGGGAGGCGACCGGGAGGAAGATTGCACGGTGACCGGGTAGGGCACGAGGCAGAGAAGGCAAGGGCGCGTCCTTGGTCACGCTGAGCGGAGCTCGCGAGGATGTCACGGAGGGTGAGCACGCGCAGCCGCTGGTGGTTGTAGAAGGAAGGCGAGGTGCGGGCTTGAGGGAGGCGCAGCAAGAGGTGGGGATCGAGCGGGGGCACAGGGCGGGATCGTGATAAGGTGGGGCCGGGGGTTGGAGCGGGGCGAGCTGGCGTTTAGCGGGCAGCTACAGGCAGGGTGGGTCACGCGTCGGTCGCGTGCGTCGCATAGCGCGTGCGTGTACAGGGGTCCTAGCGGGTGGGGCCGGGTTGAGGGATCGGGGCAGGATCAAGGCAGAGCAAGCGGGAGGGGATCAGGTGTAGGCGACGGGGTGGTTACAGCTCGGGTCAGTTGTCTGGGTTGCGTGGGAACGCGTGTCCGTGTGCTTGCACACGCGAGTGCGTGCGCATGCTGCTGGCGGCAGCAGGTGGGGAGTTGGGGTAGCTAGGGTTTGTCTAGTTAGGGTTAGGGTTTACTTCAGGGTGGTAGGCTGCTGCGAGCTGGGCTTTTGGGCCTGGCTGGCGGCTGCCTCCCCCAATAAAATATTTTATTTTATTTTAGAAAGTCTTTTATAAATAGGTTTTTAAGACAAAACAAGATATTCGGAAGGATCGGGTTTTACATTTGAAATAAAGAGGGAGGAAAACAGAAAAATGTATAGGTTATTAGAAAATAGTTTTAGGCAAATAAATCCATGATGACATGACGATGCTCAAATGCAATGTGGCATGATGACATGAGAATGTAGTCATGATGATGCACAAAACAGAAACACCAAGCAATTTTCTAGTAGCGGTTTTATCCGGGGTGCTACACGGCGGAATCTTGCTGTGGTCGCTCCCTGAGTCTTAGGGTTTCGGGGGGATAATATACGCCAGAGGGGAGAGACTGGAGTGGACCAGGGCGGCCACATCACCTAGTGGCGCGGCCTGGGGTGGCCCGCGCCAGGGGTGGTGTGGGCCCCCTGTGGCCCATCTCCACTTCCCCTTCTGGCTTTCTTCTTCTTCTGGAAAAATAGGATTTTCCATGTATTTTCCCGGATTTTCTGATCTTCACAAATTTTGCCTCCAAACAGCACCTTTTCCATCTGAATCCGGACTGCAGCGGTCCATGCTCAAAAAGTCATCAACCATGCAAAAACAGATGAAATAACATAAGTATCATCTCTTAATATGAAATATATCAATGAATAACAGTAAATTATGATATAGAATAGTGATGCAAAATGGACATATCAACTCCCCCCAAGCTTAGACTTCGCTTGTCCCCAAGCGAAACTGAACTCAATGAATAAATATGACCTTAGGTTTATAGAGTGAAGAGTCGATAAAAGAATACGGACAAGAAGCATCACATTCATCAATACATATGTCATAATAGAAGACAACTCACTATCATATAACTTAACTTGCAATAAGTAAAGGAAACACAATAAAGATACATAAAGTAAATCATAATTGGTAATGGCAAACTTAGCTCTTGGTCGAAGAATAGTTGACAATTTGCTGGAGTTCACAAATAACTGGTTTTCAATGATAGCTTTCAAAGTAGTAAACACAAAGATAAGAGCAAAGTGCAAAACAAGGAACATAATAAACATGATTGGATAAATCATCATATGAATGAATGAAACACAACAACTCCAAATACTTGCTGAGATAGAAGGGAATAGGTTTACTGACTCAATTCAAAAGTAAAAGAAAGGCCCTTCGCAGAGGGAAGCAGGGATTTCAAGTTTCATAAAGAGCTTCCAAAAATTATGGTACTTATTAGCTTTCAGCTCTCATTGCCCCTATCATAGGCATCTTTAGGTGATTAAGGTTAAAGTGACACAACTAAGAGGATATGCTTGACAAGTTATAAGTTAAAATCTCATGCCCCTTACTTACGAGTACCGAACCTCATGCTACTCAACTTTAGTCACAAGTAAGCTCTTGTCATTGTAAATACATATGTATCATAGAGAACCGCCAATGGGGTACCCCTTGCACATGATACATGAGCTATCTCATAATCAAAATGACAAGGCAAGCAGACAATGAGCATCTCAGCGATCTTTTTATTTGCATAGGTTTTTGTTGAGGATGCTTCATAGAGTGCTCATTATGGTTATGTTGCAAGTTTCCACCATGATTAGGCATGGCTTAGGCTAGCGGCCCAGGCGTTTCTCTAACACACATATACTCCATGATATTACAAGTTCCCCTTTTATTTCACACCGTCAGGATCGATAAGCAAAAGAATCATGATATCAACGAGGTACAAAGTACCAGTGCAATGCTGAAAGCGTTCCCCATGATACATAGTTCTGCTAACTTCAACTTATAAAGCGCAAGAATATACGCAACATAGATGGACACAATGGTTCAAGTTTATTCAGTGCAAGAAAGTAAAGTGTGCCATCAAATTCGTGAGAGCTTTAATCACTAACTTTCACACAACAAGTTTAAATCGGAAGGTAGATAAAAACATGAATTTACTTGGAATAGCAGTAGTGATAGTAGGTAGGTATGGTGGACACAAATGGAATAGGTTTTGGTTTAAGGATTGGATGCACGAGAAGCATTCCCTCTCAGTACACGTTTTTGGCTAGCAAGGCTGGGTAGCAAGCATAAGAGTTGAAGGAAACAAACAAACATACAAGTGATAAAAACAAACATGCAATCTTCCTTGGAAGCGCAAAAGATCTTAACTAGAGAATACTAAACTTCTGAGCAAATCAGGAAAGAAATATGATGAAATTATATT